>CAMXCT020004003.1:0-10075 GCA_947184155.2 Cladocopium goreaui | reverse complement strand
CAGTATGACGTTGAGATCAGGGTATGCTGAAGCCTTGAAGCTGTCAATGCGCGCCATTTTCTTCAAGGGATATCAAGCTATGGGCCACTGGGAATCTTGTGCACCTGCCGAGGCATGGCAGAAAGACTTGCGCAGCGATCTTTGAATCAAAAGCTTCTCCTATTGCGGCTCTGCGGCGGGACCTGCTGTTGGACCTGGATCTTTGGGCCCTTAGCAAGTTGCAAACTCCTAGCCAACCCGGCATGGATGTCTCAACACGGCCCAAGAAAGTGTCGTTGTTTTTCAGGCAAGGATCTAGTGCCCACTTGCCCTCTAGATTGTTGCGGAGGCCCTCCTAGTTTTGATCAAGTTTTCCCAGGGCGTTCCTCTAAAGATGCTGCAGCTTTGGTCTGACCGATGCAGCTCCGTTGGGCTCCGGAGTTGATTTCAATACCTCAATGAGATGCAGGCACAATACACCTTCAAACAGCCCGAAGCGTTGATGGGGAGGTTGCTATCAGATCTCGTGTTTATCAACTCAAAAGGTTGACAAGTTGATCCCCACCTGATTTTCCTCATGGTTTCACAGCACCAAAAGCAGGAGGCGTAGAGGGATCACTTTCACCAACTCTCAGTTGCTACAGTATCATAGTATCTGCATCAGCCGCTGCCATGGTGTGAGTCATGCATTGAACAGCTATGCATGGAAGCAACTAGCGCCCCTTGGATGGCAAAGGTCTTTAGGGTCACCGAAAGAGATCGTCAGAAAATGAATGATATGAGGATTCAATAGCGGAATGAATATGTTTATATAGTTCGTTTTTTAGTTTGGAAAGGGCTGCATCCAAGGACCCATGCCAAAACTCCCATTTCCTTTCATTTTCATATGCCAGCATCCGTCCATTGGTTGATTTGCTTCGAAATTGACACCAAAAGTCAACCAAATTCTATCAAGAGTTCGATATCGATGATATCGGATGATGAATCGTATTTCTCGTAGCGACCTCACTGGCCGACACATAAATAATCATAACATAAATATCATAAATAGTGCTAAGCAGGGCCCCCATAATATTCTGTTGATCACCTCACGGGTGTTTCACTTTCCAGCTGCTGAGTTACCGTATAAGTTTGTGTCCCAGCTGCTAACAGCAGCTCTGGTGGATTTTTTTGGGACCTGAGATCCTTGGACCACCGCGCCCAAGGATTCTGCAGATTCCCAGAGTCTCAGCTTGCCAGCCCCTGGGCTGGGGCTGGGATGTGGTGGCATCAGCCCTTCAAAAGGTGACCTTTTTTTTTGGGAGGTTGGGTGTATCCCCGAGATTGCTGAATATCCATGACCTTGAAAAAATCCGGCTTAGCTTTCCGGTGACCAAACATGGAACCAGAGAAATGGATGCATTTGACAGCAACCTGATTGGCATGCAGATCTTTGTTGGGTACTGGAAATGCGTTCCCAGAATTTTTGCACTTTCAAGGATACCATCAAATCTTATCACGGCCATGCTCCAAAAGTCTTCGAGGCATTAACTTGACCCTAGACAGTGCTGCTCCATACACTTCTTTGTAGAGGTGCAAAAGGCCAAGGAGAACTTAATCTGCAAGATGTCAACTGCAACATTTTTGGGAGGGTCGTGGAATAATGATCACAAAGTCCATGTATGTACTCCATGGATTCCACATGTTAATTCATATATTTATATATATATATAATATTAATATTAATATACTAATGTGCAGCATACACACAAGAAAAGATGAATGAGCACTGATTTTACTCAAAGTTTCAAGATCTTGCAGCCATGGAAACGCTCGCTGACAAGATGCTGCCCTGTGGAGATGGGGATGAAGATGTGCTCCCAAATAAACGGTTGCTGAGATAGGTCGAGCAAGGTTTTGTTTTGGGCGGGACCATGCCCGAAGGCAAACCGGTGGACCCTGCCAACTGGGGCGTCGTTGGGTTGTTTTTATTTGGGACACTGTAGGTTTTTTTTTCCGATGAAAGATGGATGTTTCCTAAACCAATCCAATGAAACTATTCATTTCTCAATTTTTATGTCCTTCCTGGTGTCGCTGAACATGACTCACACGAACGTAAACACAGTAGTACTCGACACTGAATAGACGCACTTGTTTGGGATGATGATTCCGTTGAACTATTCCAGACCTTTGTCTAACTGAGGATTAACAAGCCTCCAGTTGTTCAACGGGAGTACCAGCTTGAATAGAATGTTATCATATGTTATCAGTATTTTTTGGGTCCCCCCAATAAATAGTCAAGGCATATTCATGCTGGGTTGACAATACCCGAGGCAACGTGTGGATGCTGCAGATGCGCACTCGCTGAATGTCAAGGGCTTGGATGGATCGACCCTTCTGATCCAGGCTGGATGTTTCATGGGGAACCAACCAACCCCCAAACGTGATACCCAATGGGCCCCAGTGAGAATCACCTAATGAAGGGCAAACATCAACCACCCACGACTAACAATGGTTTATTCACAGCTTATTTTTTGGGGGGGATATTGGGGAGGTACTTTTGGGGGGTGGTTGCATGGTACCTTGCGGTCATTTGTTGCATATAGCCACAGAAACCATGGCCCATTTATGGATGATTTACCTATTAACATAGCTATGCTAGACTACCAGAGGGTGCAATGATAAGATTCAGATGTCTCTGTGCCACCAAAAAATGGGATGATCCTCAATCTGCCGATTTCGTTGCGTATGGGACCCAGGTTGATGATGATACAACCGTGGAAGATGTGTACAAATACATCTCAGAAAAGATCGGTCTGAAACCAGGCAGAAAATTGCTGCTGACTTCGGGTTGCCGTATTCTTGATGCTTCCCGACCACTGCTGCCACAAGTGCAAACAAAGCGCAGATATGAGTTTTGTCGTACAGCGAATCAACGCGTATGAGGTTGCAAAGAGCTTTCGGAAAAACATGGAAGGTTGCGCAAAACACCATTTGACAGTTTCAGACTTGAGTGCGATACACACGATTACATCACTAGCCCTCGAATTCAATCAGAGTTTGGCGGGCGTGACATTGCCAAACAGCCTGCAGACTTTGACCTTCGGATGCATGTTCAATCAGAGTTTGGCGGGTGTGACGTTGCCAAACAGCCTTCAGACTTTGACCTTTGGACTGGAATTCGATCAGAGTTTGGAAGGTGTGACGTTGCCAAACAGCCTTCAGACTTTGACCTTTGGACTGTATTTCGATCAGAGTTTGGAAGGTGTGACGTTGCCAAACAGCCTTCAGACTTTGACCTTTGGAGATTTGTTCAATCAGAGTTTGGCGGACGTTACCTTGCCAAACAGCCTGCAGACTTTGACCTTTGGAGGTTCGTTCAATCAGAGTTTGGCAGGTGTGACGTTGCCAAACAGCCTTCAGATTTTGACCTTTGGAGATTTGTTCAATCAGAGTGTGGCGGGTGTGGCCTTTCCACATAGCCTGCAGACTTTGACCTTTGGACATAATTTCAATCAGAGTTTAGCAGGTGTGACGTTGCCAAACAGCCTTCAGACTTTGACCTTTGGAGATTTGTTCAATCAGAGTTTGGCGGGCGTGACTTTGCCAAACAGCCTGCAGACTTTGACCTTTGGAGGTTCGTTCAATCAGAGTTTGGCGGACGTTACCTTGCCAAACAGCCTGCAGACTTTGACCTTTGGATGTTCGTTCAATCAGAGTTTGGCAGGTGTGACGTTGCCAAACAGCCTTCTGACTTTGTCCCTTGGCTACAATTTCCAGCAGATTGTCCAAGGGGTCACGGCCTCGCGTGCGCACGCGCATGTCGGTCTCGCGTGCGCACGCGCATGCTAGTCTCGCACGCGCACGCGCACTAATTGCACGCCTATTTTTTCTCGCGCAGGTCAACGAAAATGACGTCTCGGCTGCGGCTCGCCTGCGCACGCTGTGCGGCTCGCCTGCGCACGCTGTTGCTGGTCTGGGACCTTGCAGATGTAAGGCTCCCTTCTCCTCTAAAATAGAGGCAGTAGCGCTGCTTGAAGGCTTCGTTCTCCACTAAACTAGTCCAGAGATTCCGTTCTGCTTTAAAAGAGAGGCAGCAGCTCCTCCCTTCCCCTCTAAAATAGAGGGAGGAGCTCCGTGTCAAGGCTCCCTTCTCCTCTAAAATAGAGGCGCAACGACAAAGAGCCTCTGTTCTCGCCTAAAATAGAGGCATTCCGTCCTCCGCGACAGAGATTCCGTTCTGCTCTAAAATAGAGCCAGTCGCGTAGTTTGCGGGCTCCCTTCTCCTCTAAAATAGAGGGAGGAGCTCCGTGTCAAGGCTCCCTTCTCCTCTAAAATAGAGGCGCAACGACAAAGAGCCTCTGTTCTCCTCTAAAATAGAGGTATTCCGTCCTCCGCGGCAGAGACTCCGTTCTGCTCTAAAATAGAGGCAGTAGCTCAGTTTGACGGCTCCCTTCTCCTCTAAAATAGAGGCCGTCGCTCTGTTTGAAGGCTTCGTTCTCCTCTAAACTCGTCCAGAGATTCCGTTCTGCTGTAAAATAGAGGCAGTAGCTCCTCCCTTCTCCTCTAAAATAGAGGGAGGAGCTCCGTGTCAAGGCTCCCTTCTCTTCTAAAAATAGAGGCGCAACGACAAAGAGCCTCTGTTCTCCTCTAAAATAAAGGCATTAAGAGGCAGCAGCTCCTCCCTTCTCTTCTAAAATAAAGGGAGGAGCTCCGTGTCAAGGCTCCCTTCTCCTCTAAAATGGAGGCGCAACGACAAAGAGCTTCTGTTCTCCTCTAAAATAGAGGCATTCCGTCCTCCGCGACAGAGATTCCGTTCTGCTCTAAAATAGAGGCAGTAGCTCTGTTTGAAGGCTTCGTTCTCCTCTAAACTCGTCCAGAGATTCCGTTCTGCTTTAAAATAGAGGCAGTAGCTCCTCCCTTCTCCTCTAAAATAGAGGGAGGAGCTCCGTGTCAAGGCTCCCTTCTCCTCTAAAATAGAGGCGCAACGACAAAGAGCCTCTGTTCTTTTCTAAAATAGAGAGGCATTAAGAGGCAGCAGCTCCTCCCTTCTCCTCTAAAATAAAGGGAGGAGCTCCGTGTCAAGGCTCCCTTCTCCTCTAAAATAGAGGCGCAACGACAAAGAGTCTCTGTTCTCCACTAAAATAGAGGTATTCCGTCCTCCGCGACAGAGACTCCGTTCTCCTCTAAAATAGAGGCCGTCGCTCTGTTTGAAGGCTTCGTTCTCCTCTAAACGAGTCCAGAGATTCCGTTCTGCTTTAAAATAGAGGCAGTAGCTCCTCCCTTCTCCTCTAAAATAGAGGGAGGAGCTCCGTGTCAAGGCTCCCTTCTCCTCTAAAATAGAGGCGCAACGACAAAGAGCCTCTGTTCTCCTCTAAAATAGAGGCATTCCGTCCTCTGCGACAGAGATTCCGTTCTGCTCTAAAATAGAGCCAGTAGCTCAGTTTCACGGCTCCCTTCTCCTCTAAAATAGAGGCCGCTCTGTTTGAAGGCTTCGTTCTCCTCTAAACTAGTCCAGAGATTCCGTTCTGCTTTAATGTAGAGGCAGTAGAGCTCCTCCCTTCTCCTTTAAAATAGAGGGAGGAGCTCCGTGTCAAGGCTCCCTCTGTTCTCCTCTAAAATAGAGGCATTAAGAGGCAGCAGCTCCTCCCTTCTCCACTAAAATAGAGGGAGGAGCTCCGTGTCAAGGCTCCCTTCTCCTCTAAAATAGAGGCGCAATGACAAAGAGCCTCTGTTCTCCTCTAAAATAGAGGCATTCCGTCCTCCGCGACAGAGATTCCGTTCTGCTCTAAAATAGAGGCAGTAGCTCACTTTGACGGCTCCCTTCTCCTCTAAAATAGAGGCGCAACGACAAAGAGCCTCTGTTCTCCTCTAAAATAGAGGGATTCCGTCCTCCGCGACAGAGACTCCGTTCTGCTCTAAAATAGAGGCAGTAGCTCAGTTTGACGGCTCCCGTCTCCTCTAAAATAGAGGCCGTCGCTCTGTTTGAAGGCTTCGTTCTCCTCTAAACTCGTCCAGAGATTCCGTTCTGCTTTAAAATAGAGGCAGTAGCTCCTCCCTTCTCCTCTAAAATAGAGGGAGGAGCTCCGTGTCAAGGCTCCCTTTCTCTTCTAAAATAGAGGCGCAACGACAAAGAGCCTTTGTTCTCTTCTAAAATAGAGGCATTAAGAGGCAGCAGCTCCTCCCTTCTCCTCTAAAATAAAGGGAGGAGCTCCGTGTCAAGGCTCCCTTCTCCTTTAAAATAAAATAGAGGCATTCCGTCCTCCGCGACAGAGATTCCGTTCTGCTCTAAAATAGAGGCAGTAGCTCTGTTTGAAGGCTTCGTTCTCCTCTAAACTCGTCCAGAGATTCCGTTCTGCTTTAAAATAGAGGCAGTAGCTCCTCCCTTCTCTTCTAAAATAGAGGGAGGAGCTCCGTGTCAAGGCTCCCTTCTCCTCTAAAATAGAGGCGCAACGACAAAGAGCCTCTGTTCTCCTCTAAAATAGAGGCATTAAGAGGCAGCAGCTCCTCCCTTCTCCTCTAAAATAGAGGGAGGAGCTCCGTGTCAAGGCTCCCTTCTCCTCTAAAATAGAAGCGCAATGACAAAGAGCCTCTGTTCTCCTCTAAAATAGAGGCATTCCGTCCTCCGCGACAGAGATTCCGTTCTGCTCTAAAATAGAGGCAGTAGCTCAGTTTGACGGCTCCCTTCTCCTCTAAAATAGAGGCCGTCGCTCTGTTGAAGGCTTCGTTCTCCTCTAAACTCGTCCAGAGATTCCGTTCTGCTTTAAAATAGAGGCAGTAGCTCCTCCCTTCTCCTCTAAAATAGAGGGAGGAGCTCCGTGTCAAGGCTCCCTTCTCCTCTAAAATAGAGGCGCAACGACAAAGAGCCTCTGTTCTCCTCTAAAATAGAGGCATTCCGTCCTCCGCGACAGAGATTCCATTCTGCTCTAAAATAGAGCCAATAGCTCTGTTTGACGGCTCCCTTCTCCTCTAAAATAGAGGCCGTCGCTCTGTTTGAAGGCTTCGTTCTCCTCTAAACTAGTCCAGAGATTCCGTTCTGCTTTAATGTAGAGGCAGTAGCTCCTCCCTTCTGCTCTAAAATAGAGGGAGGAGCTCCGTGTCAAGGCTCCCTTCTCCTCTAAAATAGAGGCGCAACGACAAAGAGCCTCTGTTCTCCTCTAAAATAGAGGCATTCCGTCCTCCGCGACAGAGATTCCGTTCTGCTCTGAAATAGAGGCAGTAGCTCAGTTTGACGGCTCCCTTCTCCTCTAAAATAGAGGCCGTCGCTCTGTTTGAAGGCTTCGTTCTCCTCTAAACTAGTCCAGAGATTCCGTTCTGCTTTAATGTAGAGGCAGTAGAGCTCCTCCCTTCTCCTCTAAAATAGAAGGAGGAGCTCCGTGTCAAGGCTCCCTTCTCCTCTAAATTAGAGGCGCAATGACAAAGAGCCTCTGTTCTCCTCTAAAATAGAGGCATTAAGAGGCAGCAGCTCCTCCCTTCTCCTCTAAAATAGAGCTCCGCGACAGAGATTCCGTTCTGCTCTAAAATAGAGGCAGTAGCTCAGTTTGACGGCTCCCTTCTCCTCTAAAATAGAGGCCGTCGCTCTGTTTGAAGGCTTCGTTCTCCTCTAAACTCGTCCAGAGATTCCGTTCTGCTTTAAAGAAGAGGCAGTAGCTCCTCCCTTCTCCTCTAAAATAGAGGGAGGAGCTCCAGTGTCAAGGCTCCCTTCTCCTCTAAAATAGAGGCGCAACGACAAAGAGCCTCTGTTCTCCTCTAAAATAGAGGCATTAAGAGGCAGCAGCTCCTCCCTTCTCCTCTAAAATAGAGGGAGGAGCTCCGTGTCAAGGCTCCCTTCTCCTCTAAAATAGAGGCGCAACGACAAAGAGCCTCTGTTCTCCTCTAAAATAGAGGCGCAACGACAAAGAGTACGCAACGGTCATAAGCAGAGA
Source organism: Cladocopium goreaui (assembly GCA_947184155.2). Lineage (NCBI taxonomy): Eukaryota > Dinophyceae > Suessiales > Symbiodiniaceae > Cladocopium > Cladocopium goreaui. The sequence goes on along the minus strand of CAMXCT020004003.1, from coordinate 2,192 downwards.
GGGAAGGAACAGAGAGAGCGGACGCAGGCGCAGCCTCTGTGGAGCGACTGCCTCTATTTTAGAGCAGAATGGAGTCTCTGTCGCGGAGGACGGAATGCCTCTATTTTAGAGGAGAACAGAGGCTCTTAGTAGTTGCACCTCTATTTTAGAGGAGAAGGGAGCCTTGACACGGAGCTACTCCCTCTATTTTAGAGGAGAAGGGAGCCTTCAAACTGAGCTACTGCCTCTATTTTAGAGCCCGAGGAGAAGGGAGCCTTGACACGGAGCTACACCCTCTATTTTAGAGGCGAAGGGAGCCTTCAAACTGAGCTACTGCCTCTATTTTAGAGCAGCACGGAATCTCTGGACTATTTTAGAGGAGAACGAAGCCTTCAAACAGAGCTACTGCCTCTATTTTAGAGGAGAAGGGAGCCGTCAAACTGAGGTACTGCCTCTTTTTTAGAGCAGAACGGAGTCTCTGTCGCGGAGGACGGAATGCCTCTATTTTAGAGGAGAACAGAGGCTCTTAGTAGTTGCGCCTCTATTTTAGAGGAGAAGGGAGCCTTGACACGGAGCTACTCCCTCTATTTTAGAGGAGAAGGGAGCCTTCAAACTGAGCTACTGCCTCTATTTTAGAGGAGAGGAGAAGGGAGCCTTGACACGGAGCTACACCCTCTATTTTAGAGGCGAAGGGAGCCTTCAAACTGAGCTACTGCCTCTATTTTAGAGCAGCACGGGATCTCTGGACTATTTAGAGGAGAACGAATGAGCTACTGCCCCTATCTTAGAGGAGAAGGGAGCCGTCAAACTGAGCTACCGCCTCTTTTTTCGAGCAGAACGGAGTCTCTGTCGCGGAGGATGGAATGCCTCTATTTTAGAGGAGAACAGAGGCTCTTAGTAGTTGCGCCTCTATTTTAGAGGAGAAGGGAGCCTTGACACGGAGCTACTCCCTCTAGTTTAGAGGCGAAGGGAGCCTTCAAACTGAGCTACTGCCTCTATTTTAGAGCAGAACGGAATCTCTGGACTATTTTAGAGGAGAACGAAGCCTTCAAACACCGCTACTGCCTCTATTTTAGAGGAGAAGGGAGCCGTCAAACTGAACTACTGCCCCTGTCTTAGAGCAGAACGGAGTCTCTGTCGCGGAGGACGGAATGCCTCTATTTTAGAGGAGAACAGAGGCTCTTTGTCGTTGCGCCTCTATTTTAGAGGAGAAGGGAGCCTTGACACGGAGCTCCTCCCTCTATTTTGGAGCAGGACGGAATCTCTGGAATATTTTACAATCAGCAACCTGGCTTACTCTGAGCCTGGCTCTCCGTTTCCGGACTGCAGAGAGGGGTTAACTGACCGCCTGTCCAGCTCAGTGTTGCTCCCGGGTATCGAGCCCAGGACCGGTTTAGTGGAACGCAGGGGGGGGAAGTTTAAATAAAGAAGTATAATGGTGACAATGGTTTAGTGGAACGCAGGGGGGGTAAGTTTAAATAAAGAAGTAGAATGGTGACAATGGTTTAGTGGAACGCAGGGGGGGTAAGTTTAAATAAAGAAGTAGAATGGAGACAATGGTATAGTGGAACGCAGGGGGGGGAAGTTTAAATAAAGAAGTATAATGGTAAGTTTAGTGGAATGCAGGGGGGGGAAGTTTAAAGAAGTAGAATGGAGACAATGGTTTCGTGGAACGCAGGGGGGGGAAGTTTAAATAAAGAAGTAAAATGGAGACAATAGTTTAGTGCCACGCCAGGGGGGGGTCAGTTTAATAAAGAGTAGAATGGAGACAATGGTATAGTGGAACGCAGGGGGGGTGAAGTTTAAATGAAGAAATAGAATGGAGACAATGGTATAGTGTAACGCAGGGGAGGGTAAGTTTAAATAAAGAAGTAGAATGGAGACAATGGTATAGTGGAACGCAGGGGGGGGTAAGTTTAAATAAAGAAGTAGAATGGAGAAAATGGTTTAGTGGAACGCAGGGGGGGAAGTTTAAATAAAGAAGTATAATGGTGACAATGGTTTAGTGGAACGCAGGGGGGGTAAGTTTAAATAAAGAAGTATAATGGTGACAATGGTTTAGTGGAACGCAGGGGGGGGTAAGTTTAAATAAAGAAGTAGAATGGAGACAATGGTTTCGTGGAACGCAGGGGGGGGTAAGTTTAAATACAGAAGTAGAATGGAGAAAATGGTTTAGTGGAACGCAGGGGGGGGTAAGTTTAAATAAAGAAGTA
>CAMXCT020004002.1:409005-536236 GCA_947184155.2 Cladocopium goreaui | reverse complement strand
GAAACCACATGAGCTCGCAACTCAGTTATATTTCAATACACCTATCCATGACAATAATATGTATATATACACACACGTGGCAAGAGTTGCACCAATGGTACTCACGTTGCACTGGAAAAACTCGAAAACGGACCAGCCTGAACAATGAAAGCCACCAACCAGCTATGGCATACATGGATTATATGGACATCAAGAGCCCCATAACCAAAACTGGCTGCTCTCCTTCACCCTCCCAAAGTGATTGCGACCTGATGACCCTCTGGCCGTTTGGGCATGTCTGTGCTATCACCTCAGCGAGGCGAGCCAGGCAGTGCAGGGGGATCTATTTCAACTCGAGTGCGGCGAACAAAGCCAGAGAACGAACATCCAGGTTCTAAATGAATTCAATCAACATGTCAGCAGCATGGGTCTATTGCTGGTGAGTTGCTTCATCCAGTGTTTGACTTTCATGAAACTGAAATACCTTAAATACCTTAAGCCTGACGATGGTGTGACATGAAGAAGTATCACCATCTCTGGGCTCAAAATCCAACGATTTGGTTCTACCTCGAGGTTCAGGGGAATGTGGTTGGGATCCTAGATGAAGCCTCGCCACCTGTAGAATTTCAATCGCACCACTGTCCAAAATGCAAGGGAACAATGATGGGCTATCTTCCTAAATTCGACCATGGGTCATTTCATATTTCCATTCATTTCCGATTTCTCAAGTATCTGCAGAGACATTGACTATAATTCTTTGGGGACGCTGTGAAATGGTCAAGTTCCAGTGGTTCCCTGTGTCGGCTTTGGGGCCATAACGAATGGAGAAGCTGCAGATCTCTGGTTGACATAGATGTTCATCCCAAAGATGGTATAGGTATTCATCCAGGATATGAAAATCTATGGTATCTTCATATTAAAGAACCTGGGTATTCAGCGAGATGGTTGATGTTAATCCCATATCGGAGCCATCCGGGTGACGGCTTTCTCTGCTGCAGCTCCGTGAAGGTGGCTTCTCTGCCTGCCGTGCAAAACACTCCCGGCGCTTGACCCCCAAAATCATGCAGTTAAAGACATGATCTGATTTCATTCAACCAGCTACATGGCTATTGGTCAAAACCCTGGCACCTAGTGAACCCCAAAATAGCTGGTAAATGGATGTTCACCCATTAGAATTGATAATAATAGGTTTTGACCCACCCCCACATAAATATCATCCAACCATCAACATTGACCTTCAACCATCAACCGAACCAACCGAAGAACACCAAACAACCACAGAAGCAAGCGAGTTCAACCCTTACATGCATCACATGATGCCTCAGCTGCTTTTGCTTCAGCCTCCGCCTTGGCCTTTTCTGCCTTTGACGGATGACTCTTTGTTTCTGGAAAGGTGAGATCCCTGGAGGATCCCGATGGTTGAGGATATTGCAGAATTCATTCTGTGAAAGGTTTGTATTTGAGTCCGCAAGGGTTTGAGCACATAAATGATTCGGTCAGCAGGTTTGAGACAAATCAGTGTGAATCGAGGGTGCTCTCAAACTGATTCGTCCAATTTTGGCCTGCTCCTCCATCTCTCGTTGCTTCTCTTTCTCCTCAGTACGCAACATGGCACCCTAGTTTGGCAGGAAAACGCCAAACGAACTTTCTGACTTTGCTGGAGTGATCTGAGGTTGGCGAAGAACAGTGGCTACCAATGTGCTCAAGACCCTTTGTTGCTGACTAAGCAAGCTTGGAACATCCCTGGCTTCGGGCCCATGCCTCACACTCGAATCTTAGAAGCAATCGCAGCAGCTGTGAAGCCAAGTCTCTCTTTCTCTTTCTCTGTCCTTCTCTTTGTCCTCAATGACATTGACTCACCCAGCTGCGAACTGGTGAATGTGAACTATGCAGGGAAGAATTTCTCATTGACGTGGCAGCAAAGCAACATCATGGCGCTTGGAGGTATTGCCCCTTGAAACACATGACAAACGTATATCATTATACATTCTTTATATGGTAGTCTCATTTAGAAGCCAGGAAATCTTCATCAAGTGCCTTGATTTACGGTCATGGACAGTCCGCCACAACGCAACTTGTAAAACTTCCCCGGCAATTTTGTCCTCCAGAATTGACATGTCTATGCTGTTTAAGTAAGAGCTTTAGCTGATGGAATTTGCAACCTTTTACAAGCTATTTCAGGAAATGATTGCAGATCTGGGGTTCAGCCCTGGAAGTATTTATTGTCAATATCCACGTTGCATCCTTGATAAATCCCAATTGTTGATTCTCCCTGTGATCCTAATGACCAGTATAGAATCACACATGGTCCTTCTTGTCTTTGTCCTTGGTCTTCTCACGGTCTTTATCTCGGTCTTTGTCCCGGTCTTTATCTCGTTCTTTATCTCGCTTCCGGTCCTTGTCCTGCCGAGGGAGGCCCTGAGAGTATGAGGGTTCTCTACAACAGTAAATATGCTGGAAATTTTGGAAAGGACGGTGTGAATCGTAATCTCAAGATCTTCCAAAGATCATTCTGCTTTGCAGCAGAGCTCATGTAGCAGAAAGCTGTCTACTTCATGTATACATCTGAAGGATTTTGGCAAGGTGACCCAGCCCTGAAGACACATTTACATTCTCTATCCTTAAAGTAGTCAGCAACTTGAACATTGTGGCTGATTGCGGCGGGCACATCAAAGATGGCAGCAGCCAGAAATTAAGTTTTCAACGAATTGTAGCCCGTATTGGCATGAATCACAGCCCAAGGACTGCCCAAGCTGCTCAAACCAAAATGCCTAGCTTACAGCCTTGACCCAGCAAGAACATGGCCATACCTTGTCTATTCTTGTCCAAACCCTGAAAATGTGACAGCTATTGGAATCCCCGCCAAAATCACCATCACAATTCAGGATGGAGATGGATGAAGATGGACATAGCCCATAGCCCTATATCATATCACTGATATCTCACTGATGGTAGAGCTACAGATGACAAGATCATCCAGAGCTTCCCAGGGCCTTGTCACGGCTTCGATCTCGATCTTTGCCACGGCGATCCCGATCCCGGTCCTCCATGGGCGGATCGTCGATTTCGCTTCGACAAGGAACCAGACATGGACTGGTCATTGAGTCATTTTGTGGATCTAAAAACCCAACGCCATGGATAATGCATGATGGTCCATGAATTATTAATAATTTTTGATAATTGATGAATCATTTTTGGGATAATTGATGAATCATTTTTGGATAATGCATGATGCCAAATGTGCCCGGCGCAAACGCGAATGGTTCCGGATCACTCCCTCTGTTCTCTGCTCAACTGGGCAAGTGTCGATGAACCTGGTGGATTCTGATCCGACTGTCTGGAATGAGAATGGATCATTGCCGTACCTCCTCCAGTCTGTTTTACTTGCTGGAACCAAATCAGCACGGAGAGCCATACATCCAAACAGGCCACAATACACGGCCGACCCATGTCCTTGTCCCTGTCCTTGTCCTTCTCCTTGTCTTTGTCCTTGCCTCAGGGCAGTTTCCCAAAATCCGAAGCCTGCTTCTCTGCAACCAAGCACTTCTGTTATGACTGCAAAGCCTAATGGCCTCCCAGCGAATCTTCCCCCTTTCTCAGTCTCTTCAGCCCATTCTTGATTCCCCCCGAAAATCCATCTGCCCCTCAACATCGCTATGGTCATTGTTACCCAACCCCAAGCGCGGTGCACTGCTTTCTGTGTTCAACATCCACACCAGCTGCACATGTCGTGCCACAAAAGAGGACTAGGTCAGTCTCTAAGCGTCAGTCAGCCTTGCTTTGTTGGCATGACAAAACTGGGTAGTGAACCGCGGCCCTCCTTGGCAACATCCGGAGGAACATCTTCACTTTAGTCACGTTAGGTCTCAAAAATGAGACGGTTCACCAAACCACTGCAGCACATTCCATGGTTGATACACCTTCCATTGCCAGAGGGACCTGTTTGGGCACCAAAGCTGGCGGGAAAGCAACTGCACCCAAGATCAGTTTTAGAGGAACCCTGAACCGATAGCATTGAGGTGTGCCAACTCCCAAACCTATAAGCTCTAACCCGGAGGAAAACACACCGATTGACAACCACAAACACATGGCCAGCAATGCGGTACAACCGGTGGCATGGAAAGTGCTGCGAAAAACTTGTGCTGAGCTCGCCCTGTGCAAGCTTTGCACGGTATAGATACGCAAATCAATGCACGAAGCGGAAATTGAGCTAAGTTAATTGCTGATATCCGTTGTTTACATCTGGCTACTCGGCAAACTTTTGGAATCCATTGGTCTCAAAATGTCTCTATGATCGTTTGATGTTTTTTTTTGGTTCTCTCTCTCTCTTTGTCCAAAGCTGGGACACCTTTTTGGCGCCATGAGAGCCTGCACGCTGGGAGCTGTCTGCATCGGCGAACCAGTTCCTTGGGAGTCTTTGAGAAACCACGAGGTGAGATCCTAAAGGGAAGAAGTCATGGTTTCAAAGTTCCATGCTTGGATCAGATTTGGGAGCTCACAAGATTCACAAGTCACAAAAAATACCATTAACATTTGTAAATTTTGTAAGGGATTTGGAATTTGGAGTTCCCAAGTTTTCACTCTACTTTGCGTGAAGGTTTCTGGCAGGTCTCCCGGTGTGCAGGTCACACAACTCCCAAACGCGGCTCAAAAGTTCATTGATCCACCTGCCTGCGGCGAACGCTGTGTGACACCACTGAGGAGCTTAAATGCTATGTCTGTGTACATTGACCATTTATTCCTGCAATACCGCAAACATCCACAAAGACATAGACATCAGGTAACATGAAATTGCATCTACTGCATCTACTTTACAGCTGGGAATAACCAAATTAGATCAGCATCGAATCCTTTCCTTCGACTGTGGTGAGATGGGTGTTTGCACCACCTCGCTCCATGGGACACTTCCTGTTTCGCCGTGAAAAGATACCCTTCGAAGGCTTCGACAAGTATTTCATTCCGGAGGATCACAACCACCCTCGAAGATATTGAGTTGCTGTTCAAGTCCATCACTGGTGATTTAATCCATTCCACACTCTTTCTGGTCACGGCAACCAATCATCCCAAGTGTGGTTGAAAAGCAATAAATATTAGACATTTTTAAACCCAACCAGATCATCATTGAGAAGCATCACAAAGATTTGAACACCCCCAACCAACCAGATCACCATTGACATCTTTGGATTTTTTTTGTTACTCCAACTGGAAACATCGTCGCCTCGACGCTCATTGAGGCACTTGGGTGAAGCCTGGCAGCGCTGGCGGAGAACTGGCTGCCCCACGTTGTGCACATGAGAGGTATGGCTTGGATCAAAGATGACCAGCCTGATTGAATATGTTGATCTACTGGTTTGATAATTATGTTCGATATATAATATGATATGATATAATATGTTGAACATTGATGAACTACTCGATATTGAACTGGCTACTGAAAAAAACATCAAAGTCGGCTACTAAGAAATGGTATGGCAACAACTCGAAACTCACAACTTTGGATATTTTGACATAGCTTCATCCCATAAAACTGGGAACATCTTCACAGATCCTCTGCAGCAAGATTTCATGGCCTGCTGGCACGGCAGGCACTGCAGGTCGCGTGAGGCCAGCCTGACGTGGACATCAACTTTAGCATCCTTTGTATCCTAGAAAACATGCTTTCACTCCATCTGCAGTGAAAACGGCTACAACCAATGCACCTGAACAGTCTATACTGAGAAATTGCCTTGGGCACCCTGATGACCACAATGCATAGGTTCGCATCAAAGATAGGAAACCACATACATGGGAGAACTTCAGGCCCCCATTTTATGGCATGAGGGGAAAAGACTGATTTCTGGGTCTTGCTATGATCGTGTCCATGCGATACCTTTGCGCCTTTGGCCAAATGTTGAACATTGCTGAAGTATAATTAGTCATAATTGGATACTTAAGTCACTTAAGTCACAAAAAAGTCCAATTTCATCAATTCCTGCTTTCCGTTTCAGTTTCATTCCAGATCCCTTCTTACCTGCATGGCTGCCATCTCTTGTGGGGAGAGCACGCCGTCACCGTTGGTGTCCAACTGAGTAAACAAGTCCTGGAGGTCATCTGGAGGTGGATTCGACCAGGCTTTTTTTTGGGGTTCCACGGGGGATTGCGCAACGAAATCATGCGGTAAAATGGGTATAAACTTGGCATTTTATCTGGTTTAACACATGGAGCTGTGCCATGGAGATTACCAATGATGTGGCAAAGCCCCCCGTGAAGAACTGCGATTTTTGTTGGTTAAATCCACGTTGATTGCTGAGTTACCAACGTTTTATGGCTGATTGAGTGGGTAAACGCCAGCAATGGAGATGACAAACACTGTGGTTAAACCGCCAATTAAAAACCCATGATTTCAGGTTTATCAAACTTCACAAATGATATCAAACCAATGTGGTAAACCCCGTAAAGCATCCCCCAAAATCACCATAAGTTGCTATAAACCATCCCCAACTGGTAGGTTTACGATTTTTTTCTTTCCCACATTAGGTGGTTTTTTCAACCACATTTGGATTTAGTTCAAAATAATACAACATTTCCATCAGAGTGTTTTCAACCCCATCTGTTCTGATTTCCTGTTGAACGGTTTCTAACAGCGGTGTCCTGTGGTCCAGTGGCCACTGGAGCCGCCTGTGCCTCAGATGCGGCGATAGAATTAGGTCTCAGGTGAACTCTACGGTTTGTGAATATGAATATGGTAGATATATCGAACTAGTTCATGGGGTGAAACTAAACCCACAAAAGTTGGGGGGCACCACCCATGAACCGAGTTTCTCCCCAATCCCCCCCATCCACATCCTCCGTATCCCCATGGCCCAGTGGCATAGGTCATTGGTGCCGGCTGGTACTGGTACTGCGCGCCGGTGTAGACCGGAGATCCGCCGTAGACCCCAGATCCAGCGTAGCCAGAAGCGACCTGCTGCGGATTGCTTGGCTGTTCAACAAGAACAGGGGGGTTAATGGGAAAATGGGGAGGTTAACGAGTTCAACCAACAAAGACACTAGCGTTTTAGCCAACAAAATTGGGAGTAGAAGGAATCATGACCAACAATAACAGGATCAAATGGGGCAGAAGGAATAATCACATCCGTGGGATATTTTACTGAATATCACATTATTCTTTGTGTCCACAGTAAAAAGTCAAGCCATTCGGCAACCCAAGGTTTAGCCAATTTCATCGGCCTTGCCATGGGGTTCCCTGATGTATTGAAACATGGCCCATGTCAACGCCATCCCTGGTGACTTATGATGATCTGGGTTCTGCCTCAATCATCCCAGAGATCAGGGATGGAGAGCCCCTGAAAGTCAACTTCAACATTTTTTGAAAACGCAACCTGCTCCAGATTCACCATTTTTTCTTCGGAAAACACCTTTTTGCAGGGTAAGGGGACCAACTGAACATCTTTTTCACAAGAAATCCGCAGATTGGGGGCCCCACTGGTGCAGCACCCATTGATCGGATAGAGCCCGCCGGAGCAGCGACCTGAGAGTGCGTGGCAGATCTGGAAGATTTTTGGGATTTAACCACCCAAAAAAAAGGAATTTCAGCATCAACAGTGGTAGTTTAAACATCATTTAAGTGTAGGTGTGACCAGCAAAAAAAATGTAGCCTTTCAAAGTTGGGATGCGCCCATCCAAAAACGTCACTTTGCGGATGCTGCGTAGGTGTATGCTTGGCTCTTGCAGAGCATGTCAGAGAGGTCAATGAAGCCATGAAAAATAGAGCTAATGGGGATTTAACTATATATATAGCTAATTAAGCAATCGCATTTTGCTATACGTAAATAAATATATATATATAATTATATATATATATAAATTTAAAGGGAGGTGGCAATCCAAAGTAGGCATTTGAGAAGCAAAAATCGTGATTTGACTGCCAACCAAGGGGTTGAAACAAGCAAACTTAGGAGCTTCAACCAACGAAAGAGGCTTCGTATAAATATCACACATGAGGAGAAACCACAGTTATCCTTTCCAGCAGATATAATACCCACCAATCAACACGTGGTAATTCAGTAATTGGCCAACCTCAATGAGATTAAGGACTTATAAGGACTTAGAACCATTCGAATCAGTTTCACTGCACCTCATTTTCCAGGCCAGAAACCCACCAACAAGAAGTGGATTTTCACATTGAACACATGCAGACTAATGACTAATCGGGTTGATGGGAATCAACTTGATCATGGACAAAGACACCAACAACATTGGAAATATAACATAAAAATAGACTGTAGCTGGGTCTTTTTCCAGCAAACCATGTTTGATTACCAGAGAGTCATATGAAGTATACCCTCTGGTAATTTAACATAGCTATAGAAAATGGCCATTTATAGCGGATTTACCCATTGAAAATGGTGATTTGCCATAGTTCTGTTAGTTTACCAGAGGGTACCTGTACCATATCATATCATTATCCCATTATCCCCTATTAGTCACCAGCAAAATCCTCCACATCTTTGCCATTTTGTTGGTTCGCCTGCGGAGCCGCTGTCATCAATGGGGCCGATTCAGCTGGTGCCTGGCAGTAACTTGACCAATGGATGTGTCGTGGGAGAGTGGACATGTTCTCCGAGGACTTTGGAGGTTTTGGGGTGGTTGAAGCTTGTTGATGTTGACCCCCGCAGACCCTTTTGACAACACCTTGATTGGTGATTGAAAAAATAAAAACTGACTTTGGTTTTTTTTGTCTTCTTGAAGATGAACAGTTAAAGTACTTGAAACTATCAAAGACAATGACCCACTACTTACATATTGGGGCAGTGGCACATATTGCGGCCAGGAGACCGCTGCTTCAACGTCCTTCTTGGCAGACACCTGCGCCGCCACCAGGCGATTTTTGATGCAGGACCTCTTCGACGACACAAACCGCCCCATTTTTTCAAACGCACCCATCTATTGTGACTCAAGGTGACACGCATGTATATATATATATATCATGTGAGCTGTAAAAGTTATGTAATGATATAATTATATAGATACTATAATATATATGAATATCATATACATAAAAAAACAAAATATATTATCATACTATATATGTATATTTTTTTTGTGATCCAAGCCAGGTGTTTTGAAAAGCCGCTCCTTCTGAGAGCGCTTGGAAGACTTCTTTCTGGTGCTGCAGCCTCGGGAAACCCATCGAGGGACATTCGTAGGATCCATGGTGCTGGTATATATGCTAACATAAATGGGGTATATTGATGGTAAATGTTAACATATATGGCATACATGGATCCTATGGGTATGGATATAGTTATCATAACATATAATATTGTGTAAATATAGTATATATATAACTATATTATGTAAATATATTATATAGTTATATATATATATGCATATTAGATGTGTAAAAATTGTCTTGGAAGAGTTTTGAGTTTCGCCAGAAAGCCAAGAAGAATGGACGTTTTGCAATGACCACATATACGGTATAGCTACAGATTGATATAGGTTGCTGGGAATCAAATTAATATCATGACGTAATCGATCCGCATAGGAACATCACAGAAACAACAGCAATCCACCACAGTGCTGCTTCATAGGTGTCACTTGGGATCCCATTTGGGATGGGAAAACAACATCTGATTGAAACCAGCCAATGGATCCAATGGATCTATGGAGGATCCAGCAACCACTTTGGTCTCCAAAAAAATGAACCCAGCAGCATTTTTGGACCCAAGTACTGGCAATTGCCACGCGGATGACACAGGAAAACTCGATGCAAAAAGAGGAGTCCGCAGCGTCGCAATCAAATTTGATAGCAAGATATCCTTCAACTTGTGCCTACATAACATAGCTATTGGAAATGGCCATTTAGTTCGTTGATTTACCTATAAAAAATGGTGGTTTTCCAGAAACCAAATCAGGAAATAGTAAACAAACAGTACAAAAAACATAGAAAAAAAAGAAACCAATGGCTCTCCAGAAGCTCCGCCACAAGTGACAACGTTCCAGAGAATTGGTGGTACACACTCCGTACAGATCCACATTTTTGATGACCCCGTTGCAGACTAGGTTGGGGGATACGTTGGCCATGTAGAAGGCCATATAGATTGGGAATAAGATCCGCTTTGCAAACCCGCATTCTCTCGAAACCACTATGGTTGAAACTCCAATTCTGAACTTTGTTTGCTTAAAGCACACTTTTTGGGGTAACATCCCCAACCCAGAAGTGCCAGTAAATCCCCGATCACATCCCGAGAGTGGTCAGTTGATTAGCATCCCCATATTATCCATAATCCACGACAAACCAGGTAGTATAAACTCCATGTCATAAGCAAATGTCATACGCAATAAACCATCATCTATCAACTATATTCCCATTTTTTTGATGGCAAAAACATCTAAAACAATGGTTTTTCACTGCCCTTGCTACCATTGCCATTGCTTCACCGAGAGACAAATGAAGGACAAGATGCACAGGCCGCAAAAAGCGATGCCCAAGCCGATCAACACCCAGGCCCACCTTGGTACAGATTCACTCAGCTCATCTGGAATTCAGATGGAATATCTTCTGGTTGGTGGCTTGAACCCCTCTGAAAAAATATTAGTCAGTTGGGATGATTATTCCCAATATATGGAAAAATAGTCCAAATGTTCCAAACCACCAACCAGCTTGTATTGATATGTGTCTTGTGGGTGAATTGTGAGGAACATCATCTTCCAGTGTGGTCAGCTATTCTTCCAGCATTCCATTTTGACTTTCTTTGGAGGGTTTCCTGTGGGGGGTGTGAACAGCTCATCGAAGATCATCACGTTGCAGTGAGCCGATGCCAATAGATTTCCAACGAAGTTTGGATAACACAAGCGGCCCTGGACCATGGAATTGCCCCTCAAGAATTCTTGGAGATGCAAATTCCATCTGCCAGCCATGGTGATGTGATAAAAATACCACCATTCAGATTGTGACTGTAACCATCCATCTAGCCAAAAATAATAATGTTTCAGATTCTTTCACCATCCAGAAGCCATCAAGATTCAATTTTTTGAGGCTTTGTCTGAAAATATTCGGCACCCTCAATTCAAATGGGTTATCATCCCGTTTTTCCATTGCCATTTTGGTGGTAGAAACCCTCTGATGATTCAACCAGCAGCAATGGAAGGAATCGCAGCATCAATGGGTGAATCATCGAACTGGGACAGTTTCATTCATCCCATAGTAGCTATGATAGTTTACTGGAGGCTATCCATATGAAATCTCTATTGGATAGCTATGAACTCTACCATAATTTAAGTCTCATTGAATTCTATGAAATCTCTATTAATCCCATCAAATCCTACCATCAAATCCCATGAAATACAGCCATATTCGCAGAAAACACGTGTGCCGAGACGCCAGGGGAAGCTCGCTCCGGTGCTGCTATTTAAGGTCTGGCAGCGGATGCACTGGGAATATGATCCTTTAATCCCATCGGTATGAAACACCACCATTGTATGGTCCCAAATACCGACTCAACCGCGTAAATCCATCCTAAACCATGGTTTAATATTAGGGGGAAGGGATTAATATGGTACATCGTATATATATATATATACACATACATATATATATATACATACATATATATATATACCCATTTATACATAGCTCTCATGAATGAGCCTCTAATCAAAGCCACATATCGATGGATTTTCCCACTCTTAGACCAGAACACTTCGGGGATTTCCCCGGCCATGTTTGATGTATATCCCAGTCGTCCCAGTCGGCAGACAGTGAACAACCATTGGTCTCAAACCCACACATAAATTGGACATATCCATTGGAAAAGCCCAATAATGCAAGGCGAATCTGAAACCGATGGTCACTTGAGATGCATTTGCTCAAGCTGATTATAATGCCTTTGGCCCCAATCTGGAAACTAGAATTCGTGGGAAGTTTTCAGAAAAAAACAAAAAACGCAAAGAAATGAAAGAACTGATAGAATCATAAATGTCATAAATGACAAGCCCTCTCAGTGCTCATTTCCCTCACAAAAAAGGGAGTTCCATTGTTGTACGATTTCCGCCAAAAAGGATGCGGGGCCCTGCGGTGCCCCGTGGCACCTCGACCACCTTTCCCACTTTTCCACTCTTCACCTGAGCCGATGCCCAAGTCTGTGCTGAGGTTTCCATTTTCGGTAGATGAATCATCTACCCTTTAGCTGGTGAAATGTTAGGAATATGTCTTTAAATGCACCCAGAAAACAAGGTGAACACAACAAACAACTTCTGATTTGCAGTACATGCACGTAACAGTTTGAAAAAGTGCTATGGCTGCAGTTTTCATTACCATGTCTGCTTCATATCCTATGTTTCGCTGGTTTTTTCGACCATTTTGAAATGGTGATACCTCAGCAAACATCACACATGGTTCCCACCGGCTCGTCCCACTTAACCATCAAACAAGCAGCCTCTTGATGTAGGCAATACTACCCCAACAACCATCAAACATGTTCCAATTCAGATTGAATACGCCCATGTCAGGATAGTTAAACCAGGTTACATTCCCAATTTTTGATGTGAACACCGACCGAATTTTCGCCTTTTCATATGCAAGTCAAATCCATTTTTCGAAAATTTGGATGCTTAAATTGGCTTAAATCCACAATTTTGATTGAACCCTCTATAAAAAACCATAGTTTTGCATCCCGTACTGGTGATTATGTCTCAAATGATGCGTTGGTTAAATCCCAGACTTTCCGAAATTTGGATGGTCAAACCCCCGCAAATCCCCCATGGGTATTGACCCCGATTCCTTTGTACCGCCTGGTTGGTCGGGATTTCCATGGGTTCTGATCAGCCCCAATATATTGGATAGTATAATCCCCGAACTAATCACCAACCAACAATCATTTGTCAGCTATATCCACTTATATCCAGATGTTTTGATGATAACAATCCATATTTTCCATGACTATAATATAATCATGATTTATCATCAACCAACAGGGGTTTACCCTCTGGTAATTTGTTACATAGCTATTGAACATGGCCCAGTCGAAATAGTTCATTTTCCATTTAATAGCATGGTGATTTTCCCATCGGTTTTTTGTTAACGTTTACCAGGGGGTAACTATGTATATCTCCCAATTTTGATGCCAAAAAAACCACTTTCTTTTTTACCAAAAAAAACAAACGGTGGCCTCGTCCACCACCGTCTCCACCGCAATCTCATCGACGTCCCCGGGGCACCTGCCGAGGCGAAGAATTTCCATGGTCTTAACATGTCTTAAGCATCGGAGAACCACTGGATTTTGAGTCCAAAAACTGGACTTTCGCCCCTCTTTTTCTGGCTGCTCAGCAAATCCCCATCGCCAGTTGCCTCACAGGCCCGCTGACCACACCATCGAAGGTCACATTCCTTGGCGCTATTTCTCTCATGCCAGGGGTGTCACTTCCCAAGAATATGGAGATTTCATTCGGTTTCTTAATGGCTGGCGTACCCCCAAGTCACCATAGGTTTCAATACAAAAATGTTCGAATGACTTGGATGATTTGGGGTACCATGACTTAGGAACCTCCTAAGTCATGGGTGTACTTCCGCCCAGCATCTTGATGGCAGTGGAACTTTGAAGCCAGCATCCTCGCGCACAACGGAGAGGGAAATGACAAGGAAACGCAAAACGGATGTGATTAACAAACGTCAGGCTCTGTGGATGTCCATCAATGCACATCTCATTTTGTCTGCAGAAAAATATATCACTGATTTCATATGCATATGATCAGACAAGCAAAACAATTCCGACACAAGAAACATGCGAACAGGCGATCCCTGCGGCCCCTCCCAGTGCTTCACGCACGGAGTCCTTTGGTATCTGGGTACCTCAGGGTGCTGTGACCAGCTTCAAAACATCTTGGTCAATTGGGGATGGGTCAAAACCCTGGTACCTAGTGAACACCAAGATAGCTGGGATTTATGGATGTGAATAACCCACTAAAAATGTATCTATAGGTATTGACCCATACCCAATTGGAAATCAGGCCACCAAGGTCAAGGTCAGTGCAGCTGAGGTGCCACGTAAAGAAAGCGCAAATGTCTGTGCGTTTGCAATTGTCCTGGTGAAAGTGGGCCAGGAGATGTTGGGTACGCGTTGGCAATGGCCCACCATTGATATTTCACAACAAAAATCTGTAAAAGCCAATCAGTCTCCTGCTTCTCACAACAAAATAGCTGGCTGGTTGGTGGTTTCAATCCTATACCTACCCCTCTGAAAAATATGAGTCAATGGGAAGGATGACATCCCAATATATTATGGAACATAATCCATTCATGTTTGAAACCACCAGCTGGTTTTTCTGGATGTTTACACAGGTTAGCCTCTGGTAATTTAACATAGCTATTGAAAATCACCATTGAAATCGTGGATTTTCCCATTGAAAAATGGTGATTTTCCATAGTTATGTTAGTTTACCAGAGGTTAATTAACCTATGGTTACTGGGAGATCCTTTAAGGGATGTTCATATCCCCCTCCAAACATTGACCCATCTTCCCAACTCCTGGCATTCCTTGGCATCATCTGTGGTAGTGTGCTGCTCCCTCGGGGACAAACGCTCCAAACTAATGCCTGGTGTGTCAATGTATGATGTGTCAATATAATATGATCCAATGATCCAACTTTCGGCATTTCCAGTAGAATCATCCAGTACTTTTGGATCATCTTTGGGATCCCGAATTTTTTCAGTGATCAATTTAGGGTGTATGAGTTGAAATGAAGTGGACAAAATCACCAACTCCAATTCCAATATCTTGTGATGATTGTGATGGAAAAAAATGCACACTTCGAATCAAAGATCGACTCTTGATGGGAAATTCACCAGTGTAACCGGGGTGGATCCCTTCCCACATCGTTGGATTCCACTGGTACGAGGTCCATGCCCGTTCACCAGGTCGCTGTAGCCTGGCAGCGAAAACGTCCAATTGTCATCTGGCAATGTGTCCCCAAAAAAGGGGTCTTTCACCCGTTGGGAACTTTTCTCTCTTTTTGGTCAGACTTTGTTGTATGATTAAAAACATATATGTCCATCCAACAATGGTTGGTGCCGAATGATTGAGGCACCCTCATTCTGTTTGCCGCCAAGCTGGTCTTTGGCCACGGAAATTGACCGTGATATATCCCACTTGGATCCATTGGGTAAAAGTGACCCCTTTGTACCCTGGCGTTGACATCAACAAATTCAACGGAATAGATGATGCTGGGATACTGCGCTGTTTGGTGAGTTCAATCCCCCTTAAAAAATAGAAGTCATGGGGGATCATCAGTCCAGGTAGGGATGAACATTTAAACATATTCGAACCCAACAACCAGCCTACATATCTCATCAGTTTTGCCAGTTATACCCAGCTATATCTCCAACTTGGGATAGAAAAATACTCATTTTGCTTCTTCGTTCGTGGAGTTTTAACCCGCTGCCATACGGCTCTTCAGCATTGCCGCACTATGTTTCGCCTGTACCCACCGTGGCACAGACCGGGGTCTCACCCGTGCAGGGCACCTGCGATGGAGTGATGTAACGTGGAGCACAAAGAACGCCAATCGGTGGAATATTTTTCCTACAAAGAACTTGGGATTTTCCATTTTTAGCCTAGATTGTCAAAGGACACATGCGCTTGCAGAAAACAGTTGATTTTTTGGTCTGAGAACATATTCTTCTCTTGGGTGCTTCTGATCTGAAAACACCTGTGAATTTGGGAGAGAGGGGCACATTCCTATGGCGGCTGATTACATGCGAAGTTTTTAACAACCCAAGTGTGATGTCACGGAACTATTCACGCAACTATTTCTACTACAACTGTTGGCTTACAGATTTCCCCAAAATTGGGAGATATTGTGATATATTGGGGTGATCCAAGATATTATCAATCATTCACCATACCACCCAATCTCTGGGATATATCTTGGAATATAGAATATAGATACCTCATACCATATAAAATGCATATAGCATATTTACCAAATAAGATAGAATGATATACTAATCCATGATACATCAACCATGAACCATACCACTCAATATGGGATACCATCACATACCCACTAATCATACCATCATATTCCCATCATATTCCCATATATACTAGTACCACATACCACCTAACATATTGACCAACCAAATACCAATGGTTCAATGGATATTCCCACATAGATAGATATATATATATATATATATATATACCATATTGGGTTAATCCGGTTAATCCATGATATCAACGATTCATCATACCAGCCAATCTCTGGGATATATCTTGGAATATAGATTTTTTTGATACCACATACCAATCCATATAACTCACATATTTACCCAATATCTGGGATACCAACCATCTCCCGTTCCTTTTCGCAGATTCTGCAGATTGCTCAACGCCCTTCGCGGCAGCACTTCCAGCAGCTCCGTCAAGGGCGCCATGCGGCGGCCCAAGGCACAGGCGTCCGCGGCGGCGGCGTAGGTGAGGACCTCGATGACGGGGAAATCCATGGGGAAACCGTGGAAAAACGTGGGAAAAGCCATGGGGAAAAGCCAAAACTGGGAGAATTCATGGGAAAAATTGGGGAAAACTGGTTGAAGCCTGGGACAGATGGGAGAAACCCAGGACAAAAATGGGGAACCGCAAGCAAAACAATGCGGTTCCAAGAAGTCTTGGGCGGAAAACACCAATGAAAATGGAAGAACAAACATGTAGCTGGGGGTTAAAGGCCAGCAAAACTGGGTGATCTGGGTGAAGTAGCAACACACTTGGGGATGTGCCGTGATATAAGCACTTGGAAGTGGGCTGGAAAACGTTTGATACTGGGGTTGTTGAGCAGATGATGCTGTCCCAAGTGGGAAGCAGCCCAGCTCCAGCCTTCTAAGGATCCTCTGTTTCCAGTTGACTTGAGAGTTGCCCCCATCAATGTAAGATATGGGTTTGTCCAGACATGGTGTGACCCCAAATGACAATTTTCATGGAGAAGATGATTTTCTTTTCCCATTTTGAGGTGTCAACCCTTCTCAACCTTAGCATCGTTGCCATGCCCGGTTCTAGGGACGATTGCGGCTGGGGCACGTCCACGGGTGCAAAGGTCTCTTGCAGATTCTGAAAGAAAGCCAGGGCCAGCTGCCACTCTTCCGCCTTTGACCGAGAGGTGTTGGCCCCGAAAATGTGAAATGGGATAGTTTGGGATCCTAAGAATGACCAATCTGTGCGGGTCGCCAAGCAACGGGCTTTGGGCAACATCGCAACTCAACATGTACTGATCAGGGAATTCTAGATGATTATCCGTGGGTTTATCCCTATGGGGTCTCATGCCAATATGACGACTTAAAATGGATGGCTGGGGCCCTATGACCATCATTTCGCAGAAAACAGGTGAACTATTTAGATGGAGGAAACATGAGGAAACCCAGGAAAGAGTGGAGTGGTTCCTGTTTAATCGAGAAACTGGTGGAAGATGTCCATCCCTGGTTGGTAGCTGGGATGAACTTCCAAATATAGCTTCAGGCAATCACAAAATCAAATAAACCCAGCACTATACTATAGACTATACCTTTCCTTTGATATCCAAGTTCTTCAATTGGGTGGGTCTTAAAATAAGGTACCCTTAAAAATCCACCGGTGAATCATCCGTTTTCAATATCTTCCCTGTACAAATTACTAGAAATTGGGGGTCCCCGTTTCCAGCAAAATGGAGGTCGCCCCGCCTTGCGGTAGGCGCTGATCACGGCGTTGCAGGTGATCGAATTCCTTGTGCTGCTCCACTTTCAGGGGGCTTTGGTGGGAGATCCTCCGATCATCAACCCATGTCAATGGGAAATGCCGAAATCGATGCTGGTGACCCTCTGATAATCAATCATTTTAGATGGGGAAATGCCGAAAATCGATGCTTTTTTGGATGGGGAAATGGAGGAAGAAATTGATGTTCTGGGAGATTTATATCATCACAATAATGAGATGTTCCACTGCCAGATTGGTTCTGACAGGAAACCTTGGCCTGGACAACGGTTCTCCAATGTGGGGGGTAATCATATACCCTCTGGTAAACTAACAAAAAACTATGGAAAATCACCACTTTTAATGGGAAAATCCACTATTAATGGCCATTTTCAATAGCTACGTTAAATTACCAGAGTGTACATATCTGAAAAATACCAACTGTGTATCGATAGATGGTGGATCGTCCAATGTCACCCCAGGAGTGCACCAAAAAAACATACTGGAACAGCTGATCAGTCTAAAATTTCTTACTTTTTTGAGACATTTGTTGAGCACTTCTTCATTCTACAACCTGGTGGCGCCAAAACATCCCTGCCACCCTTCCAGTCAATTTTTCAACATCGGACCATACCTTGGGAACCAGTTCACCACATCGAAACCACCGTGCAAAACCACGTGCGACACCGTGCTCCGACCAAGGGTCGCTTCCATCTGACAGCTCTGCAGCTCATCCAACAAGGCCTGGACCTCGATGAGTGGCTGTCACAGTTGAAGTTAACACGCTAGGAATTCATGATTGGAATCTACATGTTCTTTATGATGCCATACTTGCAGGATTGGAATCGCCAATAATTCAAGTCAACGTTGATGATTTCACTTGATACAAATCTGCCGATCCCCTAGGGGATCCATGGAGATCCATCAGAGTTGAGGCGGGCGTGGACGTCAGTGGTTCACTGAAAATGTGTTCACACCAGACGGATGGTTCTGACAAGAATTCCCAAACCGAAGCCAAAGGTTGCTGTGAGGTCGCTAAGAATTTGGTCAAATATCCATTTTGGTTGGTTCATTCCGAACATTCCCATTTTTGGCTGATTACATCCACCACTTTCTTCCAAAAAATGGATTTTTTGCTGCTTGAAACCAACCACAAGGATGGCACCTGTCGCCATTCTTCACATTTCCCACAGGCTGTGATCAGAGCTGCATAGGTGATGATGCTACCTGCTTTGCTTTGCGACTTTGCGAGGCAGCCCATGGCACTGGAAAACCATGCCACTGTGCCATTTTGATTGGTATTTGACTTCTTTACAGGGGACAAGCAGTAACTAGCAAATATGAAAAAAGGTATACATACCACTGCATGTACATATTTACATGTCAATCCAAAACAGCTACTGACACATGAATAAAGGGATCCCACGGTCCTTTAATACATCATTTATATACATCCAGAGCACATCCAGAGTAGATCCATATACCATGTCCATTTTATACACCATATATTGCCATACACAAAATTTGGACCCGCCTCGCTGCTTCATGAGGCTCAGTAGATGCAGGGCCTTCCTCCATTGGAAGCCCTTCTCACAGGCACTGATGGCCTGGAGATATCTCATCCGAGAGATCGCTGGTTTCCAACTTTGCAAAAGTAGGAATGGTGGAGTTATAACTCCAATAACTATGGTTTATGGTACTTATATCTATAGTTACTGGGGCGAATCTAAACCCACTTATAACTGGGGGGCCTCACATGAATACTAAAATGATATGTTTGGTTGAGCTTGACTCTCAACAAAAAAAAGCCCATTGATGCTTCAAATCTCTACTTTTGTTTGGCTGAAAAAACCTCCATTTCTGCTGGTTAAACACCAGGTTTTGCTGGTAAAACCAAGAGTTCAGGTAAAAACCACCATTTTTACAGGCCAAATACTCAAATTTCATGGTGAATCACCAGTGTTTCACCAGCCATGGACTTAGTAATTGGATCTATCCCCAGGTGATCCGTCCCATCGCACCGCGTTGTAGGCAATGGCATCCATCTGAAGGGCCAACTTCTCCATCTGCCTCGGGGGCATGGTTCCAGCCATGGATTTCCGGACATATCTAGGGTTAATCGTCAGTAACAGCGTGCACAAAGGTAAGACTAGACATATGATCCTGGTGACTAGCAATGTGGCTTTGGGGTTGACACAAGGTATAGTAAGTAACGAACAATTGAGGTCAACCAATAAACATGATTACATAATCCACGAATAGTGGGGAAAACTGGTTGGAACCCTTGTGATGGATCAAACCGCTGGTGAACTGTTTGTTTCGACGTCAAAAGGTGGTAGTTATGGAGTGTCATCGCCCTAAAATATCGGAAAACCGCAGGTGCTGACGCAAACCTACAGTAAGGAACTAAAACCATCCCATTTTGGAAGGTAATTGCCCAGTTTTTTTTTTGGCAAGAAATGGGGATAGTATATGATAGTATACTAACCATCTGAGATTATGTTTTCGAGATTAACCATGAGTGGTATTTGCCTTTTTTGCTCAGGTTGGAGGGTGCGGTTGTTGCAGAGTTTTGTGGAAGCCACCTGACATTTTGCGGGCTGTCATCCATTCACAACAAGTTGGCAGAAATTCTGCAGAGGTTGAAGAAGTTGCGCAAACATGGATATTATGGTTCAAATAATTCAGTGCCATAAATTGAAACGCGATGATCTCACCTCTTTAAATGATTTTAAATAGTGCTTCAACAGGTCTTGAACGAGTAGAATATAGTGGCAAAGGTATCCAGTTGGTATCTCCACATCTAGTTGCGCAAAAGAACCAACCATCTCAAGCTGACCTTAGATTATTCTCATCAAAATTGCAGAACAAATACCAGCAATAAATGAATATAGACATAGACAATCCACCAGTTGCAGATAAAAAACCATCTGTTTTCCATATCGTTTAGTTAGTTTACCTCAAGGAAACCAGCCGGACCAAGTGACCAAAGGAGATCCAGTGCCAAAGGCCATTGAAAGCCTCGCCGAGCCGAGGCTTTGCAGAAAATATGTCGTTTTTTTTTGGGGACAATGATGGTGATTGCTATGTAAAATCTCATGAGATTTCATGATTTATTGCCATTTTCACTTTCATTTAGATGGGAGAAATGAGGATCTGTGTAGCACCGGAATCGGTCTGATCTTCCAACACGGCCAATTCTCTGCTAAGTTATCATTGACCTGGTGGATTAAGAACACTGGGATCCGAATGTCTCTACATGGCGGAAGTTCGAACTAGCTAGGTTTGACAGATAGCTCCTATGAAAAATACTTACACCAAAAGCGTTGCAGGAATCCTGCATCAGCAGTCTTCACCAAAGCTTCACAAGGCACCTGTCTGCCTGTGATGTTGCACAATATTACGATGTGTTTAGCTTTGGCTATAGGCAACAAGCCGTTCGCAAGATGGATGAAAATCACACAACATATTCCATCCAAACCTCCAAACTAGATAGACACACAACCTTATGCACGAGTCTTTATGCTTTCTGCCATCAATCACCACCACCACCGCCACTATCCGTATATTGTGTCATCAAAATGGTAACAACAAAACACGTATTATTTGGCTTATCAATGTTTTTTATTACATTATCACCAATTATTACATCAAAAATGGCAAGCAACCTCAAAGAAATCACCAACTATTCACCACTTACTTTCCCCATTATTTGTTCATTATATCATCAGTTAAATTGTCAAACACTCCCTAATATGGCTATATGACCTTTAGTGATATATTCCATTCCAAATACATATCCTAGTACATACATACATATTATTATCACTATTCACTGTTTGTATTTTACTACTTCCCATGTGGCAAACTCCCATTCAACACCGCATGTGATATGATATATCATGATATATAGGTGTTCCATGATAGTTATATATTATATATATACCCTCTGGTAATTTAACGTAGCTATTGAAAATGACCATTTATAGTGGATTTTCCCATTAAACATGGTGATTTTCCATAGCTATGTAAGTTTACCAGAGGGTATACACCCAGTATATATGCAACACCCATGATATAGAAATCCCACGTCGTCCCAGTTCCCCTCGCGACGTCGCGACGATCGTTTTCGCGCCTTTCTCACAGGCGCTGATGGCAGCGCTGCAGGTGAACTCATCACAACGTCCTGGTGGGAAGCCCAGGGCAACTGGATGAGAATCCGCATTTTACTTATATATTGGATATATATATATACATACATATACATAATGTAGTATATATATATATGTATATGTGGTATATATATATACATGTATAGATATAGTGTATAACTGGCTTTGGTCACAGCATTTATAACCCAGTTATATATTTACATAGGATGAACCACTGATCATCATCACAACTCCTACTAGATCCAGCTATCAATACTAGATCATACATAAACGATGGGTTTATATTCATATGATTGGTTCTATCTATAGGGTTTAGAACCAGGTTGCATCTAGGAGCAACTTATATAAATGGGTCCATACCATCATGCGCGGAGTTGGGTCAAAAACCAAAACCAATTGCAAGACAAGGGATCAAAGTGATCTAAGCAGAAAAGATGTGCACTTAACCCAGGTCCCTAGTTTGCGATATATCCAACTTTCATTGTGCCAATCAACGCACGTAAATCCCAATCCAACAAACTTGAAACAGTTTCATCAACAACCATGAAATATAGTAGAATCTGCAGATGAACAAGGACATTTCACGAACAATGAGTCCATTGCTATGATGTAAGTGGATTTCTCTATAGGATTTATACCTAGTTTCATATATATATATATACATATATATATATACATATATATATATACATATATATATACATATATATATATATACACACATAAACATATATATATATACACAATGATAGAGAGATAAATATGTATACATAAAGTCATCAAGGACAAACTTCCAATGGTGAATAGCACCCAAACTAGCGTCTCCTCCCATCAACTGGAAATCTTCCAGGAGTTGCAAAGCGATGGCCCACATGGCCGACCTCATGGCGACAGCCTTCAAGATGTCGCGAGAGGGATAATCCATTAGCATACGGCATACACACATATATATATATATATTACAATATATTATAATATTGAATATTGTGTATATGCTTGAACATTTTTGAAAGTTATTTTCAGTATCATCGATATCCGCATCAACACGGCACCAGCAGGCTACCAATGTACCCAACCCATCGACGTCAGGACACTTTTCACAGGCAGAGATGAGAGCGTTGAAGCTGATGCGATCCGCCTGGTGCGGTAGAAGCCTCTGGGATCGACTTTGGGGATCTTCATGGGTAAAAAAAATGGTAAGAGCCTCCCCCAAAGTGGGGATATAACGCCTACAACTATGGTTCCATGACCATTTACAATCCCAACATATCCCAACTGCACCTGCAAGTACTCTGGATGTGCATTGGTGATTTGTTGTTTACCCCTTATTTGTCAACCGCACTTTTTCAGTTGCCGTTTCAAAGGAACATCGGAGGGATCTCGGTTTCTTTGAGAAAGTTGTCGCAGGTGTTGGCTAGAAAACACCAAACTGGACAGATTTCCGGGAATTCCAATTCGATCTTCATGTCAAACCAAGTTTTGGCCTACGAATCCTTTCCACCACCCCAGGTATCCATATATCCCATGGTCCTGCACGGTATAGCCATGCATGTCGGACAGGATGCATATAGCACTTTGCCAATGTCCAGATTTCTCCTGAGCCGGGACCAAAAACTGCTATGATCAAGGCACCTGGGGCTATTGGGCCACAGGAAACTGAAGTATGGTCATCTTAGCTCATCTTACTGTATATCCCCATAAGCCAAACCAACTACGCACTTCCAAGCCTCGATGGATGGTCCATTTTGGGGTTTTTGGATAGTTGAAACCAACAAATGTCGCAAGCAGCCATAGACCAGCCCCAATCAACCAGCAGTGGATTGTTTTAAAACCATCCCCCTGCAAAAAGAAGGTTTATGGCATTGGGTTTACAACAATCGGAATTGGATGTTGAGAACCTTCAAGACAAAAACTCCAATTGGGGACCCAGAACAACAATTTTCAATGGTAAAACCACCATTCTTTCAAGGCAAAAAAAACATGTAACACCAAACTGAAAGCCATGATTTCTGACGTTCAAAATCAGCTACATTGAAGTCATATTTTCTGATGGTTTTCCGGGGTTTTGGATGGTACATGCCATTTTCTGATAGGAAAAACATCGATTCAAGTCGCTGCTGCACTGATGGCTGCATTGAAGGCCACCACGTCCATCTGCTGCCGTTGTTGTAGGAAGTCGTGCAAGAAGTGTAGCGCCATGGCCCAGAGCGCCTCAAAACTGGTTCCATGGAATGGTGGGGTGGTGGCCGAGGGCACCCATGGATGGAGATCCAATCAACATGGGATTTAACTTACAAAAATTGGGGGCTTTAACCTATCGTTTGGGACTGAACCAGCAAAAAACATAAAACAACGAGGCTTTTAGCAGCAATCGATAGGAGATTTACCGACCAAAATTGGAGCTCACCAAATCAAAATGCAATGTTTGTCTCAATATGGAGATCCGCATTGCGCCGCCTTGGAAAATCATGGAGGGAGATAAGAAATGATAAGAATAAGGAAAGCTGCGCATTGATCCCTACGGCGATGCCAGTCCGACTTTGGCATCCCCGGGGGGTACAGCTCGACAGGATAAATTGGCCGATCAAAGGAGCTATGGAATGTTGTTGTGTGAGAGTTGACCCAAATGGGCACAAAAAAACACGTGTTTGGCTACTGCATATCATTTGTAGCCGGATACGTGTGACACTTGGTCTTTATTCTCCTAGTACTTAGTACTGCCAGTATCTTACCAAGAGTTGCTTGGACTGTCCTGTCGCCTCTGAGGGTCAGGAATGCCACCTGTGAGGTAAGGATAAATACCGAGACGCGGATTTCTCAAAGGCACTGATAAGCGCATTGCATGCAACGCAGTCTGCCTCCAGAATCGGATCAACTAAATGGTGTCTGACAACCAAGAACTTGCTGCTGTTTCTAGATGTTTCTGGTTGCTCAAAGTGGGAATGACAAACCTCTGTGAATTATGATCTCAAAACATGAAGTTTGCCTCCTAGCCATAATTGTGTCGTCCGCAATGTTCCCTGCCCTGGGTGCTTTAACATGACAGAACTTGGATAATCATTGCACTAGGGTCCGCGTGGAAATGTCCCAAAAGTAGGTTTCCCCAAAAAAATGGCATGCCCTTTGGTAATTGAACATAGCTACGACAAAACAATGGCCTATTTCTAGATGATTTTACCTTTCAACCATCCCAGCATCCTCCAAAAACATCGCAGGTAGCGAGAGGTACAACTGCAAGGCGTGTTGCCACTGGGCTGCCTTCCTCACTCACCGGCATCAGGATGAATGGATAGATGGATTGGTTTGAAACATCCATCCCATTGGACTTGACATTCCCATTGGTGTATAAAAAATATGTAGGATATCCGTATTGAATGTTTTTTTTTGAAGAGGCCATTGATTTATGGCATATTCTGAACTGCACCTTTGGATTTCGGGGCTTCCACGGTTCCATATTTTGAGACAACCCGAAATGCATTGATTCCGCTACTTGGTGTGTCATCCCAGCCTGACCATGGTGAGCCGGAAATCCACAGAATCAACGATCAAAATCCCCGACAGAAATCGACAAAAATGCAGAACAATCTTTCCAGGATGGTTTGTTGATGGTATTTACTTCACATTTCTAAGTGTTTTTTTTTTTTTTGTGAGGTGTTGCTATATATATATATACATATACAATAATATATATATATACTCTTATGCATACTTATATATATATAGATATGTTATATCTTCGGATTTGGGTCAAACGTTGACATGCTTCACTGAAAAGAATTCACTCATCTGCACAAATTACAACCACGTATGGTGAGGTCGTGAGGTCGGTGAAATTGTACTGTTTTGGTTGGTTCATCTCCCACTCTTTCAAGCTTAAATCAATCAGGGTGTTGCCACTAGCCCTTGAAGCCCCAAAAAAGTCCTGAAGAAAACCATTTGCCAATGAAATTCCATTTATTCGGTTCAAGTCCATTAATCTGCTAGTTGAACCCAAGTTTGGTGGCTAAATCCCCATTTGCTGGAGAACTCTGCCATTCACCCTGTCCCACGAAATTTCATCACAAGCATCTCGCAGGCGCTGATGGAGGCATTCCTTGGGGTGATGCATCGAATGGGAATGGGGAGCTCTCTTGCGACAAATCTGTGGATGTGCGTCCCAGGCATCGCAAGCGGTTTATAGTTGTTTAGGGGGGGACAGCCTTCTACCCACTAGTAGCAGTAGCAGTAGCAGTAGCAGTGGCAGCGGCGGTAGCAGTAGCAGTAGGAGTGGGAGTGGGAGTAGTAGTAGTAGTAGTAACAGTAGTAGTAGTAGTAGTAGTCGTCGTTGTCGTCCTCGTCGTCGTCGTAGTAGTCGTCGTCGCCGTCGTCGTCGTAGTAGTCGTCGTAGTCGTCGTCGTCATAGTAGTAGTGGTACTCTCGAATGCAAGTCGCAGAGATGTGTCAACCTGAGGCGAAATGCACTGTCTCTAACAGCAGTGGCACGGGCAATTAACACGTTTTATGCGCTGGCACAAGGGGAGTTAGGCGGGGTTGGATTTGTCCTAGCTGGCTCAAGGCAGGAGCAAATCCGATATGGAATAGATGCACTATGAGGCTGTTAGCCAGTTGTTCACGGGGCACAGCCTTCAACCTGCTAAACGACTGTTTTACGTCAGTCTTGAGCCAAACATCAAGTCGGTAAAACCAAAATGAGTATTGTAAATTGGCGGGTTAGATGAGATGCATGTTCGTCTCTTGTACAACCCTTAGGAAATGTGTGATTTCCTTAATAGCTCCAGCACGCAGCACGCGCAACGTACCGTTGCAACACGCTGTTTCGCAACGCAAGGGCTTTTGGTATGATCAACACATATGGATGCATTTACTTGAAGATTAAAAAAGCATCCGCTAAGGTTCCAGGCTTTGGGGGAGCCCAAATATATATATATATATGTTGCCGGATGCTTTTTTCACTGTCAAGTAAATGCATTTGTTGCAACACAAGGGATTTTGGTATGGTCGACACATATGGATGCATTTACTTGAAGATTAAAAAAGCATCAGCTGAGGTTCTAAGCTTTGGGGGAGCCCAAAAGTTTACATGTTGCCGGATGCTTTTTTCACACTCAAGTAAATGCATTTCTCTGGGGGCCTGTGCAAGAGACAAGGCCTTTTTCACTCCTCCACATATCTAGGGTTTTTACTTTATCCAAAGTCCTTAAAGGGCTTACTTGATCTTAGCTAATATGCCAATGCATTTTTGATTCACCAAAAAAAACATCGACATGCCTCTCACTCAAAAAAACCCAATGACGTACTTCTGTCCATGAAAAATGCATTGGCATAAGTTGCAGCACGTAAGTTGCAGCACGTGAGTGCCGAGTGCTCGCAACGCGAGTGCCCGAGCAACTAAGGTGATTTCACAACTTTTGTAACCCACCCATATATATATATATGTATAACACCCAATAATCTCAGGACTGGGTAGTAATACAGTTGTGACCTCTTCACCCTAAAGGGCATCCGCCTTTGAACACCAATCCAACCAGGCTTTACCCAGCGGAGGGAACCACCTGGACTTCCCGATCGCATCCGATCGCGCCACAGCGTCATGGAGACGGAGTTGATCTCAAGCTTGGCCTGCAGGGCTCATGGCTCATAGTTTTGGCCCAGGTGATAGTGATTTCTTGGAAAACAAAGCGACCCTCATTCGGAAACAAGATGGATTGGGATCATCATCCCATTGAAGTTAGAAAAACACGCCGGAAAGCACCAAGCTAAGGAGATCTGGCAGTGTGTCAAAACCTTGTACCCCTGGTGAACATCAAAATAGCTGGTAAATGGATGTTCATCCCACTAAAAATGGTATTAATAGGTATTGATCCATACCCATTTATCACAACCTGGACATTTCACAGCACGCCCTACGCCGCGGCTTCGCCTCGTGGATGGTGGACAAAATCTGCAAGGCATTCTGCCATTGTGAGGCCTTTGCACCTTCGCCAAGTTCATCGAGCGGGCCGAAGGATATATTAGTTTATAAGTAGGTTAACTAAGGTTGACTCAGGTTAACTCTAAGGTTAACTCAGGTTAACTAAGGTTAACTAAGGTTAACTAACCCAGTCAGTCCAAAGGACAGTGGAACGAGGCCGTTTGAGTAAAGGACCTAAGTGACTAAAGGCTTCAATAACATACAGTGGGAGCTCTCATGAGAAAAATTGGTTGCAAAAACATGTTTTTTTCTCCTTTTCGCACAAACCATCACAAACCTGATTTTGCATGATTTTGCCGTTTTTTTCTTGGCATTTTCACGTTTTTTTCACGGTTTCATCATTTTCCCAAATCCGGAAGGTCCGCCATCGATTTTTCAAGCATAGGATATCTTCCGGGGTGGAACGTTGCCCAGCTAAGTCTAACAAAAATACGACCTCAAAAGTAATGGCATAGAGAAAACTTCAAGTTAAGCCAGGCCTTTAGCAAAGGCCGAATTTAGCGAGGACTTGGACCGACAGGGTAAGGTGAACTAACGTTTATGGTGGATATATCCACAGGATGGCTTTGTTTTATCCAACTTCCAGGGGCATCACTTTGAACGTGAAGCCTGGTTTTTTCTGATTTGGGGACCCCTTCAAAAGTGATATCATCCTGTATATATATATATTATATTATATATTAATCCTGTATATCATCCTCTATCAAAAATAAATTGAACAACGAGGTCTCAGTCATCGCTGACATCATCCAGGATCAATGTTGCAAACCCAAGAAGAAAGCATCCGAGGGAAACCACCATTCGGGGGCTACGGCTAAATCATACCAGTTCTAGGGGTATACTCAAATGATAAACCAATATTTTGGGGATTTATGATATTGGCTTTACCACCTTATCTGTTCTATGTCCATTTTTCGTACCACCATCATTTATAGCTAAAGCCCTTCCCTCCCCATCGCGGCAACTGCAAGGCACACGCGCTGATCACGGTGTTGTGTGCTGCCACCTACCACTGATTTGAGCTTCTGTTTTTGACGAAGGTTATGGCAAGTTTCCCAACAAACATGAGGCGTTCTCCGGGAGAAAGGTGGGAAGATACCGAAAAATGCAACATCCAAACCTCTACCTGCTATCAAGCCCGAATTCACCATGACTGGGGGTCAAATTAGATCATCCCAATACCATTGGGCCTATCACATTGGATGATTTCTGCCACTTGACACCGTATCAACTTCTCGTGGATCCGCTAGGGACACGCCATAACCGTCCATGGTGTTCTCCAATCTCAAGTTTACATCATCAAATTCACATCCTCCAGGGTCCAACCATCAAAAAAATCATCAACCAGCCTCTGGTGATCTTACGTACTGGAAAAGCAAGCAGTTTGAAAAAGGCTAATTTATCATAAATATAAATCATCATAATCATCTATATAACATGTAGCGTTTTTTCTTCAGATATTAACCACATCAAATATCATCAGCAAGCCATCGGGGTGTCATCAGGAACCTCCAGCACAGCTCGCTGGAGCAAAGACATGGCTGGTTGCCAAGCAGCAGACCTGCACCGAGAAAATCGTCAAAAATGGGCTTTGGGCCACTAGAAACTGACATTTCACCAGGGAAAATGGTGGTTTTTTTCATGAGTTTACTGGGATATAAAATGGGGCCGGAGACAAAGTGATGTCACAATGATCAACAAAGTGATGTGTGGGGATGTCTGAAAGTGTTTCTTTTTTTTTTTGCCCCAAACGTGGCCATTTCGTGGGGGAAAGTGGAGGAGTTGATGGATGGGACTTGAAGCAGGGTGAGAACTGAGAGGGTAGTGGTTGTAACCAAATAAGATACCCTCTGGTAAACTAACATAACTATGGAACATCACCATGCTATTAATGGGTAAATCAACTATAAATGGCCATTTTCAATAGCTATGTTTGTCTACCAGAGGGTACATGTACTCATTTCGACAAGGAAACTGGAGATTTTGAAGCAGTGACGATGGACATGTAATCAGGAATGATGATGGATACTTGGACCTGTACTGAACTCATGACTCCTTCAATCCGTTGGTCTCGAAGTAGATTGGTTCTTTCGCGCTTTTGGGTGGCGAGATTGAGCCGAACAAATCTGGGACTTGTCTGGCAGCCCGCTCGCCTTTCGCAGGCACTGATGGATGCTACACACAGAGGGACCGAGGGAACAAAACGTGCTTCCTGCGCGTTGCAGAGAAGAACCTGAGGATCTGCTGTCAGGTGCCCAAAGGGGTGAACATTTCTGAGGGTGATATGTAATCCCTTTTCCACTATTAAATTCTTGTATATAGGGCGCAAAATGAACAGGTCCATCTTTGAACCAGTTTTTGTTGGATATCTACAGGGGAAGGGACTTATGATTTGCCATCATTTACTGTACACAAAATGGGTTTGACAAATATGATTTTGTCAATCTTTTTTTGGTGAACAGTTGATGGGACATCTATGGACCCAATTTCTCACGGCAAAGGATGCCTTAAACATGGATAGTCTTAGATACTGGCCGCAAAAGACTTCAGTTTTGGCTGGTTAGATTCATATTGGCCGTGGATCAAAACCTTTTTGTAGCATTATTTCTTTGATGATACCCATTTGGCAATTATTTTGTTCACCAGAGTACCAGGGTTTTGACCATACCATGTATCCACTTTTATGGCAAAAAAGACCGGTTTACTCATCTATGGTTTATCCAGCAAGCGAGGGTCGACATAAACCAAATGTCGTCAAAGATGGGCAATCTTTCACTGGTGACTGCTCTCATCTTTCTTTTTTTTCACATCCACATCATCTGGGTTTATGATAATTTCTCCATGAACATACACATTTTTTAGGATGATGTCCACCGTATCAAACCTTATGGTGAGGTCATTGTGATGAGGGCGGCTTCACCATGACGCTGGCGAAATCCCCCAGCCAAGGAGCCAGGCTGGCAGGCCAGTTGCTGGACGTCCTGTGACAATGAGTGGTGAGTTTATCCCGCACTATCAGATATACGTTATATCGTATAACTGATGTACTGTATGATCATCAAAGCATCTAGAAGTATGGAAACCAGTGAATGTTCAGTTTGAGAGTGTGATGAATCATGATGTTGATTCAGAGGAATGAGAATGATTAGGAGGACAATCTTGATTATCGTATAGGTTATATATATAATTATAATATATATATATATATTGATATTATTAGGATCACAATTCATATTCCCAGCCTATTGGTAAAGGGACAGTCGTGCTGTTTATCAACCGGTTCCCGACCGGTCATGGCAGCACCATAGGCGACCACATCTGGAGATCGCAGGGCCCAAAAGAGATGCCTCAGCGGTGATTTGGAGGGACACCCAATCCATGGTACCCCCAAAGGCCCAAATCATCCAGAATGAACCAATCTACTTCGAGACCAACGGATTGAAGGAGTCATGAGTTCAGTACAGGTCCAAGTATCCATCATCATTCTTGATTACATGTCCATCGTCACTGCTTCAAAATCTCCAGTTTCCTTGTCGAAATGAGTACATGTACCCTCTGGTAAACGTTTACAGTTTGCGAACTGGAACATGGCCATTGAAAGGTCGTTGATTTACCCATTAATAGCATGGTGATGTTCCATAGATTTTTGTATGTTTACCAGAGGGTAAACCATACATTTTAAACTCGGATTTTCCATGAAATAAACCATCCAGCTATTGGGGTAGCTCCATGCCTTGGGAAACCCCCATCCATGGGAGGGATTTCACCAATGCACAGCCCATCCATGTTTGATGTTGAAATATGGCGGCTTGGTACCTGAACATTTTAGGAACCACTAAAATCTCAGTTGCAATTTTGGGGTACCCAAATTTTTGTCAAATGCACAATCTTTTCAATGACTTAACTGCTATGCATGACCCACTGGCTTTGCCTCTGAAACCGATCCACACGGAAAAACTGAACAGAGACCATCTGGCACACAGCGGGGAAAACTTCGTTGCGAAACATTTTCGCCAAAGCATTTTGGATATTATGGGGGCTTAACCCATTAATTTAATGTTATCTACTGTTAGAAAATCAATCATCAACCACCAAGATTTAGATTATTTACACACGCCATTCATGGGAGAAAACTTGGGATGGTTTGCGTTTTTGCATTACCAACTTTACTGTTTCATTTTTTGTGATGTGGCGAGCCACCAATCAAAAACATTAAGTAAAACATAGTTTTACACAATTATTGGAAGATAAATAATCATTATAACCAATAAACATGATCAATTCGGCACAATTTTCATCATACTAAACCAATGAATGGTTTCTCCTGGCCATATCTCTCCATCGTAACGGGAGTGCCATGGTGCTCAGAGATGTGCCAAGGAGACCCTGTGATGCCTCAGCGAAGAGTGAACTTCTCTGACGCCATTTTCGGGAAATCGGGAAACCTGCCTGACACTAGATGGGTTTGTCTGAAAACAGGGTATATTCCCAATTATAGCCATTTAAAAACGGGATAATGATCAGCAAAACCATTGGGTAAAAAGGGGTACACTATTTTCAGATACACCCAGATAAATTTCTTAAAAGATCATCAAGCATGGGGTATCTACATGTCTCTCCCCATCAGATTTAATGGTTGTTTTTTAATAAAGGTCGTCCCAAAATGTTGTTTCAGCTTGGCACAGCCAAGTCACAGGCGCTCTGAATTTGGAGGTTGGGCTGCTGTCCCTGCTCCTGCGGCTGATTTTGGGTGCGCATCGCAGTTGAGATGGAACATCTCCAAATGACGCAATAGATTCCAGAATGGTTGGTATACCCATGAGTTGGAAACCAATGGTGCTTTTTTCTGTTGGTTACAAGAAGCGGGCGCATCTGATGGTTTCACCAAACCGAACTCAGTTACACGACGGTTCATACCCGTGGCTGGTGTCCCATCAAGTCTTAATCATGAAATCCTCAATAACTATGGAAAATCACCATCAAAAATCAACATTAAATCACAACTACAATCACTAACTATTAACTCTAATCATTGATCAACAAGGGTTTAGCAGCCACAGCTCACCCCTAAGATCCACATTAAACCACGAAATCCATATTGAATCACCATTAAACCCCATGAAATCCCGGTAAATCCCATTAAATCCCATTAAATCCTCCATTGAATCTCTGGTAAAACACCATTAAATCCCGGGTAAATACCATGAAATCACCATGAAATCACCATGAAGTCATCCATCTGCCATCCTTCCATTGAGACACCAAGGCCACACTCAGGGGCCAGGTGCTGGCGGCCACAGCGCTGCCCAAAGATGCCAGGCTCCATGGCATCCTGGTGATGTGTCAACGAAACCATTGGAAAATGGTGATGTTAAGCAACAAGTTTATGAGGGATTTTATGGGATTTATCACTGATTTATGGGATTTTATGGGATTTATCACTGATTTATCACTGATTTATGGTAGATAAATGGGGATTTTATGGGATTTATCACTGATTTATGGTAGATAAATTGACTTATAAGTTATATAACTAGGGCTGATGATTGGGAATAATTCATGGTTTATAAACCCTTTCAAAACTTGAAACCACTATTGTGGGACATCCTTCTGGAACACTTGGGGAATACTCTTGACACGGTGAGAAGCGTTAAATGAAACATCTACGCAGAACAATGGCAAGTAAAGTTAAGGGTCCTCTGCGTGGGACAAAGCCGTTTCATTCTCTCATTCATAAACCGTTCTCAGCTGCACCCCGAAGTAACATACCATTTCATGAAATTATACTATCATATCAGCAATTCATCACCCGCAGAATTTCCCCTGCTTTGTCCACCTATTAATCACCATTCCCCCCTTTTTAAATGTATGGTTTACTGGGATTGACCATCCCCAGTCCTTTCTTCCATCTGCTGCAAGGTCTGTATCGCCTGCGGCCATCCCTCTGCACGGAGCAGGGTTCCATAGGACACCGCGCTCAGTTGCAGGGCGGCGCCCGTGGCGGCCTGATTTGGAGTCGATGTCAAGGGGGTAAGCAGTCTATGGGGATCGATGCAAGTTTACTGGGGATCTCTAGATGTAATGACGAATCTAAATTCATAGATCGACATTTCATGGCTAAGAAAGCCATGATTGTTCCACATTTCAGGTCGATTTTGTAACGGGATGTATCTTCTCCAATCAACATTTTGTAAGAAATGGGAGACCGATGGTGGTGAGGAATCTGGATGTCAACCACCTGGAAAAACTCGGATATCTCAATGGATCCACCTTTGCACACAACGAACTTTCTAGGGATTTTCATACAGCAGTGTTTTTTTTTTTGGTTTGAAAATCCCATAATTTATTATGGTTTTCATAGCACTTTCTAGGGATATACCACTAGCTATACCATGGTTTGATCGATAATGGAAACCCTCCCATGGATATATCCTCCCATGGTTTTTCTGTGGGATCTAATGATTCACCATGTCCGACCACTGAATCCAAAACTGGATCGGTGGATCCCACTGCTCACTAATGGATGGCTCGTATATCCCAAAGCATGTGATATTTGGTAGGTAGTTTCACCTGAAAAATCTGTTCATCATTGCGTATCAGCATCCCATATCATCCCATTTTTCTGGTTGAACATATTTGACACCATCAAGCACCCAAGTAGATTAGCTCCAGAATGTTTGCTGCTTATCTCATATCACCAGATTGGTAAACTCTCCATCTGTCCATTTAATTCTGGTATATGCTGATGAATTCTGGTTGGTGGTATACCTACCCCTCTGAAAAATGATGGAGTTCGTCAGCTAGGATGATGAAATTCCCAACTGAATGGAAAGTCATAATCCATTCATGTTCCAGTCACCACCAACCAGAATTTGATGGGCCACCCCCAGTTCCACCTCCAAGACCTCCAGGGCACTGGTCCATGCCATCGCGAGGATGGCATGGCTGGCCGCATTGTAGGACACCAAGTTGGCTTGCGACCTGCGAGGCTTCGTGCTTCGTCACAGAGTTAGTCCAATTCACCATCCATAAATCTTAGAGTTAAGGCCTGAAATACCAGTTTTAAATGGTTATAAATAAGGGTCATTAAAACCGGGTTATCATTCCACACATGGGGTGAAAAAACTGACTTATAACTGGTAAAGGGCCTGAACTGTAGCATCCTTTGGCAATGACTCACAGTTTGCGAATTGGACAATTTCTGCATTTTTCGTAAATCATCTGTGGGCCATTTTCCATGGCTGAAATTACGGGAGGGTACGTCCATTGAGCCGGTTTTCCAATGGATTATATCCTCAGCTGCTGAACAGCTATTAATTTTGAACCAGCATTCTGTTGCTTGACTCCCCACATTGTTTAAGTTAAATCGTTGTGTTTTGGTGAAACCATCCAGTTTTCGCTGCAGAAATCATCTGCATACACCTGTTGGCTGCTTCAATTTCCTCCAATCTGTTGGCCAAAACTCAATTCTCTGCCAATTTCGCATTCTTGCGAATAAAAACTAGCTGTTTCTGTTTGTTAAAGCACCAGTTTTCTGAAAAATGCTACTCTTCACTCTTCCCATCGAGAAGCGCCTCGACTCCAGTTCCACCAAGAGTTGCAGGGCGTAAAGCCATTGCAGCGCGTCACCAAGGGCACCTAATGGGTTGATCGAAGGGAAAACCACCATCTGTGGCTGCGAACGGGAACATCACCATTTTATAACTCATGGAACTAAATGGACCATTTCCATACGCTAAAAGTACCAGAGTCTAGTATTTACTTGGATATTTCTGAACTATATCCAAATAAATCTGTTTTGAAATAGCTATTTAGGGCACTTCTTTTTCAAGGATTCAAGTGGAATCTGCGGGGATCACACATCTCCCATCACTTTGGCCAACGCCGCGAAAGCGATTTAGATCGAAACATGAATCGAATGAAGCACCAGAAAACGACCATTTTGATCACCCAAAAAGCCACGAAAACCCACCAAAATCCAACATGGGGATGGGTCAAAACCCTGGTACCTAGTGAACCCCAAAATAGCTGGTAAATGGATGTTTCATCCCACTAAAAATGGTATTAATAGGTATTGACCAAAATCCAACATCATTTGGCAGCAGAAACTGTGGGAAAAACCGAGGCACCCATGGAGCTACTGGACACCACTGCGTTGAGCTGCAAGCTTTGCTCCTGGCTTGCAGCATGGTCAACAGCACCTACTGGGTATCGTGGGGATATTTCACCCAAAATGGGGCTATGTAATCAGCAAAGATGGGAATATAATGGGGATATCATGGAAATGTCAGTGTTTCTTTTGATATAACTGAGCAAATTGAAACATCACAAGTTACCTATGACTCTGCGCCAGAAAAAAAACTAGTCATTCGGATTGATCACAAACTAGGGATGGAGAGCCAGCAATTGAAACGGCAAACCAGGACACAAAAGCCATGTTGCTCTGTTTACGACAGGTAATCTTGCAATGCGATCATGCACTTTCACACCAACCTCTCTATGAGTCGGTGCGTGCATAGAAAAAAGCTGGGTTTTATACATACATGTATACATAAACGTATATGCATATGTATATATATATATACTGTAAATGCGGTAGCAACTCAACCAGAAAAAACACGGATGTGGACCCTGCCACAAACACCAAGCCGCTGCGGCCTCGCAGCTTTGTTTTCGCCCAAAATGCCTTGCTGTCACCACAGCTCCAGTTGCCAAAAAGATGGCCTGCCTCGGCCGTCTGTAGCACCTTGATATGGCTCTCCAATGGGATCGGAAAACCCACCCTCCACTGCGCCTAAGGACTCTCTGAGCCGGTGATCCCTGCGGCAATCGCAGGATATTCGCAAGGCTGTGTGGCCTTCCAAGAAACCCTGACAGGCATGGAAGTGAAATGAGATCGTTCACATTCCCAACATTTCAATGTTTAAAATTGATTTGAGCTCATTTCACTGGTTGTGGATCTCAGCCATCTGAGTCGGTTACGGGCATTAGCCCGGTTTTTCAAGACTTCATCAGCGTCGTGCAAACAGTATTGTCCCTGTCTAATTGTTTCCCTGAGAAATTGTCCTTCCATGATTTTCGTCAAAGCATCTGCTAATTGAGCTCCAGAATGTACCCAATGTAACCGAATGTTTTCAGAGAGAATATCCTTTATGGAGCGTGCCACCAATTGTGTTCGAAATTCTTGGCATGAAGGCACAGCAGTTCTTGTTGTAAGATCGTAAAGGCTTTTACAGTCCGTTATGGCCAAATCCTTGTCTTCTGCCTTTAAAGTTGGAACTGTCACTGCTTCTGGGAGTGTCTTGACAGTTTCTGGTTTCTGCCATGGGATCTTGGGATTGTTCAGCCAGGCCCAATACACACGGATCCAGGTGAGTTGATCCAGTGTCGTTGATAGAGCAGTGGCCTCTGCCGATAACGTGCTTGTCACCACACGTTGGATTTTCTTTGTACCCCACGAAAGTGGACTGACTGCGCAAGTTTTATTTTGGGAAATTGCTTTGTCAGTGGCCATGATTATCATTCCTGCATATGATTCCGGCTTTACCTTTGAAGCAAACGATGCATCAGAAAAAGCAAGAAACCTTAGATCTTGGATATTGATTGGTTGAATCTTTATGGTCACATCATGATGTTTCTTGGCTAAATGGAGGGTCTTATTGGCCATTATCAAGGTGGTCACTGTGGCATTGTTAATTTGGGATTGAAGTTGACTTAAAGAACTCGTGAGATCGGGTCTGGTGTGAACGGCCGCGTACTGCAATGACCCGATTAGGCCACGTAGCAAGTGTCTCTCGCTTTCCGTCACTGGTTCGGCTTCTTGAGCTCTGCGTTCGGGTTTGATACAAATGGAATTGATGTTTCGAACATACTGTGACTGTGACATCTCAATGCTATTGTCGGTATTTTGCTTCAGGTCGATTCCTGTGAACGTGAATGCACGGGATTTCTTAGACCCAAACGGATATTTTGATTCCAGTTTCGAGATCTGTTCTTGGAAAAATTGATCACCGCCAAAAATACCATCATCTACATGTATCCCTAGTATTCCTGAGAGTTTTTGGTTCTTGGGATTCCTCAGCACGAAAACACATGGGTCAAATGGGCAAGGTGTGAAACCGAGACCAGTAAGTTCTTCTTGAAGTGTTTTAAACCACAGGTACGGTGCGTCAATCAGGCCATATGCCGACTTGTCAAGCTTGCAAATCTCATCATGATTCAATCGCATTGCCTCTGCTAGTTCGCCTACTGGCTCAAGTCCAATGACGCGATCTTTCTGTGGTTTTCCTTGTAGGAATGCTGCTTTGATATCAAAAGAACCTAGGGACCATCCCATGGAAGAGATCAATTGTAGCAGGATCATCTTTGATTGTTTAC
This sequence comes from Cladocopium goreaui, assembly GCA_947184155.2. Lineage (NCBI taxonomy): Eukaryota > Dinophyceae > Suessiales > Symbiodiniaceae > Cladocopium > Cladocopium goreaui. The sequence goes on along the minus strand of CAMXCT020004002.1, from coordinate 498,038 downwards.
CCAGCGTAGGGCTATCCCGGGGAACCTCTGTTAATTGGGGATCCATGTAACCCAACACCACCAAACGCGCTTTGGGTTTGTGGGTCTTGAGTTTACTGTTACCTTCCGGGATCTCATGGTTGGTTTCATCCCTGGGTTTCCACGTGAGAATCCAGCGGCAACGGAGAATCTGCTCTGGCGCCAACTTCGTGCGCAAGATTTTGGAAACGGTGCCGGTCTTCAACCAATTCTGAACCTCTGACTCCTTGGCTTGGGCGAATGCTCTTTGTTCCTCTGCATTTAACACTGATAGTTTGACCTCTGTTCTCTGCTTCTTCTCAGTCGTAGCTGTTAAAAGTTCATCAGGGGACCAATGTTGAAATTGAGAGGACTCTATCCATTTTGGCACTTCAAATTCACATCGCCATGCGCATGGACTTGCAGAGGGTTCAACTGGCATCACATCATCTTCACAGCATAGCAAATGAGTGGTGATCAGTTCATCATCACTTGTTTGCTCAGGTACGGGTGTTTCCACGGCAGGATCGTTTTCAGGTGCCATGGTTGGTTCCTGTGGAGCAGACCCAGTTTCGGGTTCGGTGTCTGGTTGATCTTGTGATTGACTTTGTTCATCAGCATTTGATTGTTGTTCCGGCGAAGTATTGGGATTATGAATTGAAGGGTCTATTGGATTATTTTCAGGGGGGATTATTTCTGGCAATCTCGTTGAGGAGTTTTCGGGGGAAGGTGTTGTCAGGCTTTCTAGTGGTATTTGAGAAACTTCATTGGAACAAACTGGACGGACATGTTCAAGTGCTCTGCGATACAATTTTCCACCCTGAGACGCCCATAAGGAGTTATGTCCCTCGATTGCAACAACCTTGTGTGGTCCAAACCAGTGGCCCCCATTGATCTCCGGCTGCCATAGCATAACCCATTCTCCGGGCTCATACGCATTTCGGTCTGGGCGAGACCGTCGGAGGTATGCACGCCTTAAGGCCTGATCATTGTCAGCTGCATGGAACGCAGCACGTGCTCTTTCTCGCAGGGCGAGGCTTTTCCGGAAGGCAATTCCGTGAGCATCCTCACGATCTGCGCTGGCCAGCGATGACACATTCTCACAACTTGCAAGAGACCCTGGGACACGTGAGCTTTTTCCAAACACAAGAATCTCCGGTGAAAAACCCCTGCGAATACTTAGTGTGTTCTTGGCATGAGTGCATTGAACCAGGGCTTGCTGAAGATCTCCATATGTTTGAATGGGCATCTCATGATCAATTTTGTTGAGCATCGTTTGCAGGATCTGTCCGTGCCTCTCACTTCGGCCATTCTGCCAGTGCGCGTGAGGAGCTGCCGTCACTGATTTCACATCAAATCTCTGCAAGAAGTCTGAGAAATGTTCACTGGTGAATTCTGTTCCGGCATCAGTGACGATCATGTTAGGCGGTCCGGCCCATTGGAACCAATTTTCTGAGACACTTTGTGCGGCCTGGTCCGCGGCACGGTTCGGAGCTGGAGTGGCCACATGATAGTTGGTTGCCTGATCCAGAATGTGATAGAAATGAAACATCTTTCCAGCCTTGCTTTTCCATGTTACCCCATCGATGAAAATCTTATCATTGAAGTCCAGTTCATGCTTAAGGGTACTTGGTCGGGCAATTTTGGGTTGTTTATGAGATGCACAAGTCTCACATGGCATGTCGAACACTGCCTGAGTGATCTCTGGCCTGGCTCCTTGGTTTCTCAGGACCATGCTCAACTGTTCTGGGCTTGGGTGGCACAAATTCTGGTGGGCTCGACGTAGCATCGCCTGTTCTTCACGGGGCAAAGACAAGAATCTATTGTCCTTGCTCTTTGATTCACCTGAGTCCATTTGGATTGTTGATCCAGGTGCAGGCACATTGGAATTTTCACCTGAGAATTCTGATTTGTCTGTGCTTGTGTCTCCTTTCTCACCTTCAGTTCTGATCATGATCTTGGATGTGTCTGCTGCGGGATCTAGGGAACTTGGAGGACTCTCCATCCGGGATGGTGAATCGATGTCCCGTGGCGGAACTTGTGCTTCTGATGAGCTGCTTTCTACATCGGGAAGCCCTGTCACAGGATTGGCCGCAAAGACAGTTATATTCACTCGGCAGGGATATGATTTTCTAATTATTCTTCGTTTTGATAGTTCATCATATTTTTCCCAACTGTCGGTGATTGTCTTTCCTGAACTTCGGAGTTTCATGATTGATCGGCGAAATGGTGCTTCTTTGGAACTGATTTCTTTTGGGGGTGCCATCGTTCGCTCAGTCCCTTTACATGCAATTACCCCCTTGATGATCTTCTCGGGAAATACCTTTTGAATACTTTCAAGTATTTGGGATTGGTCTATGATTTTCTTTCCAACGCGAGGAAGCATGGGTTCTATCATCCTTACAATCTCTGTTAAGTCCCCTGTACTTTCTTGGGTGGTTACTGGAACTTCGGAGGGACCTGCTTCACTTGGCTCGGATGATTTAAATCTTCGGCGCTTGACACATGCTTGATCGCTGAGTGGTCTGTCTGCGGACTTGGCTTTCTGCTGTCGTGGTGACGAAAGCTTGGCCCTTTTGGTCAGGCGGGATTCCACGGCCAATGCACTGCTGAGCTGAAACCACTGATCCAAGGCTACCAATGCTGAGTCTGCAATGCTGCCTACTGGAAGTTCAATGGGAAAACTTTTCTTGAGGACTCCCTTTGCTACCAGTCGTGCAAACTTCCGTGGATACCTTTCGGAAAATTCGGATCTTGCAATTCCGTGGCCATGCACTCTGGTAGTTCCCTCAATGGGCTGATGATCATGGGATCCGGGGCACCTTAAAGGGTCCAAAAGCTTCTGCATGTTTCGAGAAGTGGTTTTGATATGCATTCCTTTTTTCATGAGTTTGTCATTAACGGGGTCGTGAAGTTCTCCTGCAACACACATGTCGGGCTTGGCAATGAGCATGTATCGGTCAAGTTCACTTAGAAATGGCAACAGGAACATCAGAGATCCTTTGGGCTGTTCTCAGTGTGCATGGCGTCTGCATCGGTGCTGATGTCTGCATAAGACCAGGCAAAGAGCTACTTGACTAAGCATGTCTTTCCTTTCCAGGTTTATGCGATCCCACTGCTCAAGTGACTTCTGGCTGTTGAGGCATGACCATTTAGACCATGGTTTACACGTGGGACTTACCCAGACATGCTTGGGTCGATGTCGGCAGACCATGCCGAACAGTTTCTTTCTGCCCTCAGCTTCCTGCAGATTGCCTTGGTCAAGACCGAAGCGCATTGCTTTGCCTCCCAATTGATTTACTTGATTCGTCAGGGTACTTTCGGAACTGCAGAATACTTCCAACATGTCAATTGGTGGTCCAATAACCTTGGTGTTTTCTTCACACATCTTAAGTTCTTTTTCCATCATGGATACCAAGTTTTGAAAGTACCTACGTTCTTGATTGCTTTGACTTTCATGAAAAACATCAATTTCACCTGCTGTGAGCGCCCAGTTGCAGTCCTCTTCATGCGATCTCATGCTGTCCAGGGATCCTCCCATTCCGATGCCAGAGGGAGCACCGGGAGGTCGTCCTCCATGGTCGATGGCACCGGATCTGCTGGCACGTTGGGCGTCAAGTGCACTAAGATCTGATGCAGCGCATGCTCGAGATGGGTCATTCGAGCTTGGAGGCTGCTCATCTCTGCACTTGTTGGCTCCTCGGGACAGGCATCGGGATGTGGAGCAGGACGACTCTTGGACGCCGCCGTCAAGATCTTGGGAGCGGCCTTTGCCTTGGGACGTGCTTGTACTGGTTGTTCTCCCTCGGTCTCCTCTGCCTCGATCTTGAGTTTGATGAACTTGATCATCTTTCTGTGCTCCAGATCCTTGCTCTCTTGGTAGTGCCCCAAGAACCATTTGATCCAGTCGGGCGCACTGTCCCACACTTCGGCATATGTCTTCCCTTGATGAGCCTTCCCAAAACGCACCTTCTCTGACTGGAGTGTCTCCAAGGTCAGGTGGTCGATGCTCTCGACTTCCTGGCTCGGCATCTCCGCTTGCACACGTTGGAGACGCTTGGACCAGTCGCTCATGACTGCTGGACGGTTTCGTGAGAGATTCGTTCTGAGCTACGGTTTGAGATCCAGATCTCTCAGTCTGCATCACTTGCTTTTCATGCTGAGAGTTTTCAGGCTGAGTTGAACTTGACATCATGTTGTGTGTGGACGTATACTTGGAGCATGTGGTCATGGACGTTGAATGTATTGATTGACATGTTTCACTTGTGTTGTGAGTGTCAATTGAGCTTGTTTCTTTCGAACTCACCTCACCTGCCTTTGTGCATGACTGTGTGGCTACCCTTGGAGATTGCATGTTGGGCTGCACAGCATCCTTTTCTGGGGCGTTTTCGGAAACGTCCTGGGCAAAAGTCTCGGCTGTCAAGCTGGAACCTTTCTTTTGGGTGGACACTTCAAACAACTTATTCATATCAATAAGATACAAACCCTTATTGGAAAGCTTCAAGGGAATCTTTCGATGATGCTTGGGAAGTATCAACTGGTTTGCACTCGTATCCACCATGGCTTCCAAGGCTCTCAAAAGCGTATTTGAAACTAGAAAGGGTGTGGCACCGGGAACTATCGCTATCTTGAGGTCAAACCCACATACTGGCACCACCATGGCATGTTCTGATTTGAGAGTTCCTTGATTTCCAAACCTGAAAGTCACATCACAGGGACATCGACGGATTTGGCTTTTGACTTTGGCAGGAACATTTTGCAAAAACCCAGATACAAAATCACTACCCATAACTGTTTTGGTGGCCCCCGTGTCTAGGATTCCCCAGGTGTCATGGGTCGAGAAGAGTATCTCGGCGGCAACATCATTGACCTTGGGCATTGGGCTCTTCGGCTCACGTACCTTCGGTGCAGGCTTTGGGTCCAAAATGGACTTTGTTTCATGGGATTGGTCCAAAATGGACTTGCTGACTTTCGGGCGGCACGGAGACATGGAACACTTGGTCTGCAAAAACGGCTTTCTGTACACGGATGCATGCCGGTTCACAGTTGACCGATCAGGTGCTGAAGCCAGGCGGCTCTCAATCCTGTGCACCAGGGAGGCAACTTTAGAATTATTACCATGATTACCCTTAATCCGGTCCTTAATTCTATTTCTTACATCCCTCATGTTCATTGGATTTCCCTTACCGTGGACTTCACCTGAAGCATTGAACAAAACTGCCTGTACAAAACTCAATGCGTGGGTTCCGACATTGTCCTGTGCGGGAGGTTGGACTTCGGGAAGACTCATGAACTCTGCAGACATCACATCACTGGCAGCTGTCGATGCGACCCCCATGGAGAGAGTTACAGGGACCGTCGAGGCGGATGCACTTGAATTGGATTGGCCTCGATTCGGGCACTCGCTCTTCCAGTGGCCTTTGCGGCCGCAAACTCGGCAGTTGCTCTCTAAGATGCGCTGCTGCAGTGTCTTCCGGTTGTTCCAGGCTGGCTTGCCTTTGGATTTTCCTTTGAATCCCTTAGATTTCCCCTTGGAGGAGATGGGCCAAAAACCCCTTGCTCGGTATTTCTCACTCAGCTTTCTGCGGGCTTCTATGTACGAGGAAAACGCTGCAGCTAAGTCTTCGTCACCTTGAATCACATCTGTTGCTGCTGTTTCGAAATCTGCTACGAACACTGCGTCCTCATCGCCCTCCTGGGCCAGACTCTCAATGAAGTCATCTTCGGCAACTTCGTCATGACCTGCAACGTGAATGGAATCCTCAGTATCACCTGTTGGTTCATCCTCAGCGACCAAAATTGACTGATCGTACACCTTCGATTTGGCACCTTTTTTGCCGGCACCTGTCATTTCTTGGAAAAAGGACGTCCCCAACATACGAATGGACTCCGTCACCTTGACCATGGTTAGTTTTCCTTCCAGGGAATTGTCACTGTCAATGATTACCCGTTTCTTGTCATCGCTTGACAGCTGGGCTCCCCTAAGGGTCACATACGCCTGGAGGTCTTCAAAGGTCAGTTTCTGCGCCAAAAGACGCGTCCAGAGAACATCTGCACGTGCTAGGTAGCTATCATGGCTTTCATCTCCAAGCTGAGAACACTGAAAAAGGGCCTTTTCGGCATCTGAGTATCTTCGTTCCAACCCTGTCTTTCCCCAGTGGCCTCCAAGAAGCTCGATCAAACGTTTGATACCTTTCTCCTCATTGATGCACAGCTCGGCATGATGCAGCTGCAACTTGGAGAATGCTGTCCCTGACGTATTCAGTATCAACCGTGTGATCAACTCCGACAATTTGGATGGAGGCCAGACTGCAAACACAAGTTGGACCTTCTGCTGATAGAGTTGCAAATCGTCTTTACTCGGATCAAAACTGGGCACCAGGTAGGCAAGCTGTGAAGAGATGGTCCCCCCGACAGCTTCGGATGCTTCCGTTCCAGATGCTCCGTCACTACCCGACGGCATGGCACTGACTCACCTGCTCGGTTGTGCCGCAGGCAAATCGTCAGCTTTGCACCAAGGTAGCTTCCTGGATACCCCCGACGGCTGTCGGAGGCTCCGCTACCAATGTAAATGCGGTAGCAACTCAACCAGAAAAAACACGGATGTGGACCCTGCCACAAACACCAAGCCGCTGCGGCCTCGCAGCTTTGTTTTCGCCCAAAATGCCTTGCTGTCACCACAGCTCCAGTTGCCAAAAAGATGGCCTGCCTCGGCCGTCTGTAGCACCTTGATATGGCTCTCCAATGGGATCGGAAAACCCACCCTCCACTGCGCCTAAGGGCTCTCTGAGCCGGTGATCCCTGCGGCAATCGCAGGATATTCGCAAGGCTGTGTGGCCTTCCAAGAAACCCTGACAGGCATGGAAGTGAAATGAGATCGTTCACAATATACGTATATGCATATCTATATATCTATATGTCTATATATCTATATATCTATATATCTATATATCTATATATGTATGTATAAATGTATATGTGTATATGTGTATATGTGTATCCCGTCATATCCCCATCATATCCTTAATCAAATGCCACCATTTTTCAATCATGTTTTGCCACTTAATAAACCATTCCATTGTATATCCCATTGCATGATGGTTTTGTGGACCAACTTTCGTGATATTACTAACCATCTTTTGTTATCCCATTCATTGTTATTTCATTACATTCCAGATTTATATTGTATAGTTATTGCACTTATAATATAAAGATAGCTATAAGTTCTGGACTATAAAGATCATTCTTCGCATTATTATCCCATAGTCATTCTATAGTCCAGAACTGGTTGGTGGTATAGCTACCCCTCTGAAAAATATGAAAGTCAATCAGAAGGATTATCCCATAATTCGATACCCTCTGGTAATTTAACATAGCTATGGAAAATCACCATGCTATTAATGGGAAAATCCAGTATAAATGGCCATTTTTAATAGCTATGTTAGTTTACCAGAGGGTAATTCTCCCATTGTTTCATGATTTCTGGACCGACTTCTCCCACTTTTTTTAGGTCACCCGGTCTCCGGCAGTCGCTGCAGCAGCTGCATTGTCCATGGCCAGCGGCGGATGGCATGGAGCGCAGCGCCCACAGTGATGATGTTCGCCGGGCCCTGGGGGATCCCACCAGGGTGGGATAAGCCTACAGGATGGGGCCCCCCAGTGAAAAAAGTGGGTTTATAAACCATGAAATAAGCCCTATGAACTAGTTCGTTATATCTACCATAAAGCCACTTTTTTCAGGCAACTTAGCTATCTTGGGGGCCCCATCCTGTAGGAATCGGGGACTTATCACCAGGGGTACTAAGGATAACCTTGGATGGTTGAAACCCTACAAATACTGGGATAAACCATCTATCAACCATCCATAGTTATGTTAGTTTACCAGAGGGTACTGTGGATGGGCCAGCGAAAGCCGAATCAACAGTTGAAAACGGTGGTAAACATCCCACTATTTCTAGGGTTTCAACCATCGGTGGTGCAGGATTTCCTCCATCCACCGTATCACCAGGGGTACTAAGCACTTACTAAGGGATCCTCCAAGTGGATCCTGACTTGGTGGGTTTAGGGGAAAACTAGGAGAAAATGGTGAAGCATCAAGAAACATCATAGTTAGAAATACGGTTACAATGCAGTTGGATATAGACCAATAGTATATATGGCTTATGAAACGCGAACTGGGATGCACCTAGAAGGGGGGTGTGGTTTAAGTGGGAAAAACCATGGGAAACATGGCGGGATTTATGGAACTCATGCCGGTTTTATGGGAAAATGGTGGTTTGAAGTAGCCACAAAGGGCCACAAGAGGGGTTCGAAGCCTCTTTCTTGCTGGGTGAATTTGCATTCTGTTGAAAAACAAATGAGTCTTGCTGGTTAAGCATCCATTTTATTTGTAAATCAACCTTTTGCTGGTCAAAACCCGATTCTTGTTGGTTAGATCATCCAACTATATACTGTTGGGTAAAATCAACATTTTGCTGGTAAACATGATTAATTTTGATTGAACTCCAGTGTTTGGTCCATATTTTGCTGATTGAAACTCAAGTTGGCTAAAACATCCATCTACTGCTGGATCAACCTGCATTTCGTTGCATCTTTTCCAGTCACGACCACACCGCACCTTGTTCGACAGCAGCGAGAGAGCGGGCGCCCAGCGGCCCCGCAAGGCGTTGAACAGCGACGTTCGGGTGATATCATTCCCTTCCAATCGCCTCCAAAAGGGGCGGAATGTTTAGAGTGATCTGGGCCAATATAGGGGTTACTACATATTCTACAAATAAGAGATAATGATAAAGGACAACTGACAACTGACATATATGTATTATATATATATGTATTATATATAAATGTATATATATATATGTATTATATATATATGTATATCAATTAAATTCCGAAACTTGTATCACAGGCAATTTTGGTAACTCTTTATTTTTTCTATGCTGAGGTCGGCCGGTCAGGTCGATCGTTTACTTACCCAGACGAATGTTTGACGTCGATGAGATGGAAAAAAACACCTCCAGCATGTAGATCAATATGTAGCTGTACGCATATTTCCATATATTTCCTATCTGGGTATTATGGTTGTGGATCAAACTTGGTTACCAGAAAATGTGATGAGTGACTACTGCTGATGGAAAAAGAATCGTACCCAGGTTTCAATTTTGATCCATACAAATATTGAATCAACCCATTTGAGCCTTCAAACTACCCCGGTTGATTGCTTATTGCAGGGGGTTGTACTCTCTGTTATACTAACCCACAATTAACAGGATGCCTATGAAGGCGGGTATAAATGTATTGGCTCAAACTGTAAACAAAATACCTACCAAGAGGGGCCCCGCAAGAATGTTTGTTGATGTGGTTTCAGCCCATGAACAAACCATGCCTAAACTAGTTAATAATATCCAACTTCACTACCATAAAATCAGATATATCAACTAGAAATCCCGTTTTTCTTGTTGGTTAAACACCTATTTCACCCATTCCTATAGGGTAAATCCTACCATAACTCTGCTTCCCGAAAGTTCGCTGGTCGCGCCTTCGAGAGATTTCATCCCAGTGCTGCAGCGCCAGCTGCCAACGCAGCTGCTTAGCACTGTTGCTGATGGCAGCATTGTGGGCGATGATATCCATCCATGGAATCCATGGAATCCATGGCCAAAACGATGAATTTATGGGGCAAAATGCCAAGTGTTCAGAAAAAAAATCATTGGGGGACACATCATCCATTCATTGCTGGATTGGTGTTTCTTAGCGCCTCCAAAGTCCACCAGAAAGTAGGCCTTTTCAGCCATGATCCGTTGGTGAAATCGAGGAATAGGCACGCCTTTTTTGAGAAAGCAATGGAAGGGATTTCAAGAGAACTGAACCTCCAAATTGTGTCAAAGGGAATTGGCTTAGGGTACCAATGGACCCACAAACGGCTGGTCATTGATTGAAGCACCCGTTTGTTGGGCGCAATATGCAATAATTATAAGCATTTGGAAGCCAATGACCCCAACTTCATCTGATATCAATTTCATCTCCGTTTTCCTCCATAAGTTTTTTCTATGCTTTCCCACATGTTGTCGCATGTTTGTTGCTTGAATATCCCCCATTCACCCTCTGGTATATCCACAAAATAATATGGAACACCCATGGTTTCCCTTATGTGAAATTACTAGAGGGTAAGTAACTGGCTAATAACCCTGGTTAGTAAGTCCCGGATTCGTGGGTTACACCACAAATCAGTGGCTTATCACTATGGTTACTAACCGGTGATGTTTCGCCCTGATAAGTGGGATGATTACTAAGATTACTAATCAGACTATAGTTACTATGGCAACTAATAGATATCTAATGGCAATAACTATGACTTATGTTGCCATAGTTACTATATCAATGGCCAATAACTATGGATTGCTAAGATCCTCCAAGTCACCCCCCTGCGACAGCTTAGCATCTTTTTACGCCATCGCCCGAAGGGCCGCAAGGCCCTGTTCTGGCAGCAAGGCTAAGAACTGCCTCATGGAACAGAGCTTGGTTGGGAAAACAGGAACACCGTGGTCTTTACCCATGGTTTATAGGGATTATTTGGAGGCTAACTAGCAAGAAATAGCAAGACTGTTTTTTTAAATGGATTTTTACGACCTTGGATTCCAAGAAAAACACCAAACCATCGATGAAAATAACCAGGCCTCACAAATGTACTGGTGGAACAACCTGGAACAAAACCAAGGGCTCTGTAACTCTTTGGGGCGTCCCTTTCAGCAACGTTCGGAACACGTATCGGTTTTTGGGCAGATGGCATGTGGCCCCAAACTCCAAAGACTCACTGAGTGGTTGGTGGTTTTTCGCCACCCCTCTGAAACATGATGGAGTGAAAGTCAGTTGGGATGATGACATTCACTATATATATATATATATATGGAAAGTCATAATCCATTCATGTTCCAGTCACCACCAACCAGGAAAATGATGGGCTTTTCACCCTGAAATTCACCATGAAATCTCCAGGGTTCCAGCCGAAAATCCCGGATCGGAAACCCCACCTTTGCCGCCTCCAGCGTGCACTAAGGTCGCAAATGGCTATGGCCTCGCCACAGCAAATGGCCTAGGCGTTGTCCCATTGAGGTACCGAGGTTTTGAGGTACCGAAACATGGTTTCCATTAAGTTATGAGACTTTACCAGAGAATATATACATATATGGGTAAATATGTGGTTGAATCCCCTATCTAAATAGGGTTTTATGATCTAAAGTGTGAGAATATCCAGACATCTGGCTAAATTTCATGGCCTGTGGGGATGATTTCCCGACCAAAAAACACGATGGTGATGTTCCAGTTGGCCATGTTTTTGGGCAAACATCGTCACCAATTGGGTGTTTCCCATGGTGTACCCGGCCTGGTAAACATACAAAAAACTGATGGGAAAATCCACCATTTTCAATGGGAACATCCACTATTTCGACTGGGTCATTTTCAATAGCTATTTTGACATAACCAGAGGGTAACACTGCCATCCTGCCATTCCAAAAGAAGTGACATTGAGAGCCACGGAAGAAGGCTCCAGCTCTTCCTGGGCGACAACACCATCTCGCTTTGTCGCCGGGGAATGACAGATCCATAGCTACGACTGGCTTAATCTAATTTGGTGGCTTGTAAATGTAGTTGGAAACAATGTTGGTTCTTATACATATATATATATAACATACATTATGTATATATATATATGTATATACATGTGTATATATATATATATATAACATTATAACCAAGTGGTGGGTATAATCCAACCTTTTGGTGATGAAACTAACTGGTGATTGTATGTTCCATTCTATCCTTGTTGGACTTGGAAGTGGCTGGACCCCTGAAACTGTTGGTTCCATGGGCGTCTGAAGCAATTCATGTGGTCGAAACATGTCATTTTTGCATCTTGAACCTTACCCTCTGGTAAACATACAAAAAGCTATTGAAAATGGCCATTTATAGTGGATTTACCCATTGAAAATGGTGATTTTCCATAGTTATGTTAGTTTACCAGAGGGTAACCAATGAATTACAATTATTTGGAAATGATGAGGCCTAATTCATGGGTTAATCCAATCCAACTTTTGAATTTAGCGGGTTAGAAAAAACATACCATTTTTTTTTATCCATGAATATCTCATGAAATCCGAATTCGAATCAGTTGGTACCAGTTAGTAACACGACATATCCCACTTTTCTCCCACTCAATTCTCATTTTTCTCCCACGAACTCCTCATGATCTCATGATTATCACCGCTGTGCCTGCTGAAATCCCAAAACCTCCGGGTGAGATCATCTCCACCGGTGATCCGCCAGGCGATGTCTGGTGATGGGAAACGCCAGCAAAAACTAGCGATTTAGGTCTCATCCCGAACTTGGATCAACTCCGATTGGGCAAAGATAATTAGGTATCATTCTATAGTACTCATAATTATAATGGGCAATATATCAACTAGTACTATAAATGGGCAATATATCAGCCATAATGATATATTTAGGTATCATTCCTAAACCAGGAAGACTATGTTTTCAAATGGGCGTTTTCCTCAAATTCTAACCATCAGGTTCCATTAATGGTTTGGTTCAATCCCCTACGCTTCTTGGAGATTCATCTCGGTTGGATGGCTAAATTCCCCATATCCCAGACCGCATCCCTGAAATCCCATATTTTTGTTGCTGAAAGCCAACTGTTACCCTCTGGTAATTTCACATAGCTATGGAAAATCACAATTTTTCATGGGAAAATCCACTATAAATGGCAATTTTCAATAGCTATTTAACAAATCACCAGAGGGTACAGGCGTTTTTACCCATCATTTTTTTGGGGGGCTGTACATCACCAAGGCTCCATTAAGGACAGTTGCAGGTGCCACGTGGCTCCACCGTTTCGCACGGCTTTCAGCGTGCTGGCGAAGGTCAAGACGTCGACGTCAACGTCGCCGTGTCCGCAGCCAGTGAAGAGCTGGACGGCCTCCTGGCGGTCTGATGTGTTACCCTCTGGTAAACATGGAAAAAGCTACTGAAAATGGCCATAGAAATAGTGGATTTACCCATTAATAGCATGGTGATTTTCCATAGTTATGTAAACGTTTATCAGAGGGTATATTGTGGGTATATATATAGAGATTACATATGTCTCACGAGCTTTTCTTGCTTTATCATTACATTCCGGCCCGAGACTTGACTGTGAGATGAGGTGAGCTTGTCCAGCAGTGGTGTCTTCAAGTGTGGGATCCCCAACTCACCATGGTTGTTTCAATAGTAAAATGATCGAATGTTGGATGATTTGGGGTACCCCTATGACTTAGGAAACCTCCATATTTGGGATTTCCACTTGACATGTTAGCGATGAGGCTACTAAGAGGTTTCCTGTACCTCCCTGGAAGAAAGAACCAAAATTGTACGGAAAATCCTGCAGAATCTTGGTTCCAGCGAGGTTCAAGTAATTATCCCTTGGTATCTTGTCATGCCAGAGATCATTTCTCTGGCGATATATATATATATATATACATGGTACCCCTCAAAAACCATTAAGAAAACCAAACACAAGAGGATATGGGCAAAGGCAACAGACGGTATAAGCCCCAAAGTTTCATCGAACGTAGTGATTTTAACCAGCAAAAGTAGGATATCAATCTACCAAAACACTGCGAGGTTTGAACAAACGAAACAAATATCGAGGTATATAGATAACATATGATCCACCATATACAGTCTATACATATAGTTACATATATAAAGGTTCTATCTCGAGAGCAACGCATTTTCCAAGTTGCTTCATAACAATGTTAACGGATAAGCTATGGTGGATGTATTTGGAGTTGGACACCAAACCACCTTGAGGGCACATTTTCTCAACCATCGGGGTCTGAAAGAACGATGGAGAAAAATGCCAAAACCACGATCTTGTCATGTCGGCCCAAACATCAGAAAGTAAGGTTTCCCAAAAACGCTTTCCGACAGGGCAGTGCTTCGCTGTGCATCTGCGGCATAGCAGCGATGAACTTGAGGTCGGATTCGGCACAGCATCGAAATTTTCTATGGCTGGTTGGTGGTTTTTCGCCCTCTGAAAAATGATGGAGTTAAAGTCATTTGGGGTTATTTTACCTTATGACATACCCAATATGATGGGAAAAATAAGCCAAATGTTCCAGTCACCACCAACCAGTTATGGCATTCTATGGTCATTCCCTTGGTGGCCTGACCCCTGACATGCGGCCACGGCTGCCACAGCCATTGTGGGACAATTTTTGTGGCACGAAAACGGGAAAGGAACGTCCTTAAACTATTTGAGAAGTTCGCCAGCTGGAGTATCTCTGGCAGATTGCGGCTGTCCATGCACTGCGTAGCCGAATTGTCTCATGGAGCATTTTGGCATTGTCATTGCACTTGCAATGAACATTCTGAAGCACACCATCCACAAAAAATCAGTCAATTGGCTTCACTTCCTCCTCAAAATGGTGTAGTGACCCATCCCAAGATTCAAATGGGACGAATCCCAATGGTTACAGCTTAAATCCACATTCTTACTAGTGATAATTTTTCGGAACAACAGTGGGGGTTCTTACCATGCTCACACCCATAAAAGATCATCCCAACACCCTCAAGTGCAATTTCATCAACAACCAGGGTTCTCCAACTCTCCAACGCCCTCCTTCCAGCGTTTGCACTTTTCGGAGGCGCTGATGGCAGAGTTGAAAGTGAAGACGTCCAACTCCAGTCTTGCGGCCTTGAGTTTTGATGAGGAATTCCCAGATGATAATAATCCCCAATGTATATTGGAGAGTATGGTTTGGACCATGGTTTATTTGACTACAGAAAAAAAGATTGGGAGTGGCACTTGTTTCATGATAATTACAAGTAAAGAATATTAAATAAAGTTTGATAGGCTAAGCACTCATGGTTGATCAGAACAATATCTATTCGTGGGGATTGGCACCTATTTCATCGTGAAATTGGTTGTATTTGAGAATCTCAACCCTAGTTGTTGATGGTAAAGTAGCACCAACTTTCGCTGTTCAAACAACTTTTTCTTTTCTGTGAAAATTACTATCCTAGGCTGTGGTAGTTTAACATAGCCATGGAAAATCACCACTTTCACTAGGTAAATCATCGAACAATGGGCCATACTGTTAAATTACCACACGGTACATCTCCTGCCGATGAACATCACCATTTTCTGCACTTCCGAGCGCCCGCCCGCCTGCATTTCGGCCATCAGCGCTAGAGCCAAACGCCAATGGGCACCTGGAAAATGATAAACCACGATTGGGCACTGTTGACTCACAAATGGCTGTGCATTTTCGGCAATGATATTTTTTGGCACCAATTTTGAGCGGTTGCCTTTTGCCACCTGGTTGAAACTTATTTGCGGCCCACAAGTGAAAGGTTTTTGCTTCACTGGTTGCAGTGGTTTCAACCCATCCCAAAAACAGTAGTCAGGTTGGAAAAATCATCCCAGGTACAATTCAAAGTAACAGATATCTGAACCACCAATTATCTAATTATCTAATTATCTAATTATCTAGCTATATATATAATTATATAATTATATGCATATTATATCCATATTTCTCCTGCGTTTTTACTAGCTATGTTCCTTTTCGGTTGGCAAGTCCTCCCCATCCCCATCTCTACCGGTACCAGGGGATGAACTCACCTTCTTCGCAAGCGCTCACCGTCGAGTTGTAGGTTAACCTTGGAAGTTGTGGGGACAACTCATTTGGTTATTATATGATGACTAATATATGGTTAATGATGGTTAATATTAATGGTTAATGTATGGTTATTAGATAATTAATGATGATTAATAATAATCTGGTTGGTGGTGCAATGTGCCCATCTTGAAAAATGATGGAGTTCGTCAATGGGAAGGATGACATCCCATATATAATGGAAACCAGTAATGATCATGGGGATAGTTATCATGACATCATTGAATTCCGATTCCCAAATCAGATGAAATTCATGGGGGTTTTGTTATAATGACATCATGGACATCTAATGGGCAATCTAATCTAAATATCAATCATGGTCTTTTGAATGGCTCAAATGGGTCCAAATGCCAATGGGTAACTAGCAGATGGGCACTTTGTCAGTCTTAAATATTTATCCCAAGAAAAACACATCAGTTTTGGCTGGTTAGTCAATTTCACATTTATATATGGGAGACACTGCGGGAAACAGCTACTCAAAAAACATATACGCATGTTCACCCAGGGTAATATATATATATACACTATATATATATATACATAGATGTGGCTATGGATCAAAACCCTAGTAACCTAGAAAATAGCTGGCGAATGGATGCACATCTTCATCTCAATTTTTTCTTTGGGATAAGTTTGGACTTAGGCCCATACCCATATTCAGAATGAAGCTACCTGTTTGTTTCTTAGCAATCATCCAAATGCACAAGAGAATCCCTCGGGCCTGTGGATGTAGACAAGTACAGAACTCCATCGTGCGTGAAACAGCGGTTGTGCTGGACCCAGTACAACTTGATAAATAGTCCCTTCCCGCTAGTATTAAACACCCCAAAGAAATCCTGGTTGAGTAGGGGATTCTGATATAATGGGGACCATTTATGGGGTGTTTCATAGGGGGATGAGATTATAAATTTCATGAAGCAACAATTTTCCAACAATTCTGGATCCAAACAATTTTCCAAACGCACCACAGCTGTCGGGCCACGAATTCCTTGCAAAGCACTGCATGGAGTGCAGCCGCAAGGCTTGCGCCCAACGATCGCCTTTGACGCACCTGTCGGGTCATCGGATGTCATGACGGTCATCGGATCTGCCGCCTTGCGGCAGTGCTGAAAAAGTTGGAGTATCATGTGCACCCTTTAATATATGGCACAAAGTATATATATATATATATCATAACATGGCAAGTGTAATACATAACTACCTAACTAACTAACTAACCAACTAAATAAATAAATAAATAAGTACATAAATAAATAAATAAATAAATAAATATATATATAGTATACATTGGATAAAAGATAAGATCCTCGGAAAGCACTGGTGGTGATTTCTCGCGCAAATTGAAGATCTTCTGTGGTATTTTAAAGCCCAAGGCCAGGGGGCCGTCACCATCCCATGAAGCATCATTCCATGTAACTCGGGCCTATCAAAGAACTGTAAGTCACTGTTCTCGGATTCAAAAGAACAAAAGAATACAACAGATACAAAAGATCAATGGGAATATCAGGATCCTAAAATGGAGGTACTGTACCATATAAGATAACAGAGAAGAAACAACTAAAGAAGCAGAGTGATGGCTTCAAAAAAAGAATGTGGCTCTGGCTCCAAGGCAAGTCTTGTAGCCCTGCAAAATTGGGTAGCTCGAGAGTGATTCGGCACAGGTGGCAGGAAGTCTCCATAGACTTCCCTTCCAAATCACCGGGATGTACATGAGCCGCTGGACAAACCATAAGGAACAGTTGTTCCGAAGTTCCTAATTGAAAAGGATCCGTCTAGGAGTATAGCCAATTTCATAAATCTCAAACTTGTGGATTGTTTATGGCATTGGGTTTACCACATTACTTCATATTACGGGTCCGGGATTACCCGTCGTCAACCACTACTGAGTATCGATCACATTAACCACACATCGAAAATGATCTTTACCCCCATGGTGAATGGGATGGTGACTATGGCATTCAGCTTTACCACACATTCCAAGCCACGCGCTGATGGCAGCCCCCATGCTACGCATCAGCTCGCCGTTTCCCGCAGCTTGCGGCGGCAGCGCTTGCGGCAATAGCCACAGGGCGCCGCGCCACGTGGCTTGGAGGACCTGGCAAATCCGCAGAACTACCAGGGATTTTAAAGCAAATAACAGCTATAATCAATGCCATATTTTGGGGGTATATCCCCTGAAATTTAGGCCAAAAAAAATAGGCCTTATATATGGTAGGTACCTCCAATCAATCGGTTCCTGAAATGGCCATTGATATAATAACCATCCAAGAAATGAGGATTTGATAAGAATGGCATTTGACAATGTGAAGTTGGTGGTATGAGCTAGTCAGCTAGTCCAACATGCTTCATTTAAGCTACGAACATGGAGACCTAAGTTGCTAGACGCTATTGGATACAAACATTGGGATCTAACCATCAATTAGGGGTATGACCCTGAAACCATAGGGGGTTTCACTAACTTGGGGGGAAGTCACCAACACACAAGTGCAGCAGGCTGGAGATGGACTGGCCGTTGGACCAACGATCGAAGATGTCATATCTCGGCAGATCCCAGAAGTTGGATATTTTTCCACCTTTTTTTCCATATTTTCTGTGTCTCCACCTTTTTTCTATCTAGGGAGTCGTGAAAAAAATGGTAAATTCTGGTAGACAAAAGCCCATCTCGGAAGCGGATAAGCAACCCCAGCTTGGCCCATGGCATCAACAGCATTCGTTAAGTGATGTCAATTTTCCTGAATTCAACTGTACCACATGAGCCCTTCTACTCGATTTTTTCTCAATCTACAGAACATGTTGATTTACATAAACTTTTATTCATATGGGTATGTCTGAAAATGGGGTATACCCCCAATTATAGCCATTTAGTAGGGATAATGATCATTAACCATTGGGTGTAGGGGTACACTATTTTCAGACAAACCCATATGTTTACTGGTTAACATCCCAATTCTCATGAATTCTTGCTGGATCTTCCCTGCCGCAGTGTCAAGGTGCTGGAAGCAAGGACCCTGAGCTAATACGGAGAGCGACTTGGTACCTGGGCAAAAATGAATGGTACCCCGAGCGCGAGGTCATGATCATACCGTAATGGATGAGAATGGACCCTTTTGTGAATTTTGAATGGGGGATGGAAATAGTGGATGCAAAAATACTTTTTTTATGGATAATTATCATGGATAGTATAGCACACCAGGATGGATACTGGACAATGGGGTATCATGTAACGATAGGGTCCCAAGCAGCCCTGGTGGAATGTGCTGGATGTATTCATTGGCGAGGTAAAACACGTGGTTTCCCCATGGTTTTGCGCCTGAAAATAGGGAGGTTCTGCTAATTTCCTATAAGGGAAAATGAGTATGGATAATCCATGATAAATCCCATTCAATTCGGGTTTCAGCCAATGGGCATACGGGAACATTTGCCAATCTAACCTTGACCATTAAAAGTAATTTCTCATCGATCCGAAACCAGACTTTTTGACCTGTTCCTTTCCGCCAACATTGATCATCATTTAGATTAGTAGGCTTGGCTGTGTGAGAACAAAAAAGGCACACAAGCCATACAAAACAGGGATTTTTCACTACAGGAAGGCAGTCCAGCAGTCCATGCAACATCGGAGCTTCATCAACGAACTGGTGGCATAGAAGCAACGGTCCAGTTTGCCAACTAGGAATGCTTGCACCAGATTTGCGAAGAATAGGCGGAAGCTCAATGTCCACTTGATTGCAGAACTCTTGGTGGTTGAAAACTCAAAGCTGATCGAACAAATGGGCAAATGCCCTCTATCCTTTTCCATGATCAAAAGGCTCTGTTCACATTGCCTGCAGAAGTATCATTCTAAGACGTGCAACTTGCAATCTGAAATTCTTGGATGTAAAATCATGGTTTCCCGCAGATTTTCCCTTAAGCCAATCCAGGGATTCACCATCACGGCACAAGGAGTGCAACGAGTGCATGGCATTGCGCCACCTGGCAGATGTTGGAACCCTGGGAAAGTCCTCTTATTTCTTTACAGCCCAAAATGATCCAACATCTCCAGTCCTAGTCTGTATACACGTATATATATATATACACACTATATATATATATACACACTATATATATATACACTATATATATATACTATATACTATATGTATATATATACATACTATATATATATATATACATACTATATATATATATACATACTATATATATATATACATACACATACATTATTATATATTTATATACGTATCTTAGGAACATTTGGGTAACTGCCCTCACGTTCAGGAGATGTTGGGATCTGGCTCTCAACACCGGCTCAACCGGCGAGCTATGCGTATCCGTAGGAGGTGGCGACTCATGGGGGGATACCCCAAAATGGCGCTTTCAATGGCAAACATACGAATTATTGATGGATAAACATGGATAATCATGGTAATTATGGATGAATAGTAATTAATATTATGGATAACAATGATGGTTAATAAAATTGTTGATGGATAATAGTAATTCATGGACAATATTGGAAAAATTGAGATAACAAGAGGAATTACTCCCCAGGAATTAACATTGGCTGGCTTTTATAAATCTCCAAATTAGAAGTGTCTAATATGCCACGTTTGATCACCGCAGGGTCTCCGTTGGAATTTAAGGTACCCCATTTTCAAACCATGGCTGGGTCGCTTTTTGTTATGTCAGGATCGTCCCGAAAGCCCCCTGGTTGGTGGTTTCAACCAACCCCTCAGAAAAATCATGGAGTGAAAGTCAGTTGGGATGATGACATTCCCAATGGAAAAAATATAATCCAGTCATGTTCCAGTCACCACCAAGCAGAGCAGAGCATTTTCGAGTGGCTTGAGGCTAAACTTTGACTTACTGGTGCGTTTTACGTGGGGTTGCTGGGGGTTGCTGGGATGATGACTGTGGTCATTCCATTGCAACTGGTTTCACCACAACTGGGGGGTGCCTTAGGTAACTTTCTTTTGGGATCTTTCTATGGTTGTAATAACTGTAACTATGGGTACAGTGGTTATATATCCATAGTTATTCCCAACCTATCTTTAAGTTTCTTTTGGGAAGAACTATGGTTGTAAAACCAGAAAAGTTGGGATATAACTTTAACTTGATATAACCCCTATAACTGTAACATAACTGTAACTATGGGTACATATCCACTGACAACTGGAACACTTCCAAGCAGGCAAAAACAGTCGCTTCTTCCCAATTGCTCAACAGTAGGTGTACAAGAAAACCCCTGTGAGTCGCTATGGATTCCCAAGCTGTTTCAATGAATCACCCAATGTGCAAGGGAACTATTTTTTGCCTCGAAATCGGATTTCAGCCAACCTGGGTGATGAATCCATGGCTGGCTTTGCCAAAGGTGATACCAATGGATACTAAATCCATCACTGGGGTGGCTACTGAGCTGGTACCGCATTCCCAAGCGACAAAAAAAAACGGGGCTATCCCAGCCTGCCGTGGCCATAGGAATTCATAGTGGCATTGAAGGCAATGAGATCGGGCTCCAGGTGCTTCTCCTGTGATCCCCAGTCGACCTCAACCTATCGTGATATCAGTGATATCCATATGGGCAAAATAGGAATTTGCATTGCAAAATAGCAGATATGTCTTGTGGGAGTTTTGGGGGATCCTCGATTTTTGAACATCAACGTACCATTATTTAGTATCAATCCCAAACAGAGCATATCAGACGAGTTTGAGACTGGCTTTTTCGACTCTGCGATCAAGAGCACAAAAAGCCATAGAGCTTCGACCATTTATGCAGTTTTTGGTCAACTCTAGTATTGAACAATCTCTTCTTATCTTCTTGAGGGTACCCGCTCTATCCCCACTGCAATGTCCTCTACTGATTGCTACTTGCGACATCCCCAGCTTTTCTTGCTTAGATTCCCAAGCCTTTGTCGGTGATATTTTGTCAGCCTGTGCAGCTTATTTGTCGCACTTGCGATTCCATAGCCAATGGTAGATACCCTCTGGTGAACTAACATAGCAATGGAAAATCACCATTTTTCATGGGAAAATCCACTATAAATGGCCATTTTCCATTGCTATGTTAGTTCACCAGAGGGTACCCTGCAATACCCTGCAGCCAGCCAGTTTGAGCTGGTGAGCTCCATGTCTCCATGACCCAGGGATGTTTTTCGCCTGCAGCTCCAGAAGTAGCTGAGAGCTGGTAGACCTTGGGAAGCCCCAAATCCCATGGTTGGATTGATCATCCCACGAAAATGGCCATGGAGGTGCAGTATTTGGACAATCAACGATTTAACGGGTAAGTACCAATCAACGATTTCGTAACTGACAGAATCATTGGATTCGATAGGTCAATGATTGATGGTGAACTATCCTTTGACCATTCACCTGCTAAAGTGCTAAATTCATGGGTTAGTAGGATTACTTTGTCACTTCTCAATGGATTTTGGATGGGTCATCAAATGACCCACGAAGCCAGAAGTCCAACAACTACCGGTCAACAGACCAACCGAAACCCATCCACAAAGAAACGCTTGCCATGATAACTTCACAGAAACAAGTGCTTGATACCTACAAGGCCAATCTTGCATACCCTGCCAAGAACGTGTATGTTTTGGCTGGCTAGTACATATTGTACATGTATGTGCACATACAGCATATATATATATATTATACAGACATACATATACTCCCAAATCAAACCCGCCAAAAAAAACAAAGAATAAGAATGACCTGCTCAACCAGTCAGTTTAACCGAAGGGATTCCCCAACTTCAGCCCAGAGACCAACGACACTTGGTGATGCTGCTGCTGTAGCCCAGAAGGTCCTTGCGGCTGATGGAGATCTTTACCATGTGCTTCACAAAACAGTTCCGCCACCTGTACTGTGAACAACTCATCCTAACTGTGAAAATATTACCCTCTGGTAAACTAACATAGCTATTGAAAATGGCCATTTATAGTGGATTTACCCATGAAAAATGGTGATTTTCCATAGTTTTTTGTTAACGTTTACCAGAGGGTAAAAGAGTGTCATCAGTACCCAAAAGGTCCTGTGAACAAGTCATTCTAATTGTGTAAACATTTGCAATCCCAAGCCTTACAAGATATTTGAAGCCATTTCTCAGCTCGTGCTCATGCTTCCCCCACTCTTCCCCATCAATCATCATATCGTGAAATTGGGTGCTCAATTCCATCCCATTGTTGAGAAATGCATTTCTCTGTTTTCCGATGGCCATAAATTGGGGGTAAACCATGTAATTTCCTTATTTTTGAACAACCCCAGGGCCCCAGCTTCTTCGGTCGCGTCCTGTGCCAACTGCAAGGCCCTTGCCCAATGGTCCAGCAGCGAAATGCACAGGTTCCGCGAAGTGAAGTTGGGCGACAAACCTCCATGGGCTGATGCTGGTTTGGATTGATTGGGCATTCATCCCATCATCCCAGCACAATTGGGGATTTACAGCGGCTGCAGACCACGGCTTTCATGAGAATTGAAGCCACCTCACCGGTGTTAGGTAAAAAACATGTTTCAGATTGAGCCCCTAAACACATCCACACATCAGGCAACATGACAATTCAATGGATAAAACTGGCTTTGATTTCCAGTGGATGGAACTCTGTTCTTTCGAAACTTCAATCCGTCAATGGCCATTTTTGGTCTAAGGGCTAAGGGGATATATCCCCAAAATATGGCCACTGACTCTAACGTAGCTAAAACAATAAACCATCCTCCAGTCATCACCATTTTTTTGCTTGGTGGTATAAACTTACCATTCCCAGGAACATGGGTGGTAAACATGACATTGTTATACCCACATTAATCATCATTAGTCATCCATGAATCACCATTATTAACCAGTATTAACCAATATTAACCATTATTGACCAGTATTAACCAATATTAGGCAATTATTAACCATTATTAACCAATATTAACCATTATTAACCAATATTAGGCCACTATTAACCAACATTAACCATGGATATTTACCCACATGAAATGGCTTCTGTGCCTCGCTGTGGCATCTCCTCCAAACTTCGCAGCGCCAAGCGCCACGCTTCGGTGGCTTTCAACGCAGCATTCTGCGAGGCCACGTCGGAGCGCCTCGGTAAAAAAGGAACCACTTGGATCGGCTGGAGAAATCTGCAGAAAACGGCGGTTTCGAATTTCAAAGTAGTATATTAATATATATATATATTAATAAATATTTGTAAAATACAAAATCTAATATTAATGAACCAATAATGTCCTTGTGGTAAAAAAATAGAGGGGCCGGGAGCTGGTTAATCCCATCTATCATCATAGAAACCTGTTGTTTTTCAGGGGTTTCTTCAATTTTCCCTCTATTAATCACGCAACCAATGGGAATTTTGGGAAATCTATGGTAGGAACCACTTCTCACCAAATTTTTGGGGAATCCAAGAAATCCATTGGATGATTTTCTACCATAGGCGTGAACCTGGTTTTGCTGAGGGGAAGTACATGTATTCCACAACCGATGGGGTCTCCTACATAGCGACTGAATGTAGAACCAGCGTTTCTTGTCTTACCTGGTTCTCAAGGAGAATGCAAGTTTTGCCATAGTTTTAGTAGCAAAGCTAACTATCAATAACAATTTTCATGGTGTTCTTTTCCCAGCCAGGCCAGATACTGTCAGATACTTTCTGTTTGGAAAATATCATACTGTATCATTTTTGATGGGAGAAAACATTGAATCCGTAATCCCAGTAGACCTTCTTGAGGTTTTCCCGTAGGTTTCACAGGAAACGTAATGAGGAAAAGCTGGCTTTTCAATCAATCAATGCATTGAATGCCTTGATTGTTGGCAAACATACTACATTTTTGATGCTTAAGCCCTGAATAATCACTGTAAAACGTGGGATGAAAAAAATCCCCAGTTGATGATAAAAAAATATAACCACTATTAGTGATGAATTCCCAGTTGCTGGGGACAATCAAAAAATGTTTTTTTTTAGTTTTTCTGATCAACCACATCTGCAAGTCTCTGGTCAAAATTTTCCCAATCACACCAGTGTTACGCCCAGATTAGTTACATATGGGAAAACCCAGCCACAAGTTCCATCTGTTCATCTGGGCCAAGAGTTTCTGCGCCAACGGCCAAGCAGAGAAGAGGCTGCTGAAAGTGATGACCTGTTTCGGCAAAGCTGCCATGCCAACAAATGCTGGTGGATTGGATAAGAGTTCCCATGATTTTTCAGAGATGTTCAAAATAAACCAGGTATAATACATTATATACATTTATATACCATGATTATTTTATAACCATGTTATTAGGGGTATGTTCCCCAGGTATAATCACCATGTTCCCCATGAGTATAATACATTATAATAGCCCTAAAGAGAAATCGAACCGTTGGACACCTGGATTTTTTCTCGGGGATTCTGAAAACATCGAACTACCATCCTGAAAACACCACTTTCTGATTCTTTTTGTGGCTTGCGAAAAAATGTAGCACAAGGCCTGAACATCACCAATGGGGCCAGTAGTCTGCAGGATGTCAACTTGCTAAACCTTGGACAGCTGATACACATCGAACCATACATTACAATCATTACAATACCATATCTACCAACATGGTGGTTTCCATAAATGGGGAATCCCCAATAGCTGGATGGCTTATTTCATGGAAATTCCTATACACATGGATGATTTAGGGGTACTTTCTGGTTATTTAACATGGCCATGGGAGCCATGGCCCATTTATTTCGATGGTTTACCTATGAAAAAATGGGTGGATCTTTCCATGGCAAACTGTTAGTCATAACCAGAGGGTATCCCAATAAAATCCCATGAAATCATCATTAAATCAATGGCTAAATCCACTTTTTCAATAATTTGGTTGATGATTTAGGGGTACCTTATTTTTAGGAAACCTCCATATCCCTACCAGTTGATCTATCCATCAGCCAGCACCCCACTACGATATGGGCCGAGTGGCATTTGGCCGGATCGATCGCCTGAGGTGGTCGATAGTCAAAGTCTGTGCTATTTATATCGATTTCCATTACCCCCTGGTAAACATACAAAAAACCGATGGGAAATACGGTGATTTATTGGAAACATATGGGAAAATATGGTGATTTTTTGGAAACATATGGGAAATATGGTGATTTATGGGAGATACACTCTGGTAAACATACAAACAACTGATGGGAAAATCACCATGCTATTAATGGGTAAATCCACGAACTAAATGGCAATTTTCAATAGCTTTTTGTTTGTTTACCAGAGGGTATTTGCTGGTTATCCATACATATCCCATTTCTCCGTCTCATCACTGATGGTTAAACCCCTCACACAACACATGGTACATGGGGCATTGTCATCCGACTGTCATTAAGGATTCCTTGTAACCACCTAATAATCTGGGATGACCTAGCCCGATTGATATGGAAATGACAATCCAACTTCATACTGAGCTGGTTGTATATCTCCATTATATCCCTATGAATAATGCATGAAATCCCCATTTATTGAGGAGTAAATCCAACTTTGATGGTGCCAACACGTATCCCTAATTTTCATGGCTTATCATCATGATCCATATTTAAAAACGGTTATTTCAGGGGGATTACGTAGATTACATTCCCATTTTCAACAACAGTGGCGCCAAGTGGCCCTCGCATATCTCCAAAGACCATCTGCAGCGACCTTGGCCAAACGCCTGCAGTCGCGCCTGCGGCAGCAGTCCATGTCACGGCGTTGCCTCAGAAAAAAGTTGCGGCGGGGTCATACAGGGAAACCCTGGGAAAAATCATCCATAGTTTAGGGTCTAATTTATACCCCCAAAAGATGACCTGGGGTTGGGTGTCCCCATTTTGTAGAGCCAAATCTGGCTTTTGGAGGCTTTTGGGGGGATTCTAATTTACTGAAATCTCGTAGATAAACAAGGGAAGTACCTGGAAATAGGCAATAGATGCCAATAGATTGGATGGGGTTAGATTCGATGGACACTTCTATAGTTTTTATTCCAGAGTTGTTGCATTTTTTCCTTCCCGTCCCGTTGATGATCATCGTCTGAAATAGGGAACAAATGAGAAACATCACCCATCAATATACAATAATAAATATATTGGCAATCCCAAAATAATAACTATATACAAATAACATGAAATAACTATTGGATATAGTATAATCAATGGGATATAATATATATTATATAATAATCTATTGGATGGGGATAATCTATTTCAAAAATTGGGATAATCCATTACAATAGTATATGGGCAATCCCCATTTTTCTCTTTCAATGGACTCCGAAAAACGACATGGTGAATCCCCCATGATCTCGCCACGTGCCTTCGAGCGTTCTGGCACTGAGAGCGGACAAAAACTCCACGGCTTGTAGCCACTTCAAGCTTCGACGTTGCGCCTCGCTTTGCGAAGCAATCTGGCAGTGCAATATTTGTGATGCAATTCTAATTGGGTAAACCCAATGCTTGAACCCAGGTTATATATATATATATGGCTTTGAATTTTGGAATGACCCATTTCTAGAAAGTCATTGTGTAAAATTGGGAATGGCTTCTGGTTTTTGGTTCACATTGCGACCAAATCCTGCTGCAGTTCTGCTTGTTCTGGTCCTCTGCGCTGGATCTCCCAGCATTTTTGCTAATCTTCGACTTACATCACTCACTGGTTGGTGGTTTCAACCCCTTCCCAAAATTATGAGTCAATTTGGAGAATCGAAAAAAGGTTGGAAAATAACACATGTTCGATAGCACCAACCAACTCAAATCTTCAAACTCCCAGCATCCTTTGGGTTTGTCCATATGGTACTTCAAATTTGGTGCTTCACCATCATTTTCCCTATTAAAGTAGCCATTTTCAGCTACCCCCTATTTTCAGACAAGACTTTGTTTCATTTCTCAGCTTCACGCTGCGATGGCATTGGTGTAGACCACGACTCCGCAGCGTTGGTCGACCTCCAGATCGCTGGGATTTACGGATGGTTATCCCCCGCCAAATATGCGATACCCGGATACCCCCCCCAACCTCCAGATCGCTGGGATTTACGGATGGTTATCCCCCGCCAAATATGCGATACCCGGATACCCCCCCCAATTTATAGCCATGGAAAATGGGAAAATGATGAGCCAGCAAATTCTTCAGCACCTCATTTTATGACAAAGCCATATGGAATCATAGGTTTACCCAGCTTTGGACTACGAAAGCAAAGCATCTGTTCAACTCTTTTGGAAAAAATGCACTCACACATGGCCATTGGGGAATGATTTTCTCATGGACACATAGAGGAACACCATCAAAGAAGAATGGCTGAGGATTACCAGAGGGCCATCCTTGCCTGCTTCAGTGCCAAGCACCAGTCGGGGACGCTGAAGTTTGACTGCCATGGCATGAGATCGCTGCTGAAGATAGCTTCAAGTTGAACCTTGGCATAGCATATTTCTATAGATAGATACTGGCTGGCAGTTTCAAACCCTCTGAAAAACACTCATCAATGGATCCTTGAAATAAACTGGGCAAAACCAGAAATCAGGATGGTATGGATTTGTTGGACCCCACACCAGTCATGTCATTTCAGCATCTGGAGAAAAGAAGATCGTTCCCCAGCAGTGGTTCTCGGCGATGGACGCAGGATCAGAGAAATCAGCGGGGCATAAGGGTGCTACTCTAGACCAAAGAATACCCTACCAGTGAATACATACATGACACTCCTCCTTGCTCCAAAAAAAAACCAAACAAGTATGGTAAAAGTATTAGATGGGAGTTTTTTTTTGGGCTTCATACATATTGCTCTGGTTGGTGGTTTCAACCCTCTGAAACATAGTCAGTTGGGATTATTATTCCCAATATATTGAAAGATAAGACATGTTCCAAGCCACCAGCCTGTGCTATATTTTAAAACATCTAAGTTGATCTCATTTTGTTTTCTCCATCTGGTGGCACTCCATCTGGTGGGCTCACTGCTCTCTCGACAGGACTAGTTGGGTCAACCCTGGAGACTCACCGTTTTTTGAGCCAGTCTAGCTATGGCACTGAAGAAAAAAAACCAATGTTCATGGTAACAATCTAACAATTATCATTATATCATATAATATCATTATGAAAATTCCTGAAAAAATGGATTAGATGAACCGTCTGTGTTTCACATTGTGAAACCATCCGCTTCTTTAAAAATGTTGTCCGTGATCCAGTCGACCCCTTGAATTACACTGTTTCGTTCAGCGGGGGTGGCACCAGCAGCAATGCGAGGGCAAAAACGCGGGCCATCTCCTGCCGTGAACCCCCATCCACAGATAACCACCCCAATACATGGCCAATGGATTGAATCACCGCGATTACCATCTGATTATGACTAACAGTTTGCCATGGAAAGATCCACCCATTTTTAATAGGTGAAGCATCGAACTAAATGGGCCATGGCTTCCATGGCAAACTGTTAAATAACTAGAGGGTACATGATATTGAATGGTGTAATAGCCATCTGTGGCGGTCGCTGTACTTTTGCTGCTTTCGTTCTGGATGGCTCACTGGACTTCTTGCTGTCTCTGTCGCTGACGGTTACCACCCTGTGGTTCACTGTCTTCAAACCAAGCATGAATCACAATAAGAATATAGTAGCATTAGTACTATAATAGTGAATATATATATAAGAATCATCTTCTTCAGAATGGTCTGACTTAGTAGCATTAGTACTCAGCAGTATCAAAGTAGAATGACGCATGCACCCCTTGTAGACGGACAGGCCATGATTTGGACAAACAACCCACCAACACGGGTACCCTCTGGTAAACTAACATAACTATTGAACATCGCCATTTTGAATGGGAAAACTCACTATAAATGGCCATGTTCAATAGCTTTTGTATGTTTACCGGTATATCTTCAGTTCCAATCGAAGATCTCCAACCAACACGACATCGACCAGTGCCATCCCCTACGGTTTTAATGTGCCAACACCGGTGACCGGCTGAAGTCCTGAGATGTCCCAACGAAAAACCACCCAAAAAAAGATGCGCCTTTTCATGATGAATTTCCACATGATGGTCCCATTCTTACCCAAGATTTCTGATGGTTCAACCCAGCCAGCCTCGATGATACTGATGTCAACGGGCAATGCGTTAAAGCTCGAGCCAACATCAAACAGGTCACAACTGAAGGAGCGGTAACGCCTCACAAAATGTGGCAAAACACAGCCTAGTCCTGATGGCTTCATTATCTCAGAAACTCTAAGAATTATAGTTCACCAACTTGAACTATTGGTGATTTTGGGGAGTTCCCCAATGACCAAAATATACCAAAATCATCATTTTTGGTGAGGCAGGTATGATTCGAATTGGTCGAAGATCCTCTTTGGTGGCATGCAAAATCATTTTGCTAAGTGGGGGGCTTCAACCAATTTTTCGCGTTCTTAAAGTCATCCATATTTAAATCCACCTGGTCGTAACACCAGTATGCTAGGGTTGCAGTTCCACTCAATGGCTGTTTAGATTTAGACTTCACCGATAAATCATCATGGTAAAGAACTAGTGGCATCCATTCATAATTTAGCATCTATTATCCACGATATCCCTAGACACAACGCCGATATTGGCGGCTACACTCCATTGAAACTAAAGTTCCTGCTTACCACCATCCGTCTGGATAATCTAGGTGAATTCTGCAACTGGATTAAAAAAACATAATTCCTGCTGGGATTATGGGATATAATGAATGATATAATTTTGGGCTCCCCATTCGTCATGGTCAAACTCACATGCGCACCCTTGCACCTCAGTCAAACCTCTGCTTCTGCCAACTGGTCAAATCACTTTTTGTATCCATTATTTATGGGGCTACTCCAAAACCATTGGCTTTTTCCATTCAAAAAACAATCCAAATTTGGATGATTTTCAGGTCCCCAATGGCGACCGAGGCCCCCCGCGCCGCTTCCCCGAGCGCGACCGTGAGGAGCGATCGTCGCGGCGACGCTCCTCGCGGCGGTCGTCGCGACCGTCGCGACGGTCACGGCTCCTGGCGGTCCAAGTGCAACACTGTTATTGGTGCCATAACTTTCTTTTAACCATATGGTACAGAATATATTTTGTTTTTTTAGGGTTGACATTGTGGGGATCAATGTGGTAAAACCAGCAATCAACCATCCCAATCAACCTAACTTTATCAGTTGGCGGGTATTTTAAACCAAGCCAAAATACGGGGGTTATGGCTTTGGGCTTAAGACATTGTGACTAATTTACATTTGGACTTTAATCGTCAAAATTTGATTCACGAATCGAGAATCGAAAATTGCCATGGTCCCGTCGAATGCACGAATCTGATTTTGCATGTTGTTGGTGGTTTCAACGCATCTTAAACATGTTGAACCCCTAAAGAAACATCATCATTCCGTTTTAGGATGGAAAATGAAGCGCACTTACCACTGACCAACCAGTCATTGTCTGATCCTTGTCTCTCCAGGCGCCAGGAATCGGACGTGGAACATGCGATAACATCACTCCATTAAAACCTCCCCGTGATATGGAACAAACAGCGTGAAGTATCATGGTGATACACAAACTATAGTGATCATGTCCTATTCGTCTCTGTGAAACCTATGAAACGTTTCTGCTTCGTTCTATCACTTTCTCACTTTCGTTTCTGCTTTCATTTTATCTATCCCGTAGAACATCTGTGCCACGGTCAAAAGATGGTATGTGGTATAGTCATCCATCCCAGAATGGGAATCTTATAACGGTTTTAGAATTGGTATGTAGATCCCTAATGGATTGATGACCATCCCCTCTTCATAGTTCCATATAAAACTGTTTGGACTATATCCCATTGTGTTTCCAGCATCATTAAATCACCATTTTTATTACTACCCTCTGGTAAATTAACATAGACCCTGGCAGATAGGGGTTGGAAGACTAGTTTCCATTAAAAATTGGTGATTTTCAGGGTCTATGTTTATTTACCAGAGGGTAAAAAACCAACCTTTTGACCATGGCACAGCAATACAAGGCCTCCGTGTCTTTTTGCGGCTATCGCGTGACCTGGCGAAGACGGTGAAGAAGTGGGGTTTTCTGGAAAAAATTGAGGTAAACCTCTACATAGATATGGAGAACAACCATAATTTCAATAGGACATGTTCAATGGATATCAATGGTACATTCTCCATATCCATGTTGTTTTTGGTAGGGTAAGGAACACAGTTGACCAACAAACAAGGTGATGTGATAAGCATGAGAATAAATGGTAAACGAATAGGTTTCGTTTCCTTAGATGCAGCTGCCGATCATCAGGCAACCATTTCCTGCGGGTGCCAGGCACCCCTCTTCCTAGTGATCTCAAACAAGAGATGAAGAAATTGCATGGGCAGAGCATTGATAAGACTCAATCTTACCCTCCGGTAATAATCAAACGTGGCAATGGAACATGTCCATTTAAAGATGATTTTCCCATTAAAACCACCCTTTATAGGAAATTTGCCATTGCCACGTTTGATGACACCGGAGGGTGCTGCTTTAGATGCCACATTGCTGGGAAACTGTGCTCATGATCGCTGCCTCTTGTTCACCTGGAAGGGAACAATGCTCTTGATGCAAATGCGTGTTTACATTGTACCGGTATCCAAGCAAAGGCACACGTAGTAGAAATTACTGTT
The DNA here is from genome assembly GCA_947184155.2 of Cladocopium goreaui. Lineage (NCBI taxonomy): Eukaryota > Dinophyceae > Suessiales > Symbiodiniaceae > Cladocopium > Cladocopium goreaui. Next base: position 465,712 of record CAMXCT020004002.1, on the reverse strand, counting down.
GGCAATGTCTCCTGACGGGTCAAGACGTACCGGACTGTCACCTGGTTCTGCTTCGTCTCAAGCTCGTCGTCTCTTCCGGTTCAAGCACGCTGCCAGAAGCCAATTTCACCGTGGCATAAAAAGGCTCATCTTGGGCAGCAGAAATCAGGCCAGTCTTCGACATCCTGCACAAAACTCCATTTTGAAGCTGATTAGATATGGGTTTGTCTGGAAATGGGCTGGCTACCAGCATTAATATGGTGATTTCGGAAAATTATGTTTCACACCCTTGGATTTTCCCCTATGGCATTGAAATAGGAAACTTATGATCAAGTAATGACAGTAAAACAATAATAAACCACCCGTATTTTGATGGTTGATATAAACCCATTTATGCTAAACTTGCGGATGGTGGATCCTATTGATTTACTAGGCTATACTATACCCATCTATCCCATTATTGTCAAACAAATCAGCATGCCCATTTCTGCCCAAAAAATCGACACCAGCGGCACCTGGATCGCTGTGGGCTACCACCCGGCCTGTGCAGCGTCTGGTAGGCTTTGGTTCAAAACTTGGAACCCCAATCCTGCCTTGAATGAAAATACACATTTTGGCTTATCTACAAATGAAAACATGGAACAACAAGATGGCCAATCTTAAAAACTGAGCATGAACAACTTCATTGCCAACTAATTGGTGGTTTCAACCCCTTGAAACATATTAGTCAGATTGGATCATCATCCCAACTATTGGGGAAAGAAAACATGTTCCAAACCACCAACCAGCTATTTTCGATGATTTTCCACTTTTGGTCGGTTATATCCCCAATTGGTGTAGCTTGGTTTACCTGTCTTGGTTACAGCTTTATCATGCTTCAGCCGTTGAACTTCCCCACTTTCTTCGCCTTCCGCGTGGTGGGCTCAACCTTGGAGTGCTGGACATTTCTGACTGGGTAGGATATCCCGATCGGATCATCCCATTGCTATCATCATTTTGGCTTCAATCCCCATTTTTGCCGCTTCAATCATCATTTTTGTCGCCTACCCTCTGGTAAACGTTAACAAAAAACTATGGAAAGATCCACCATTTTTCATGGGAAAATCCACGAACTAAATGGTCATTTTCAGTAGCTATTTTGACATAACCAGAGGGTATCTCATCATTTTTGTTGGCGACAACTCCGGCAACTCGCCATTTTGCTCGGTCAACTCGGGATACCGGACTCAGGTCCTCGAGGAGGACCTTTGCCTTTGCCCTTGCCTGGCGATCGTTGGTTAACAATCAATGACTAGATAGGACTTATGACAGTCATAATAGTATATCTATAGTATACTATCGAAAGTACAGCATCTATACGTATATCTATCCATCATGATGACTATCATAATTTTATGATGGATAGATCTATAGTTAGGGCGAACGTGCTATGCCTCGTTTCGTCTTTCGGGATGATCGCCAGAAATCATTTTTTGGTGACCTTGCAGTACTTTGTGGCCTTCTAGTGTTTGGCGATGTGATAACTTGATGTCCCTGGGTTTGTGAACCCAGAGACCTCGTTGATGACCCCCTGCGTTGAATCTGCTGTAACCCAATTTTTTTTGGTCACTTTTTACATCTTTTTACATAAAACCTAAAACCCATAGAGAACCCCATATCAACCCTAAAGAAACCCTACATAAACCCAAATAAAACCCTATGAAAGTGTATATAGTGAAGTACCTGTAGGGCGTAGAGCACGTGCCGCGGGTATAGTTGGATGGGGTTAAAAACCAACTTAAAACTAGGGGGCCTCACCTTGTACCCAAACTCAAAATTTCACCAACAAGACTGGAGGTTTTAACCATTTAAACCCAAAGGAAAAATGGTTCTGCATGCTCATCATTTGGCTGGTGGAAGTTCCTTTCGGCGGAGGCCCTCGTGGGGTGCACTGCCATGCCCCACTCATCCGGGCAGTAGACAATTTTGTGGTGCTTGTGGACCATCTTGGCCAAGGACGAAAAGTTGATTCGCCTCCATGATGTCCACTTCATCCTGCCCAACCTGTTCACCATCACAGTGGATGGCAGAATCCGAGATGAAGGAGGCCCCAAAACAAGCAATCCAAGCAAGGATTATTAAGGCTTGACCAATATGGGGATTACATAGTAATTACACATAGGATACAAAACCAATTGTGATACAAAGAGGGATCCCCCTAGTTATAAGTTGGTGAACGTTCACCCAGCCAACTAGGTTTACGACCATTTCGCGGCCGTGGTAAAAATGTCCATGATGTGAATAGAAAATAAGCACGCCGCTAAAGCGAACAATGATTTTGCACATCCAGCATGTGAAAATGCATCATCGTCGTTTCAGAAAACTACTTGTTTTGTTTGCACTGTCATCATCATAATGAACATCATCATCATGATCATCATCACATCATCACATCATCATCATCATCATCACCATCATTATCATCATCACCATCATCATCATGATCATCATCATGATCATCATCATGATCATCATCACATCATCATCATCATCATCATCATCACCATCATCATCATCACCATCATCATCATCATCACATCATCACATCATCACATCATCATCATCATCACCATCATCATCATCATCATCATCACAGCATCATCATCTTCAGCATCATCACTAGCATTTTTAGGATCATATAGATCGTCAGCAGCTGCAGCGTCAGTTTCTTCCTTCAGCTGCGTCCACGCTCCGCGAACACACGCGACAGTTCTTGCAAGAACTTAGCACTAGAGACTGATCCGATGGACCTGCGCCATTGGAACTGTAAAACAAGAAGAGACAACATGCCCCACCCCACCCCAACCCTTCCGTTGCGTAGCATCCAACATGTGTGCAACGTGCAAGGAACGTTAACATGCCCCACCCCAGCCCAACCCTTCAGTTGCGTAGCATGCAACATGTGTGCAACGTGCAAGGAACGTTAACATGCCCCACCCCACCCCAACCCTTCAGTTGCGTAGCATGCAACATGTGTGCAACGTGCAAGGAACGTTAACATGCCCCACCCCACCCCAAACCCTTCAGTTGCGTAGGCATGGCAACATGTGTGCAACGTGCACGGACGTTAACATGCCCCACCCCACCCCCACCCTTAGTTGCCCCAACATGGTCAAGTTAACAGCCCACTCCCACCCCAACCCTTCCGTTGCGTAGCATCCAACATGTGTGCAACGTGCAAGGAACGTTAACATGCCCCACCCCAGCCCAACCCTTCAGTTGCGTAGCATGCAACATGTGTGCAACGTGCAAGGAACGTTAACATGCCCCACCCCACCCCAACCCTTCAGTTGCGTAGCATGCAACATGTGTGCAACGTGCAAGGAACGTTAACATGCCCCACCCCACCCCACCCTAACCTTTCAAATACGTTCAAAACGCAAAAAAAGCCACTTCGTGCCACGGCCGTGCAGCGGTCGGTGTCCAACTACTGCCCAAAATCGTAGTTAGTTCTAAACCAGCTCACCTGTCGTTTAGCGGCCACTTCCTGGGTTTGACGGACACCGACACCAACAGTCTTTTCATAGGATTGAATGGGCATTTGTGCATAACACCCCATATTTGGTGGTCGTTTCAAGTCTTTCTTCGAACGCGCTTTATGAACCAGCATGGAGTATTTTTAAGTATGTTTAAATGTTTTTTTTGAATAAGGAGCACCACACAGGTAGATGTGTTGATGGGCTTTTCAGATCTTTCAACTACCATTCTCCCTGCAAATTTGCTCATCCATGCTCATCCATAGTTGGTATGATCCGCTCGTTGGTGGTGCCAACCCTATGGAAGAATTCGTAGGCAGTGTTGACTATGATTTCTTTTCAACTAAGCAATGAACATAAGACATCTTCCATACCTTCTGGGAGGAACCATGAAACATATAGTCATATAGTGGCCCCAAAGAGATGCACAAAAGATTCAAATTATCAGTATTTTCAGCAGGATTTTACACGACATGTCTATCTTTCCGGTAATTTCAGTGGTAAATTTAACCAGGTTGCCAAGTCTATCTTTACCAAATTCCATCTGTTTGTACTTTACCACTACTTTTTGGAGGCTGCCATATTCAAACCCATCCCCCCCATGGTGTGTCTCTGAAAGGTGCCACCTCCTTTGGGAACAAACGTGCCGTCCTGGCGTTGAAGGGATGGATGTGAAACAACCAAACCTGGGCAATGAACCAGGATATCTGGTTGGTGGTTTCATCCCTCTGAAAAATATGAAAGTCAGTTGGGATGATTATTCCCTATGGAAAAATAATCCAAATGTTCCAAACCACCAACCAGATATAATCAATAGGGATTCATGGCAGAAAATACTCTCCGGTTATTGAACATAGCTGTGGAACATGGTCCGTTCATAGATGGTAATTGCTAGAGGATAATCACCAAAATCCCACGAGTTAAAACCGAATTACCCCATTGACGCCAGCCAGCTCCCATTTTGGCCCTCATATCCATCATTATCCATTTTCCATGGCTTAATTTCCCTATATTTGATGGCTAAATCCCAATCATTGTCCATTTTAGCTGCATCGCATACTCTACTGCCTATCAGTTGCCACCTGTTGAACACCTGCAACATTGAAATGAATGGCTCAAAATGCCGAGAGGTGTATCTTCGGCATAACCACACCACTTCTTTTGGGTGAAGTTGCCACGCGGAAAAACACCAAACAAAACTCACCCATAAGTGGGTCCCTCAGTGCGAATTCCCGTTATGGAAAATCATCTGCAAATGAATCAACACATCGTTTTCCACAGCCTAAGTAGCAAAGAGTATGTCCCGTGCTGACCCAACATTACATACTCATGGACTTTGTTCTTTTATCTCAATGCAATCACCATGGAATAATCCCCATAAAATCTATATCAATCTCTTAGATTCTCTTAGCCAATCCTACCCTCGACAAAGATATTTCTTGGCTGGTTGGATCAATACATCAAAATTGCAAACGCTCAGCCATTGTTAAAACTAGCCTTCACCAGTTGGTCTGGCAAGTTATCTGCACTTTTTGTTTTGTCAGCTACAAACCCATAGAACACTATGGTTCACCAGGGTTTAGCCATGACCTTTAAGTTATATCATCCATTTTCGATGATTACTTTCCCAATTTTCCAGTCGGCTCACCTAAAACTTCTGGCTGAATTGAAGCAATTCATGATCCTGAAAGCAATGTTTTGATAAATTCACCCCTATCCTACCCATCATTTGACATTGTGACGTGGTGGTGCAGTCGTAGTTATAATTCAGTTGTGCATAGTGTATATATCTTGTCACATCACATCATATGGTATCATATCATATCACATCATGTCATTATCAAGTTGGTTATAAATTCCATCAGATCACCCCCAAAAACATAATATGATCATATTTACCTATATCCCATCATATCCCATGACGGTTATAGATCCCATCATATCCCTCAAATATCACCATTTTGGTGGATTACATCCGTTATTCTGGTTCTTTTTCCCAATGAATTACTACCATTCATCCCCACTGTGGGTAAAACAATGCCATGTTTACCATCCCCCAGTCATCACCATTTTTAAAGGTGGTAGGGTAGTTTTACCATTCCCAGGAAAATGGGTGGTTCCTGTTGGGAGTTCGGGTCTCCTCCATCTCACGCAACTTCACGGACAGCAAACCCGGAGGGCTTCGAGCCTTTTTTGGAGTGAGATGGCAGAAACGAGGGAAGTTATGAGATGTAAATGGATGTAAACTGGCTGTAAAATAGGAATCTAATGGGTATAGGATATGTGCTTCATGGATATATGATAGAATATGAATATACTACCCATAATCACCTATATAATCCTATATATGGAAATCAAAGGGTCATGCATCCTCGAACCGTTGAACGCTTCGAGCAACGGAGTGGGATTTAACTGGCAACACATCGAACTTACCCTATTCAAGGGGATATTAATAATATTAATATTACAACGGTTTGGTTCATACTTGGGGGAATCAATTACACATGCTTGGGAAAAACTTAATTCCATCATATATATATGTGTTTGTCCAGAAATGAGATTTGCTCATAATTTTGGATAATTTTCCAACTTTTAGGACATGGGAAAGGCCCCACTTCTGCTTTCCTCGCGAATGGGTGTGCGGTAGCCTATTTTCAGGCAAACCCGATTTTCAACTGCCTCGTAGAATAGCAATGTTCTAAAAAAAGGAAAGACATTTGACGGGCAGAATGTAACATCATTATATCATTCATATACTCAGAATGCTTGTGAAAGACAAACAACGAAGGGTACGCTGCTACACTCAACCATGATCAACCAACTAGTGGGGAAAGAAGACATCTATCATTCATGAATACCGGTACCATCAAGGATAATGACTTTGATATTTGGTTGCCCAACCAGCAAGTCAGCTGAAGCATTGCAAATGGGATAGGTTGCTTCCCGTATCCTCAGGGCGATTAAATGTATCTTTGCACTGGGCATTGGGTATTGCTCGCATACCTGCTGGCTTGTAGACTAATCCAAAACATGTAGTTGCTATCATTAGATCCCAAAATGGCAAAAATGATGGCCCAAATTAGCGAAAGGATGCCAGCTTTGAAACAAAAAAAGGCTGCTTGCTGATTTGAACAAGGCACACCATGGTGTCTCTCTTTGCGGATCAGCTCAATGGATGCAGTGGCTGCCGTGGCGATCACCATCCGTGGCTGCGCAACCAATGGGGCCGGTCGAATGAAAGAACCTTCGGGTTCTGCAGCATCTCTGTATTCGCCACGGCAAAAACTTGCATTGAATTCCAGAAGGTGGGACGTTGCCTGCGAATTCCGCAGGCTGTTTGCAACCATTGGCCAGTAGCCATATCAACCAATTTTCCTGGGATCCTTGCTTTTGCAGCGTATCTGGGGAAACACCATATTCATCCATATCATGGTCCATATCCATCCATCTCTGGCTTGAATACACATTTACATACATTTACTGCGACATTTGATTTGTTCTTCTCATCTTCTTGGCTCAATCTCTATTTCCGATGAAATCCGGTAGATGAAGGCTACAGCATTGCATGGGTTGGTTCGACCTGAACCTCCGCCGAGGTTTCCTAAAATATGGCTACGCCCACATCAGCAATTTTCATAGGCTTTTTCATTTTTGAAGCGTCCAGCTATTGGGGTACCCCCATTCGAAAAGCCGCCATCGTGCTGGGCCCTCTGGCCGTTTCCAACGTCTCGCCCAGGCTTTTGATGTCCTGGTGCGGAGGACATGGGCTACTGGAACGAGACCCCAAAATGATTTATAGTGGATTTATAGTGGAGTTACCCATTGAAAATGATGATTTAATGGGATTTTAATGGGATTTACCATATGAGATTCCAGAAACCCATAACATTTTAACCCAAACTGGCCATAGATACTACGGTGAACTCCGAAATATTCCAATAACCCATCCTATCAGAACATGATAACCGATGAGATTTTTGGGTATCATATTTTTCTTGACAAATCCAAGTGGGGCAAGGGACTCACAGATGAATTTGGATATAGCCGTTTCGGAGATCAGTTTTGGGATCGATTTGAATCGCCATACTTCAGCAACAGATTCGGATTGACCAACATTTTTTTTGTACCACGAGCCACAAGAGACAGCGGAAAACCGGCTGTCTCAATGCACAAAAAAACCGTTTCCAGGTGGACCCGACCTCTCGGAAGGTGTCTTGACGCGACCTCAGAGCTTTGGGCGGGCACCAAGTGATGCTAATGGCGCCCAGTGATGAAATCATGGTTTACCCCAAAAGGTGATGCTAATCGCAGCCAAAAGGAATGACAAACCCTTCAAAATCTTCAAACATGGTATGAACTGTGGAATATACATTGGAATAGACAAATCAAATCGAACAAAAGCACCTAACTGCGGAAACATACCGCAGTCACGCATTAATCTAGCCTTATTCAACAAAATATTGACTGGTTGATCAACCAACACATAACTATAAGTCGATTTTTACGCAACATCCAGAAAATAACCATGAGCAATTATGATTTACAGGACCCTTAGATAATCATCAGTCTAATTGGTTACAGCTAACATTCTTACTAATTGGGGGTTTCCTGAAACGGGATTACCCCCAAATCATCCATTTATAGATGGATTTTCCGTGAAATATTGAGGTATTGGGTACCCCATGGAAACCTCCGTTTAAACCATGAAAACCATGGTGCCCCAATCTATAATGGAACTATTCATCATCCATTAAACCTGATTATATCCATTAATCATCCATTAATCATCCATTAAACATCCATTAATCATCCAGTAAACTATCTATGATGGAACCATTAAACCATCCATTTATGGAAACCTCCACTTCATCAGCCGTGGCCGTGGGTCCCCGGGCTCCATTCGCTCCATGACCCGTCGCTCCAAGCGATCGTCGATGTTGAACCTGACTGACACATCCCCGGGGAAACGTGCAATCCTTTTTGGGATGGAGATGGATGGGGCGCATTGTTCATTTGGTTCTAAGCAAGAAAACCTGGGGAACTCTGATATATTCAAATGATTTCAAATGAATTAGCATATATTGTTTGGATCTGTTTGGCAGGGTTTGGCGTTCAGAACGCACGGTTGCTAGTCTGTTACTGCGTTGGTTCCTTGTGCTGCATTGGATCCTTTTTGCACAAGGCCAACACAAGGTAGAGTGCGGCATTGATTCCTTTTTTTGCTGACTTGGTTCATTTCACTGTAATAATATATTTGCGAATATGTGTTATAGGTATTTTCTTGTTCGGGTTGCAAGTCTTATTACTAGGCATGGTTTTGATAATTATGGCGGACCCTTTCTCCAAAGTGCGAAGAAAGGCGCCAGGTGCTTAGCACAGCAACAAACGAAGGCACCAGCGCGGTTGGAAGACGGCTTGCCACCACCTGCATCACCTCCTGGCCCCGATTGCACCAACGCCATTGATCCGTTGGAGGATTGGAAGGCCCGATGGACAGCTGGGTCCCTATGACCTGGGCTGCGACAATGGTTGAGGGATGTGGTTGTTTGGCCATGGCCATCGTCGCCTTGGCGGACCTGTCAGCAAAAGGCCAGACGCAGTTTATGGTCCTTGCTCTAATGGGGATTTCACCTACAAGAATGGTGGTGACAATAGTATATATCTTACAGAGGTTGTGGGGATTATATATCCAGTAGCTGCGAGGAGCTATGGTTCTATCCATATTCCCGATAAAAACTGGGGGACCAAGGAGCTAAATAATTGAGTTTCCCAACCGCATGATAGAATATGGGGGTATAGACTGTTTAGTTCCTTCCAACATGTTTCTGGCTCAACCTTGAGTAATTTTTGACTTCGTTGGCCATAAATGAGAAATGGCCAGTTGCTCACATCCAAATAGAATGCATTGTGGTACCTTTTCTGGATAAACCTTGGTATTTTATGTCTGGAATGTTTGTTTGTCATTGGATTTTTAAACAGAACCTGCTGGTATGCTTTTGGCGGCTGTTGGACTGACCATGATAACATGCGCCATTGTACAAGAGACATTTTGCCATCCAAGACTCTGACAGGACAATGTAAAGCCTACCATTATGGCCCTTACCAGGTATAAGTCAGTTAGAACCCCATTCATGGAATGATAGCCCCATGTATGACCATTTATACCTGGTAAAGGTCCATGGTTTTTTACCTCAAGCTCACTCGCCTCCTCAAAACGATTTTTTTGGGTGCATCTCGTATGATGGGTGCATGCATTATTAACCACTAATAACACGTATTAATTAACCATTAATTAACCATTATTACCTATTAATACCCATTATTAACCATTAATAACAAGTATTAACCATCAATTAACCATTATTAACCATTATTAACCATTAATAACTAGTATTAACCATTATTAACCATTAATAACCATTATTAGCCATTATTAACCATTAATTAACCATTATTAACCATTGATAAGAAGTATTAACCATTATTAACCATTAACTACCATTATTAACCATTAATAACAAGTATTAACCATTAACTAACCAGCATAAACCATTAATAACCACAAATAAGCATGATTAACCATTACTAACCATTAATAACAAATATTACGAATTAATTACCCATTATTAACCATTAATAACACGTATTAACCATTAATAAACATTAATTAACGACTATTAACCATTATTAACCATTAATGAACCATTATTAACCATTAGTGAATCATTATTAACCATTAATAGCAAGTATTAACCATTAATTAACCATTAATTAACCATTATTCACCATTATGAACCATTAATCAACCACTATTAACCATTAATAACAAGTATTAACCATTAATAACCTTTATTAAACATCAATAGCAAGTTTTAACCATTAATTAACCATTATTAAACATTGATAACATGTATTAACCAGTTTTTAACCATTATTAACGATTAATTAGCCATTATTGACCGTTAATAACAAGTGTTAACAATTATTAAGCATTAATTAACCATTAGTAACCATTAGTAACCATTAAGTAACCATTACTAACCATTAATAACAAGTATTAGCCATCAATTATCCATTATTAACCATTAATTAACCATTATTAACCATTAATTAACCATTATTAACCATTAATTACCCATTATTAATCATTAATGACACGTATTTTTCATTAATTGACAATTCGTCACCATTAATTAACCATTATTAACCATTAATTAACCATTATTAACCATTAAGAACCATTATTTACCACAATTAGCCATTATCAACCATTAATTAACCTTTATTAACCATTAATAACAAGTATTAACCATTAATTAAACATTATTAACCATTAATAAACCGTTATTAACCATTAACTCACAATTATTAACCATTAATAACCATGAATAACCATTAAGTCACAATTATTAACCATTAATAACCGTTATTAACCATTACTAAGTATATTAACCATTAATATCCATTATTATCCATTAATAACAAGTGTTACCCATCAATTCATCATCATTAACCATTAATGACCCATTATTAACCATTGATAACCATTCTTAACCATTAATTAACCATTAATAGCAAGTATTAACCATTAATAAGCATTATTAATCATTAATTAACCATTATCGGCCATTAATTAACCATTATTAACCATTAATAACAAGTATTGACAATTAATTAACAATTATTAACCATTAAAAACAAGTATTAACCATTATATAATAACCATTAATTTACAATTATTACTCATTAATGAACCATTATTAAGCATTCATTAACAATTTGCAACCATTAATAACAAGTATTGACCATGATTTAAACATTATTGACTATTAATTACCCATTAATAACCATTAATAACAATTATTAATCATTAATTAACCATTATTAACCCTTGATAACAAGTATTAACCATTGATTAACCATTATTAACCATTGATAAACAATTATTAGCCATTAATGAATCATGATTAACCACTAATGGAAACATTATTAACCATTAATGACAAGTAATAACCATTAATTAACCATTATTTACCTTTAAAAACAAATATTAACCATTAAAAAACAATATGAACCATTACTAAATGTATTAACCATTAATATCCATTATTATCCATTATCCATTAATAACAAGTATTAACCATCAATTAATCATCATTAACCTTTAATGAACCATTATTAACCATTGATAACCATTTTTAACCACTAATTAACCATTAATAGCAAGTATTAAACATTAATAAGCATTATTAACATTTAATTAACCATTAATTCACAATTGTTAACCATTAATGAACCATTATTAATAATTAATTAACCATTAATAAGCACTATTAACCATGTATTAACCATTATTAACAAGTATTAAGTATTAACCATTAATTAACCATTATTAACCATTGATAAACCATCATTAACCATTAATTCCCCATTATTAATCATGAATGAACCATTATTAACCATTAATTAACCACTATGAACCATTAATTACCTATTATTAACCATTAATTAACAATTAATGAGACATTATTACCCATTAATAACAAGTATTGACCATTGTTAACCATTAATAACAAGTATTAACCATTAATTAACCATTATTAACCATTATTCACCATTATTAACCACTATTAACCATAAATTAACCATTATTAACAAGTATTGACCATTATTAACCATTAATAACAAGTATTAACCATTAATTAACCATTAATTAACCATTACTAACCATTATTAACCATTGATGAACCATTATAAACCATTATCAACCATTAATAACAAGTATTGACCATTATTAACCATTAACAACAAGTATTAACCGTTAATTTACCATCATTAACCATTACCAGTAGTACCGCACAAGGCGGTGGCGGAAGTTTCAAAAATAGGAAGCCTATAGGAGAGGCTGGTTGTTGTGAATCAGGGATGGCAGAGCGAATCCACTGATGGACCGAAAGGTGCTTGAGGTCTCCTCTCTTTCGCTCTCTTTCTCTGTCTATCTGCCTACCTACCTATCTATGTTTCTATCTATCTATCTATCTATCCATCTATCGATCTATATAAATATGTATATATATATATATCTCTCTCTCTCTCTCCCTTTCATCTGTCTATCTGTCTACCTGTCTACCTGTCTATCTGTGGTGCAGTGCCATTCAGTGTAATGTAGTGTAGTGTAATGTAGTGTAGTGTAGTGTAATTTAGTGTAGTGGAATGTAGTGGAGTGTAGTGGAGTTCAGTTGTGTAGTTGTAGTTGTAATGTTGTGGAGTGTTGTGTAGTGTAATGTAGTGTAGTGGAGTGTAGTGTAGTGTAACGTAGTGTAGTGTAGTGAAGTGAAGCAAAGCGACATCTGAACCTGCAAAAGTGGTCCGAACCCCTAGTGTTTTGGACATTTTGACTTCGAAATGTGCTTCACGCCACAACGACGTGCACTTTTTCGACATCTCAACTTCCAAAAGTGGTCCGAAGCTGGTGTGTTTTGTACCTTTTGACTTGGAAATGTGCTTCGCGCCACAACGGCGTGCACTTTTTCGACATCGCAACTTCCAAAAGTGGTCCGACAATGGTGTGTTTTGTACATTTTGACTTCCAAATGTGCTTCGCGCCACAACGGCGTGCAACTTTTCATCTCTCATCTGGCCAGCTGGCTCCGCACCCGCCGCTTTAGCGAGCCTACTTTTCGACCCTCCGGAGTTCCAAATCATTGGAAAAACGCAGTGTTTCGCGACTTTCCTACCTTTTCGCGCATCTCCATCTTCTTTCTTCTTACTCTTCCTCTTCTACTCTTCTTTCTTCTAATCTGTCTCTTCTCTCTGCCTCTTCCCTGCTCTGCTTTTCCTCTGTCCATATTGTCGGAAGTTTGACTTCTAAACTTCCTTCGCATAACAAGTATTGACCATTATTAACAAATAACAACACGTATTAACCATTAATGAACCACTATTAACCATTAATGAACCATGAACCATTATTAACCATTATTAACCATTAGTAACCATTAATTAACAATTTGAAACCATTAATAACAAGTATTGACCATTAATTAACCATTAATAACAAGTATTAACCATCAATTAACCATCAATTAACCATTATTAACCATTATTAACCATTATTAACCATTAATTAACCGTTATTAACCATTAAATCACAATTATTAACCATTAATAACAATGAATAACAAGTATTAACTATTGATTAACAATTAATTAACAATTATTAACCTTTATTCACCATTATTAACCAGTATTAATCATTAATTAACCATTATTCAACATTATTCACCATTATAAACCATTATAAACCATTAAGGAACCATTATCAACCATTAAAAACAAGTATTAAGCATTAATTAAGCATTAATTAAACATTATTAACCATTATGAACCATTATTCACCATTTTAAACCATTAATGAACCATTATTAACCATTAATAACAAGTATTGACCATTATTAACCATTAATAACAGGTATTAACCATCAATTATCCATTATTAACCATTAATTATCCATTATTAACTATTAATAACACGTATTAACCATTAATTACCCATTATTAATCATTAATGACACGTATTTTCCATTAATTAACAATTATTCCCCATTAATTAACCATTATTAATCATTAATTAACCATTATAAACCATTAAAAACCATTATTTACCATTAATTAACCATTATCAACCATTAATTAACCTTTATTAACCATTAATAACAAGTATTAACCATTAATTAACCATTAAATAACACTTATTAACTTTTATTCACCATTATTAACTAGTATTAACCATTAATAACAAGTATTAACCATTGATTAACCATTAAAAACACTTATTAACTTTTATTCACCATTATTAACTAGTATTAACCATTATTAACCATTAATAGCAAGTATTGACCACGATTAACAATTAATAACAAGTATCAACCACTAACTAACTATCATTAACCATTTTTAACAATTAGTCACAATTATTAACCATTATTAACCAATCATGAACCATTATTAACCATTAATAACAAGTATTGACCATTAATTAACCATTAACCATTATTAACGATTATTCACCATTTGTTAACATTTTTAACCATTAATGAACCCGTTATTAACCATTAATAACAAGTATTGACCATTATTAGCCATTAATAACAAGTATTAACCATCAATTATCCATTAATTAACCATTAATAACACGTATTCACCATTAATTAACCATTAATTAACCGTTATTAACCATTAATAACAAGGTATTGACCATTATTCACCATTATTAACCATTAATTAACCGTTATTAACTATTAATATTAACATTGATTAACAATTAATTAACAATTATTAACATTTTTTCACCACTGCTCACCTGACTACATCCACATCGTTGGTTACATCCCCATCATATCCCCATATATTACCCTATGTACCCACTTATTTATCCACATACTATCAATATTATCCCATGTTTATAAGTATTTTATCCCTATATAACTTTTAATAGTTCATTTCTTTATACTTATCAGCATTAATATCCACACATTATCCTTTAGTAACCCTTATTACCCTCTGGTAAACCAACATAACTATGGAAAATCACAATTTTCATGGGAAATTTCACTATAAATGGCCATTTTCAATAGCTATTTTGACATAACCAGAGGGTAATATCCTTCGTTGATGAAGCCCTGGGTCATTCCGACCACACCACGCCTCTCGCAGAGATCTTTGATGTCGTCGATCATCCAACTGGCCAAGGTGCTTGGGGCGCCGCCGCCCTTGCCTGCCATGGCGAGGATGGTTTTGCTGCGAAAAAAAACCAGGGTTTCTAGGGATTGGTTTAAGGGAAAATCCATAGGAAATCATAGGGATCATTTCACAGTAGGCCAAAGAACTGCCATTGCATGGTAGTTCGTTTTTGGGACGGAATATGGCGGATTACCGTTCTATTAATCAACCAAACATGATGGTTTATGATAATTTAGCCACCAATCTTGGGGATATTCATCAGCAAAGACTGGACATAAATTACTCAGAAATGATGGTGAGAGATATGCATACATGTATATATATAATATACACATCCACACACACACATACAGGGTTACCCCGACTGCTTCAATGCAGATTATCCAAACTTCAAAGTGGGTTCCTCAGCAAATCCAAAAAACAAGAGCAACCATGGGACAGTTCAATGGAGATAGCATTCTATTTGGCAAAATCATTTGCAGTACGTGGATGGGAAACCCTGCAAATGCATGCAAATGCGCAAAATTGACAGGTGGACAACGTGTTTGATGCCAGTGTTGGGCCAATGGTATCCCTGCCATCTCAGTGGACGCGGTGTGTTTTTACTGGTTTACTGGGTTGATAATGCTGATATGGCAGCTACAACAATCTGGCAAACTCTTAGCACGGACCGAGTTCTTCCGAAACCACGCTAGCCTACCGAAGTCCCAGCACTGGTCATGACCTAAGTTTAAAAATCCCGATGTTCTGCAGGGAAAATTGCGCTTGCTTCTCCTTCAGGGGACTTGCCACCGGATCATCATCCCAAATGCTTACATACTAGTCGGAAGGGAAACCCAAATCTTCAACCCCATCAGCCAGCTTATGAATAATCTGGAATGTCCAGCATTTGTCTTAGTTTGGTACTATATTCCCTCCATTTGTAGCAAAAAAACTAAGACGATAAACTACCCAAACAAATTTCACCTTGAGAACAACAACAACAGCGACGACGACGACGACGATGACGACGACGACAACGACGACAATGATGAAGATGAAGATTGGCAGCAGCAAGATGACCGCTTGAGATTCGTAATCTCGACTGCTTTGAACAGCTAATGGACCGGCATCTCCAGCTCCAGCTTGTCAATGAAACTTTTCAGCATGTTCTTCTGAGCGTACCATGTCACCACAGCAAGAGTTTGCCATCGCAGCTGCAGTCGATGGATGAGAGACTCCACAGCATTGTAGAGTTCCGCTGAGTACATTCCACCGACACCTGCTGTGTCGTGCTGCTGGAATGACCTTGTGAACAGGAAAGTGTTTTAATCCTTCGTGCACCTACGACTTTCAAATCATACACCTCTTCAACAAAATATATCAACTTCTGTAGGGTTACCTTGGGGGGTTGGGGTGTTGCCTGGGGATGGGGGACCAAAGTACTTTGGGGGCTCGGGCGCTGTGTTAGAGTTTTGTGTTTTCAATCACCCGCGTACCTACAAAATATCTGCTTGGTTTGAAGTTGAAATTGGAGGTTGGGTGGGGTGGGGTGGGGTGGGAAAAAAACTTCGACAAGCAGGCGCTTGCAGGCAAGGTAGCCTCGAACTACAAAGCATGAAATCTATGGTTTGGGTTGGGGTGGGGTAGGGTGGGTTGGGGACGATGACGATGACGATGATGACAATGACGATGACGATGACGATGATGATGATGAGGATGAGGAGGAGGAGGAGGATGATGATGAGGACTAGGATGATGATGATGATGATGATGATGGTGAGAACGAGGAGGATGATGATGATGATGATGAAGATGATGACGATGATGATGATGATGATGACGATAATGAGGATGATGATGATGATGACGACGATGATGATGCTACTGATGATCATGATGGTGATGATGATGGTGATGATGATGATGATGATGATAATGAGGATGATGATGATGATGATGATGATGATGATGGCGGTGACGGTGACGAAGAAGAAGATGATGATGATAGTGACAATGATGATGATGATGATGGTGAAAACGATGATGATGATGATGATGATGATGCTGATGATGATGATGAGGACAAGGATGATGATGATGATGATGATGAGGTCGAGGATGATGTCGATGACAATGACCATGACCATGACGATGACGATGATGAGGATGATGATGATGACGATGATGATAAAAAAGATGAGGACGAGGATGAGGATGATGATGACGATGATGATGATGACAATGATGATGATGATGATGATGATGATGATGATGATGATGATGTGGACTAGGATGATGATGATGATGACGAAGAAGAAGAATATCATGATAATTACGATGATGATAATGATGATGATGACGATGATGATGATGATGGTGACGGTGACGAAGAAGAAGATGATGATGACAATGATGATGATGATGACGATGACGATGACGATGATGATGATGACGCTGATGATGATGATGATGATGATGATGATGACGGTAACGGTGACTAAGATGATGATGGTGATGAGGATTAGGATGATTAGGATGATGATGATGATGATGATGATGATGATGACGGTGACAAAGATGATGATGATGATGATGACGATGACGATTCTTCTTTTATTTTGCTTGAGTTAATATTTTTAAGGGTGACATCCCCAGATTTGCTCTAAAAATGGACACGGCGGAGCCCTTCATGGCCTCCTCCCTCAGGACATTCACGGGCAAAGTGTGGCCCACCACACCTGGGTGGCGCCGCCAGGCGCCAGGGATGGCAGGCACTTGATGAATTCCTTCACCACACTATGTGTTGATACCAAATATGGGGAACTATACCAAATGTTAAAATATATCCTTATATCAAAGTATACCAAATGTGTTTAAATACCACTTCGAAATCAAGTTTAGTATGGGGATTTACACCTTTTTATTGGACCATGGAATGGGGTGTTTAATATGAACGGGAGATGGGATGAGAAAAACCTCGGCCATTATTGGATCTATTCATTTTGGCTATCCAATATGATCCGCAGAACATAAATGGCTGTGAGTCAAAATTGTGTATGGAACGTTCCGCGGTGTTCCGCGGTGTTCCGGGCGTATGGAACGAAGGGGCTTCGTAACTGGTCTTGTTCCGGACCTTTGGGGTTTGATGAAATCTAGGCCTAGGCTATACATAAATGTAAATATATATATATACACACATATGTATTATGTATGTATCTAGTATACATCTCCAGGATATGCATGTTGAAGCTACTCACGCTAGCTGCCGCTCATTTTCGCTTCTCATCTGCACGACATCCTTGTTGTACACCTGGTCAACGCAGGTTTGCCTTGGATGGCTAGTGCGCGTACACTAGCTAGGACACAACCGGTAGCCAGCGTCACCCACTGGCTAGCATGTGAAAAATTGTCACGCAGGGCCCGCCTCCTACTCTTCAAACTCAAAGTCGCGTAGCAAGACTCTAGGCTTGCACAAAGGAGACCCGGGGAGTGGGTCAGGGGTGGTACATGGGTGGTCCGGGTCTGGAACGTGTATGGAACGGGGTCTGGAACGAAACGGCCTACTCCAGCACAGCACTGCCACCCAAAATTGGCAGTTTGGAGCGAGAGTAGCGCAGCAAGCAATTCTTAGACTGCCAGCTGGCAGCAGCCGAACGCATCTCTACCATCAAACAGCACAGCTGTGCCACAGCGGGCAGCAACTGTACCTGATGCAGGCGCAGACCTTCACACAAAGTAGGTAGCAGCTGTAAGTGCTGCATACGTATTCTTGCATGTATGCACTCATGTATGTATGTGCGCTCATGTACGTGCGTACAAACGTAAAAACAGATTGCACATGTTCTATATATATATACACACATAATAAATATATAAGAACGTATGGATCAGAGGTATGGAACGGATCCTTCAAACAGGTATGGAACGGGGGGCATGGAACGGGGGCATGGAACGGGGGTATGGAACGGGTGTGGTCCTGGACCTTGTTCCGGACCTTATAATTTGACTTGCACCCAAATCAGCAAACAGAACCGAGGTATTGCCAAAACTCAACCTGGCTATTCAAGTTTGGGGCAGGCCTTCCATTGGAAGAGCAAACCTTCACTTTTCTGGGTGTGACATGGTGTGACCTCCTCAATGTAGAAAGCACAATTTTAAATTCAGGGTTGACTCTACTTAGAACCATAAATGGATACAAACGGCCTAGAACGGCCATAACTGTGGTATAACCCCCAGGTAGTCACCACCAACGGGCGCCGCACTTGAAGCATTCCACACTTTTGCCTGGAGTGGTGCGACCCATTTAACCAGAACTAATTTTTGCTGGTTTCTGAACCCATTGATGTACATTTATCTATAATAAGGCCATAAATGGCATAGATATATAATCATAACAACCCATATATATATATTTATTACATTAATGCAATATAATCATATAATCCCATATAATCTCTAGTTACTTATGAAATAACCTTGATTCAGAATAGATTATAGATATAACTGATATAACTATTGACCAACCCAAAGAACACCTGCACATTGTGCCCAGTCTGACGGCCAAGGCCATTTCATATTTCCAAAGGTTTTTCATGCGGCCGTATATCTCTGAAAAGAAAATAAATGGAACATTCACTGGGTTGAGGGAGCGGCTACAGGAACCATATTTTTTTTGCAATCCAAAAACGTTTCTTTTGTCCAAAGGGGGCATGCCCCAACATGGCAATTTCTTCCAGAAAATGGTGATGAATCATCACATTTTGATGTCCGATGAAAAATCAAACAAGCCCATATCAGATTTTCCTCAGAGTGTCTCTTCAAACCAATTCTGGAACACCTGTGTGTCATTCCGAATTGGTGCCAATTGACCCAATGGGAACTGGTTGATTTTTTCGAGTCTCCAACATTTTTTCTTGCAAAAAAGCCGGCTGTATCATGAAAAAAACATGAAATACAAAAAACAAAGCCATCCCCAATTGCGGTTTGCTATGGAGTAACGTGGGTAAAACAGGAATAAACCATCACCAATTTCACCATAAATAGGTGGTATAAACCATTCCCAAATGGGTGGTTTGTGGCATTGTTTTAACCACATTAATCATCATTAGTCATCCATTAGTCATCCATTAGTCATCCATTAATTACCATTATTAAGCATTATTAAACCATTCTTAACCAATATTAACCATTCTTAGCATTACAGTAATATCACCACTATTTGGGATGCTGTAAGCTCAACCCCAGTCATGGCTACTGGGATGGAGGCGTTGGTTCAAACGGCGGCAGAGGCTCCAGCATGATTTGGTCGGTGCTGCTTGACCAATAGGTATCCCTTTAAGGATAGCGAGATCCCGAACAATTATTACCATCTGTTTATTTAACAGTTCGCCATGGAAAATCACCATGCTATTAACAGGTAAACCATCGAACTAAATAGGCCATCTATACCGTGGCTATGTTAAATAACCAGAGGGTAATAATTTCCAATTATCATACTGTATCATACGGTACGTCTGACTTGGACAAGCATCAAAAACTATCAGTGAGTAATGGACCTTAAGCGCCTATATTATCACCAATGAACAGGGGCATTCTTCCTGGCTCACATGGCACAATCCACCCGGTCCGCGAGCTGTGCCTTTTCCCCCACCTTTACCTTTGCTATCACCTGCCGCAGAGACCGCGGGTCATGAGGCTTGCAACTTTTCAACAAATATTGGTAAATCAGTGACAATCCTGACTGATTCCAGATGCGTTTATCTGAACATTATGGGAAAACAATGGAAAACACGATTCCATCCACTTTGTCATGATTTTCCTCGTTGACATTGACATTGCCATTTTTTTGGTGCCTATACCTAATTTTCAGACACACTCACGTATCCTCAGTGACAGGGCTCGGTTGAAGCCCGGATGGTCGGCGAGGCATCTGAGGATTCATTAGATATCTCACCAACATACTCTGGATGCAGAAATCCTGCGCCAGTTGTAGATGGTTTATCCATGTTTATCCCATCTATCCCGGAAAATACTCCCATGATTTACAGTGTTTCATAGGACTATCCAATGTATTTAGATGAATCATTAATATCATCCGATGTATAGTTTTTCATTGGAAAATCCAATGTTTTAGATGATTTATCCCATTTATCCCAATAGTTACCCTCTGGTAAACGTTTACATAACTGATGGGAAAATCACCATGCTATCAATGGGTAAATCCGCGAACTAAATCACCATTTCCAGTAGCTATGTTAGTATGTTTACCAGAGGGTAAGTTCCAATAAATCCCTATTGATCACCATCAATTCCCATTAAAATCCCATTAAATCCAATAAAATCCCATGACCAGAGCCACTAAATCCCATTAAAATCCCATTTAATCACCATAAATCACCATTGATCACCAGGTTCTTAGTTTACCAGAGGGTACCAACCTGGTGATTCGGATATCTTCCATCCACCAGAGCTGCCTTCCGGGCATTCGCGTGCAAAGTGTCCAAAGCCACCACACCTGGGCGTTCAACGCAAAAAAACCGGGGAATCACCGGTTGGTGGGTTAAACATAGAACCAAACATATGTATCATCATAATAACAACAATGTATATATATATTACAATATATATATATAGGTAAATGTAAATGTATATATATATATAAATATAAATATATATATATAGAGAGAGAGAGAGAGCCATGCTGGCTAGGGAATGCTTTAAACAGTAAATAGTTCAAGTGCCAAAGAGATTGATCTATGAGATTTCGGGAGACAGAAATGTAGACTTCAACCGCCAAAGAAAGATCAAACAATGGGAATTTCGTAGCCAATAAATATAAACCATGAAAGATCATGCGGATCTGCCCGCGATGGAAAATCGCAGGGAGGATTTCATCATGGAGATGGGGCATGTGAGCAATGTTAAACCCTCTGTGATTCCATCATTCGGGTTGGTGAAGAACGGGATTCCCGCGAATGGATTATGATAATTACACATGAATATTGGATAGAAAAAAACCTCCTGTAATCAACAGTGGCTTAGTATGATGTGTCGTGTTTACCATCAGTTTAGCAGATTAAAATGATCTTAATAGATTCGTAATCATCACATCATCACCGTACGGCCCCTTTGCAGCTAAAGCGACTTGAAGCACTCACTCTTGCCTAGCGGCGAATGGCTTTTCCGCAGTTGCTTGGGGGGAGAAAGAACGAAACACACAGCTAAAGTAAGTCTGTCCATGCCGATGCTCGGTGAACCCAGAAATTCCTGGCTACAAAACACAGAAGAGATGTCTGGCTTACAATGGGAGTTTCCATACAACAACGTAATCTGGAGAGGTTCAAGCAGTTGCGACCAATCTCCTTCAGACTTTCCTCTGAAGCAGAACATTTTGAGGCTGTACAGATCTTTATCTTCCACGGCAGTGTGAGAAAAAAGGAATCATACAGATGCCAAAAAAGGTGGGGGAAATAATCCCATTCTCGTAATACTGAAGCCCCAACATGGGACCCTAGAATGGATAGATCCAATAGGGAATGAACAGCATTCAAGGCATCAAAAAAACCTGCATGGTCCAAGACACTCTCTGAGATGGTCTTGGCTATACGAAACCACTAGAAGGATTGACAGTGGCATAGAGATTCTCATTGGACAACATCGAACTTGGTTGCCTACATATGCCATTGAAAAAACCAAGAATATCAACCAACATCTGACTCTCTAAGCGCAAATCCAGGGTTTGGCAGCTTCAACCCACGACTTTGACTTTGAAAGTCAGCTGTTCAAGTTTTCATCCAATTTTTTGGGCTGGAACAACTCATTGAAACCAGATTTTTTCAGAAAATCCCATAAACATCTGACTCACCTGGAACTGGCTATTGAAGCAGCATTCGAATGGTGGCAAAAAAAATCATTCGAAATGGTGAGCTAGGTGTATAAAGCCAACTATAACTGGTATAGAACGGACATATGTCGGATCTTTTTGTATTCTGATATGAGTCATATGAGTAGGAAAAGTTGATTGTTTCGTCACGGAAGTGGGAATCCAATGCCTTACCCGGGATGATCCAAAAGTGATGTTTCTAGAGGAAAGAGATAAGGATCCCTAACATGGGATTATTTCTTGGTGGTTTCCGCCAAATATCCTAAAATTCCATTTATCATTGTTTTCTGGCCGGAAGTGGGGGGTTAAATCATGCATTGCCGGACACAACCACAAATAACATCTTGTTAATCACTATTGGTTATATATATATATATTCATCAGATCTCCTAACTTCTTGGTTTTGGTTACTTTAGTTACTTTTAATATCATGAGATATCTTATCTATCCCCATTAATATCCCATTAACAGCCAACCGTCACCCATTTTTCTTTTCTTACCCAAGAATCTCCCTGATTTCCCGACCAAAATCTTTGACTTTCCAGTTCGCAAACTGTTAGTTTACCAGAGGGTAAACATCTTAAGCACCAATTTAATCGCTAGTAAGAAAACCATCCCCAAATGGTAGGCTTATTGGTTTACAGTTGCTTAAAAAAACACTAAGGTTTACCAGAATAAACCATAGCTTTTCAACACATCAGCTGTTCACCATCCAATCGCGCCTTTGCCTTTGCCACCATTTGGGGGTCCGTCAAGGTCGTCGCCGTCCAGATCTTTGCCTAGCGGTTGGGGACCAGCTGTGAATCGATCTATCTGTCTATCTGTCTATCTATTTATTTATTTATCTATCTATTTATCTATCTTCTGAAACGGTTCATCCTATATGGCCAGCAAAATAAATAGATTCCAGTTCTCAACCAGAGACGCTAGGCTGGGGGTTCAATATTAAGGCTCATTTTGTCCCAGAGAGTCACTGGTCGACAAAATGAGTCACGGGGATCTTTTTCGCAGCTTATAACCACCCCTACATTTTCCATCATTTTCCATGGTTAAACTTTGGATTCTATATACCAACACTTGGGGGATGTTATAAATGGCAATAAAGGGGAATCTAAGCAACAACACTGTGTTTTTTTTTACCAACGGGGATATAAAAATAGAAACACATAAACAATAATTATAACGGGATACATAGCCAACTTTGTATGTGCCATGGTCAAGTTACATCCACAATGAAATTGCGAATCCTGAAATCATGGCCATTCCACTGGTACCACCTTTTTGACCCATACCCACCCTCAACCATTTTTGGCGTCTTCCAAACATTCCGATTTTAGTGGGGCAAAATCATCATGGTCCTGAGAATTTATGGGTACCCTAATTTCAGAGCCTGAGGTTTGGTAGCAATCCCAGCCTCGACCTTTGAAGCTTCCCTTCCTGCAGAGCGCTGTGAAGAAGCTGTGGATACCATCCCATCAACCACAACTAGTCCTAATATAAAGTAGCAACGCTATAGTTTGACAATATCAGTTATAATAAGGGGGTAATGATCAATAGTCATTCATTCATCATCATCATCCTCATCCACCACAACAAATACCACTAGAATGAAAACCGTGAGTCACCGTGCCGGCGCCTTGGCTCCGGTCGACTCTCAGCCGGTGGATCTTTCGGAACCTCCCAGTGGCGACGCAGAAAACATTCCGTGCTGATCCCCGAGTCTGTTGGCAACTGGATGGACGTTCATATTTGGGTTAATGATGGTTAATAATGATGGTTAATGATGGTTAATAATGATGGTGAATAATGATGTTTTTGGGTTGGTTATACATGGCTATATTTTGTTATATTATGTTAGATTACATATGGCTATATCATATTACAACTTTGTGGCTGACACCCGAATGTATCGTTGGGTGCATCACCAATTTGGGCTTTACCACCTCGGTCTTGCTTGTATCATCACTTTTGTTGGCTGCACTCATGTTTTGCTACACTCATGTTAATAATGATGGCTAATGATGGCTAATAATGATGGTGAATAATGATGTTTTGCTGGCATGATCTTCAAGGTGAAATAGGCTTGGCCTTCTTCCTTGGTGTCGAGGGTGGTGACACCCGATGGGTTGCTTGCTTATGTCCGATTTTTCGCGGACCGTACATCATTTTTTTCGGCACCGATGAAATGGGCGAGATTCTGACATGATTTCCCCAATGTCAAAATCGACGGTAAAAGGCGAGTTCGGTGCAAGGTCCTTAAAACCTCAAACAAACTGTGCACAAATTGTGATTCGTAGCTATAATGGTGTTCGATTAACTGCAATGTCAATTCCACCCGTAGAAAAACAGAGTTCTGTTCTATATACAAATGCAACGTGCAGCATTTCTGCATGATTCGTTACATCCCAAACCAGACTTTTGCCGCCATTTTGGATGCAGTAGTGTTCCCCCAAGAGAAACCATCCATGGTAAGGTCGAGTGAGATCATCCCAGGAACAGACAGGACTTCATTGAACCCCCCAGTCTCCATCATTGACACCAAAGATGTTGACTCTATGTATCATATATATATATATATATATATGTATAGACGTATAGGCCGATACCATAGATGTTGCTTAATCCCTGATTGTTGCTGCTAATTTCTGGACTTTTGACTGGTTGCATCCCATTTTTCTTGCTTCCAATCCCATATTTCTAGAGTTTGAATCCAAATTTTCATGATCAAATCCCACTTTCGGAAGTTTCAATCCTATTCAATTCCAATAAATCCCAATGAAGTCCCAGCTAAGTCCATGATCCAAACATCACAAAATTGGGAAGAACAAGCCCTCCCCTAGCTTCCCCAACCTAGCATCTTGCGCGCAAAACAGCGCACAAAGGCGCCAAACCAAAGGCGGCCAAGTATCCAAGACCATACGCCGCCTCAATGTGGTCCTTTCCACCACCGATCGGGCCAACAGTGCCACAATGCCCTACTCACCCCGAGCCCAACAATGGAGGAAGCAGCTCCGACAGCAGCTGCCTGATTGAAAGGCATTCCAAGGCCATATCCCGCGAGACCCCCGCAATATCTCCAATGAGGGTCCCCAAATCAATAGATCCAGTATCGCCAAGGTTTGTAGAAGCATTGCGAGTAGAAACATTAAGAACGAACTGAACGCACCAGCAGCTTAGAGTTGATGAATCAAAATTGAAACCGGAAGGGTTCCAAGTTTTTCATATATACTTATTCCAAACATGCGGCAAGCCATCAGAAACTCAGCTCTTGGAGTACCCTTTGTCGCCTCTCTTGTTGATGACGAGGGGCCGAACGTCAGAGTGAGCTCAACGTCCCTTGTGTGCACATCTTTTCCTCAGAGGGCCCAAGCTGCCTGTCATTCACCCAGGTTGGCAGCGCTTCCGCTTTCGAAGCCCTGAGCTCCCATCGCTCAATATGAGGTGCCATGAACAAAAACGGCATCAACTCTCCCATTTGCCTCACCGGGCCGCAGGAAATCCGGATTAAGTCCCATGAAATCCCCATTTTCCCAATGGTTAACCATGGTTCACCCCGCCATTTTTTCCTCAAATCCCCCGGCTCATGCCATGCCTGCGAGGCTGGTGCCTGTCCCATCATGGCAGCCATCATCTCCTGGGACGGCATAAATCCTAGGCATATGTTGGGTTTTCATGGGATAATCCAGGGAAACTCGATATATATATATATACATATATATATGCATATGTTTATATGTGTATATGTATATATGTATATATATATGTGTATGTGTATATATATATATGTATATAGGAACAACATGATAATAATGGTGGTTTAATGGGACATTCATCTATAAATGGCGGATTTTTCCATTGCTATGTTTGAGTACCGGAGAGTAATTCCCAGGTTTCTGTAACTTTTTGGTGGCGATACTTGCGAAAAGATGATGTTCGAGTTAGACGTTGCGAAATTTGTCACAGTATTTACAAACTTTCCCATTACGTTCTGCGCGCAGTCTCGGCAAGCTTAAAAGGGCCATTTTTGTGGGGGTGCAACGCCACATTTTCAGACACACCCAACAATCTTATTAGTTGGTTGAGTTGGTATCTGCATGATATCCTCCATATTTGTTTCCCGCCCACCTTCATGCCGGGCTGGTTCATCTGCTGCATCATGGCACTCATCATCTGCTCCATTCCAGGCATGGCCCTCAGGGTTTCAAGGAAGATAAGCAACAGGTATACTATCTATCGTAGTTGTTTAGGGACCCAATCTTAGGAGCTCTGCGCACATGAGGGTTGCAGCAGCAAACGGAGACTTCAGCAGCAATCTTGAGGCTGATAAACAGCAAAGATAAGCGGTGTACTAACCCTCATCCATAAAAAGATTCCGTTAGATTGATATGCCCATATCTTCTTATTAAACCCTGGTCATGAAAAGACAACCACCAGCAATAAAAACCGGGTATGGCTCTGATTTTCTGGTGTGAATCAGCGGATTTTCTGTTGGAAAACCAAGGATAACATGGACACCCCCTATAACCTAAGACAAAAATCATCAGAAAATTCGCGATTTAGTCTGGATTGTTTCCCAATTTCCGATGGAAATTGACCCTTGTGAATTCCCGTTTTGTACCTGTCCAAGCTTGCATATCAGATGCATTTTTTGGCTCCTCAGGTTGATCTTCATCCATTGATGGCAGCATCATCCACTACTAAGCATTACACAGGTGCATGGGACAATCATCTACCTCAGGCTGATTCTCATCAAGTCTGCCTTCCCCAATGGATATTTTATTATCAAAATCCTGCTCACGGGTGATTTCTACAGATTCTACTGTATATTCACAATCACAATCTCTCGATGAATTTGATGTTTTTTGATGTTTTTTCACCAGACATGAACACCCAAATTTGTGGACGATTTGCCGATTCAAAATCGAATTCATGGCTGATTTGAACTGAATGATTTTCTTGTTAGCAATCCATTTTCTGGATGATTGCAGATGTTATCTTTTGCATCCCAACAAAAACTGACATGTTCCCATTTAAAATCCTGGTATCATGGCTGATCTTGGTATCAAACATGCCATTTCTGGTGGATTTTCTCATCAAAACAGAAGAGATCGAGATCTCCGACCCTTGGTCTCCGGACATCATGTTGGGCATCTGGCCGGCGCCTGCCGCGCCAGCCGCACCTGCGCCTGCAAGTAGATCATCAATGATTCAATGATACACACTATATATACATATATAATATAATATAACATAATTTAATATAATATAATAAAATATAATATAATGTAATGTAACGTAATGCAACGTAATGTGAGGTAAGGTAATGTAATGTAATGTATATATATATATACCGCCTTGATGGTTCATTGATCCAATGCTACAAATTCAACTTTCAGTGGAATATATAATATATGGTAAACCAATCTATCATCGAAAATGCTTAGAGTGCAAGGGTAAGACTATAATCCACCCACACATATATATATATATGTATATGTATGCAATATGCATCACAGGTTGCTGATTCAAGGAACAAGTGCGGGAAATTGGGTATTGAATAGCGTTGATCAGTCGAAATTATGTTTTTCCATGGTTTGACACGTCTTTTTCTCTGGTCAGCTTCCATAAAACCATCCTGTAGTCTACCTTCTGGCTGCCTGACAGACCTACTTACTTGCTACTTTATGCAGAACTCACATGTGTGGATTTGAGCTTAGAAGTAGGTGTTCCACAACCTTAGGAATTTTGGGCACAGTACCCAAAGTTTGAATCCTGTGTATCACCATGTATGGGCACACGTACATGTTGCAGAGCTACTCTGGTTGAAATACCCTGAACATGGCTAGGGCACACTGTGGTCTGTGTGTAAGGCGCGCGTCTAAGGCACGTCTTGCCAAAAGGCGCGCCGTAAAACGGTAAACCGTAAAATGGTAAATTCCATTGTTCCAGAGAAACGCCCCGTAAAACGCTCCGTAAAACGGTAAATTCCTAAATTTACGATCTGAGCGTGCCGCTTTCGGAGCGTAAAACGGTAAATTTGGTAAATTTGCAAAATTTACCGTAAGCAAAATTTACCGTAAACCCGTAAAGGCGTAATGTATCAATGTAGTGGAGCGTGAGGAAGAAGAGGCGGTAAAACAGTAAAACGGTAAATTCGTAAAGTTGTATCATGATACTACGAGATTAAAATTTACAGATTTACGGATTTACCAAATTTACCTTTGCCCGGACACAGCAAAATTCACCACTTTACTGATTTACCCAATTTACCATGGCCTGAAGAGCGGCGAAATTTACCAATTTACCGATTTACCACATGTACCATTGCCCGGAGAGCGTTCTCTCCTTAGCATCATGCCTTCCGCAGTGATGGCTTAGGGAACGGAAAAGGCTACCAAAAATCATGACCTACAAGAAATAAATCCCGGAAAGCAATTGGTATTGTTGTCACCATGGATAGCAGTCACGTGCTCTCGTGATTCAACTTTGATACCCTACAAATCGTAATCCTAGCAGGACTGTCAAAAATTCATCGAAATGGCCAGAAAAACACTGATAAATGGTCAGTTCATGTCAAATCTGTTAAGCTCTCATGTATCCCAACTAGCTAAATCCCATTGTTCATGGCTAATCCCCATGATCTTCACTACAATCTCCACCAACAATGTCCTTTTGGTAAAAATAGAGGGGCCGGGAGCTGGTTAATCCCATCTATCATCATAGAAACCTGTAACTTAAAGGGTTTTTTTCAAACCCCTCTACAAGGTGGTGCCCCCCAGTTATAAGTTGGTTTATAATCCCATTAACTATAGATATATCACCTATAAACCATAGTTATTGGAGTTATAAACCAACTTAGCTATCTAGGGGGCACCACCTTGTAGAAACCTGTAACTTAAAGGGGTTTCTTCAAACCCCTCTATTAATCAACCAACCAATGGGAATTTGGGACATCTATGATCTCCATTCAACGAGTGCACGGCATGGCCTGCTCCCGGCATGGCCGCCATAGCAGGCATTCCAGGCCTTGAGGACCAGCTGAAATGGTGAAAGGAACACTATACGATAGATGGATAGATCATATGTGCAAATATATATATATATAGTATATGTGTATATATATATAGTATGTATATATATACATGTACTGTATATAGAGATCCCCAAAAAAGATAGAACAGTGGAATCCAAATCTATATTTCCGTGATAAGTAGAAGCTTTTCGGCATCTTTTTTGGGGTTACAACTTGCCATGGAAAACCCCATTTTCCCTCCAATAACACAATAAACTAACATAGCATAACACGGCTGTAGGTTAAATGGGGTTAAATGGCTATAGTAACTATATTCTAACATAACATAGCTATGGAAAACAACCGTCATTTCGATAGGTTAGTAAATCATCGAAGTAAATGGGCCATGGCTTTCGTAGCAAATTGTGAAATTACCAGAGGGTAACCAACAACAATGACGGACAATTAGAATTCAACCACCAAACGTTGGCACCTATGATGGAATTATGAAACAGAAGTAGGCCGATTTGTCATAATTCGTTCATGGCTTTTACAGTATCTGTTTGTAAATGGGATTGATAGCAGCAAGACTGGTCTACCATTCATTTCTGGTGGACAGATCTATAGCGAAACTCAACCAACTTACGGCGCAAAATATTGCATGTTTGCATTCTGAAGTGATGGCTCCAATTTTATCATCCAAGTTATTGGTGATGTTATTGGTGATTTTGTAGTGAAACCAAGGAAACTCGTGCTGATTTTCGACATCCTCCTGGGGCTTACGATGCAAAAAGAGGAACCAACTGATTTCAAGGGAAAAAATGAACCAACGAATGACTGGTTGGTGGTATACCTACCCCTCTGAAAAAATATGATAGTCAGTTGGGATTACTATTCCCAATATATGGAAAATAATCCAAATGTTCCACACCACCAACCAGATGATATTTGGATGGCCATCCACTTTAGTACACAAGATGATCAGAACTTCTGAGACTCTGGGCTTACCAAGTTCAACCAGCTTTGCAGGATTTGTGCCCAAACTCACTAGGTTTACAAACATGGGCTTGAACATCAGCCACTACGGCAATTCTACATAATCTCCCCAAGTAACATAGATCCTGCCAAATGGGGGATTTTTAAGACTAGTCTTACTTGGTATCCTTCCAGCATAACGTATGCCTTATTGGGATGATGATCTCAATTCACTTTCAACTGTAGAGTGGTTGTTCCAACGCTTCTTTACCAGTTGTGAATTGACGATAATTGACGTGGATATCCTGCAAGAAGCATGAATTCAAAGATTTCAACAGAATATACATATGACTATATTTCATCAAAAGAGCACTAAAAGGAACCATCTTATATACCCTCTGGTAAACGTTTACATAACTATGGAAAATCACCATTTTTAATGGGAAAATCCACGAACTAAATCACCATTTTCAATAGCTATGTAACAAATTACCAGAGGGTACATGCCATTTCTTGGTTCAGCATTCTTGATGGTCACACTGAGTCAAACTCCCATGTGGTCGCCGAATTGGCTCGATACTGAGCTCACGCACATGGCGAAGCCGCCTGGGGTGCTGGGTTGGGGTGAACTTTCTGGGGGCGGCCTCGGAAAATCCCATGCACGTCTCTAGCAAAATCATAGGATGAGGTCGTCACTATCTTGGAGAATCTTGTCCCACGAAAGACATATGGATATGTATATATATATATACATATATATATACATATATATATATACATATATATATACATATGTATATAATTATCTTCAATCCATGCAAAACTACTGGATACAGTACCTGCGTTGGTGACAAATCCAGATCACAGAGATCCCGTCTTCGCACCTGGTGGAGGAAAACCAGTGCCCTGCCTGGAATTGTGGGTGATGTTCGTCCCTTTTTTGGGTCCCTTGGAATCAAACCAGTGCCCTGCCTTCATACCTTTCCTGGAATTGTGGAAGTATTTTTTTTGGGTTACCGCGGTATGGAAAGGACATGCTTTTCATCGCAAAGCGGCTTCAAAACCCAGTTATCCGGCTTTTCTTGTTGTCAGGACGTGTTTTGTCCGGCCAATTGCAGGCAAGATTTGTTTAAACAATGTCATATGGGAAATTGGAGCCATTGGCCAAGAAGAAAAAAACAACATCCAACAGCGATGTTGGGCCTGACGAACAATCATTGGATGATCCAAAGCGGGCTTTGGTATCATTTTGGGATACCAGCGCATGAAGATTTGACCCTGTTCATATACGTGCATGAGATGTTACAGGAGTCTGCAGATTTGTGATGTATCATGAAAAAACACGCATAAAAAGAGAGTTTAGGAGATCTTTGCAGACAAGAAGAATTTGATTGTTGGTTATATCCCCATCATATTCATATTGCATTCCTGCTTTTTGGGAGAAAATCCATGAAGTCCGCTTGTTCATCATCATGTTTTCATGCAAAACAATGCCAATTTTGGGTGTACATGGGTATATCCCATTTTCACACACACGCACACCCAGACTTAGTACCAAACCATCCAATTTTTCTCGGTGAGTCATCTTCAGCACATGGATCGATCCATCAGATGGAGAGGCGAAACCATGGCCATTGTCAGCTCTTTGATGTGGTAAACACCATATGTCTGTAAGGTTTATAAGAAATGTCTGTAAGGTTCAAATGGAGGTTCCATAAATGGGGGATAATAGTAATTATACTAAAATTGTCTAATGTCTAATGTTGGATGAATAATTGGGGTACCCCATTTTTGGAAACCTTGAAATGATCAAATTAACATCAGGAGAGTGGTCCAAACCTTCTCCTTCCACCCTCGAAATTTCCCAACGGCAGGACTGGGTGCTCCCAACATGGTCACGATGTGCACAACTCCACGCGCCGCGTGGCTTCAGATAATTCGGTGACTTCCAGTGCTTTTTAGCTAAGAATTCCTAAAATTTCCTGAAAAAAAAAGGCATGTATTACCCTCCAGTAAATTAACATAGACCCTGGCAGATAGGGGTTGGAAGACTAGTTTCCATTAAAAATGGGTGATTTTCAGGGTCTATGTTAATTTACTGGAGGGTAATGTATTGAATCAATTTCTTGAATGTAGGAATTAGTTTCATGTCAATCGCTAATGAACGTATTGCTCGCATTGATTTTTCACCATGATCATGGATTTGTTCAACCGACATGGGCACGAGTTCTTCGCAGTGCATGTTTGTCTCAATGCAGTTGCAGGTGCTGAGCATCGTCCTATTGTCAACCCAAATTCAAAGATACATATTCACACATGTTTGATAAACACATGAGATCTCATGCGAAATGCCCATGACTGTGGCGATTCTGATCTTATGGCCATCGTCACCTGAAAAGGCGAAAGGAAAAAGGCATTGGTGAATCCAACCGCAGGGTAACACCCAGGAAACTGGCGTAACTTGGGGAAAACGTGGCTGGTCACGTTAGGTGCCTGCAATGCTCAAACAAACCAAAACCATCATTGCAATTGGCAATTTCCTCCAACTTTTTTTGGGTTTTGTAGTGGAAATCTAAGGGTTACAGTACCCCCCAAAAAATATCAAAAAATACGGCCTTCTTAAGGCGCTGTTCACCACCATCAACCCATACGAATACGGCTTATCAAATCTTTCACCATGTGCACCAACATAGCTCAAAGTACCATCAAATCTTCATCAAAACCATCCCTCGCTTTAGCCACCATTTAGCCATCATTTAGCCAGGTTATTTCACTATTTTTATCTATTTCTGGTGTGGAAAGATGCGCCTTAGCACATAGCTGACATAGCTTTGTTGTGGAATCCATGGCATATCATAGGGGGTCCCTGGTGAATCCCCCCCAATTTTTTCACGCCGCGGCGTTCGATTCGTTCGATTCGTTCGATTCGTCCACAGGTCCCAGCTCCACCTGTCCAGCCCTCAGTGCACCGGACAAAATAGGGTTTTCAATGGGAGGTTTCAATGAGATTTAGTGGGTCAGAATGTTTGCCCTATAGAAAATCACCATGCTATCAATGGGTAAATCCACTATTTCTATGGCCATTTTCAATAGCTATGTTAAATTGCCAGAGGGTACAATGTTTGTTTTTGGGATTTTAAGGGTGCTTCAATATGTTTCAATGGGGGTTCAATGGTGCTTAAATTGGAATATCATTGGGAACAACTACTCCCCAAACTGGTGGTTGAGCCACCTGCATCCCCAATTGCACAAATGGCAATGTATTTGGCCAATACAAAGGGAGGTTTAAGGAAGACAAAAAGATAAAAAGGACATTGAATCCAGGGTTAAGAGTAAGAATATGGGAACAAAATAACAACAAGTAGTTGATTTAATCAACGAAAGTACGGACTTCAGCAAATGAAGGTCACACAGCGATGTGAACCAATAAACAATTGAATTCAAGTGGTTTTTAACCCACACAAATGGCCGCTTAGCGTATCTCTACCCCAAAATTGTTGGCTTGCACCCTCCACAATTGCCTTGACGGGCATGCTTATTTCTGTTGGCTTTTAGCATATAGTTTTACAGCCTTGTGTATATATATATATATACACACACACCTGCACACACATATATATATATAACATACATACATATACTACGTATATATATATATAACATACATACATATACTACGTATATATATATAACATACATACATATACTACGTATATATATATATAACATACATACATATACTACGTATATATATATAACATACATACATATACTACGTATATATATATAACATACATACATATACTACGTATATATATAACATACATACATATACTACGTATATATATAACATACATACATATACTACGTATATATATATAACATACATACATATACTACGTATATATATATATAACATACATACATATACTACGTATATATATATATAACATACATACATATACTACGTATATATATATAACATACATACATATACTACGTATATATATAACATACATACATATACTACGTATATATATATATACATACATACATATACTACGTATATATATAACATACATACATATACTACGTATATATATAACATACATACATATACTACGTATATATATATAACATACATACATATACTACGTATATATATATATAACATACATACATATACTACGTATATATATATATAACATACATACATATACTACGTATATATATAACATACATACATATACTACGTATATATATAACATACATACATATACTACGTATATATATAACATACATACATATACTACGTATATATATATATAACATACATACATACATATACTACGTATATATATAACATACATACATATACTACGTATATATATATATAACATACATACATATACTACGTATATATATATATAACATACATACATATACTACGTATATATATAACATACATACATATACTACGTATATATATAACATACATACATATACTACGTATATATATATAACATACATACATATACTACGTATATATATATATAACATACATACATATACTACGTATATATATAACATACATACATATACTACGTATAGTATAGTAATCATACATACATATACTACGTATATAGATATAACCATACATACATACATACTACGTATATATATAACACATACATACATATACTACGTATATATATAACAGACAACAATACTACGGTAATATATTATAACATTACATACAGAACACGTAAATATATAGAACATACATAACTATACTCGGGGTATACATGTCTATATATATATATAACATACATACATATTACTACGTATATATATATATAAACATACATACATATACTACGTATATATATATAAATCATACATATACTACGTATTATATATACACATACATACATATACTACGGATATATATATACACTACGTATACATACATATACGTAGCTACGTATATATAAAAATACATACATATACTACGTATATATATATAAATACTACATATACTACGTATATACTATATAACATACATACATATACTACGTATATATATAACATACATACATATACTACGTATATATATAAATACATACATATTACTACGTATATATAGATAACATATAAAACATTCCTACTACGTATATTATATAACATACATACATATATATATATATATACATACATACATATACTACGTTATATATATAACATATACTACATATATATAACATACATACATATACTACGTATATATATATATAACATACATACATATACTACGTATATATATATAACATACATACATATACTACGTATATATATATAACATACATACATATACTACGTATATATATAACATACATACATATACTACGTATATATATAACATACATACATATACTACGTATATATATATAACATACATACATATACTACGTATATATATATAATATAGGCACATATACTTACCTAGTATGAGCTGTAAACATCCCCAGCGAGCGAAACGTCAGCTGTGCGACAGGGACAGGTCTTCGCCAATGCGGCGACGCCGAGCTTTGCAGCGCCGGTATTGGAGATAGCACAGGCCCAAGAAGATCAACCTGGAAGGGGCTGGGAAAAAACACTGAAAATTAAAAACAGTACTACTGGGGGATTTACTTCATGATATTTCATGATATTTTGTGATAGGTTTATTGACAGATTCTTGAACGTTCAGGTGTTTTGCCAGATTCTTGAACCAAACCGGTGCCAAGCGACAGAGCCACGCTGAAGAGAAGAACCTCTGCCACAGTCATCAGTTCCTCTGTCGCCTGGAGGATAACCAACCCCTCATTGGGGGAGATCGCCTCCAATGAGGAGTGTGGGGTTTATTAACCAGCAACAAGCACTTTTTGCAATTCTTGTGGGAGAAAGTCCTTAGCAGAACTAGACCATAGACATCCAGCAGGGCCATTGATGTCCTAATCATCATGGGGTCCAATGTCCGGATCTCCCGGCAGTGTCGCCATGTTGGCGCACTGAAACATTCTCGATACTAAACATCTCTTTTCAAATTGGTTGCATCCTAATCCTACTACCAGCAGTATCTTTACCAGAACAGTACTTTTACTAACGACTAGAATTTAGGATTAGACACTATTGGTAGTGTTTCATCAAGGATTTCTTGGGGAAGTCCTTGTCTGCTTTGCCTGTATCATCCTAGCTTGGCGGGTTGTTTGACAAATAAATCTCTATGCATTTTTTGTTGGTTTCATTCCCATGTTTGGTGGTTAATTGTCCATATCCGCTGGGTCAATCTGCTAGATCAATCCCCGTTCTTGCTAGTTGAACTTCACTTTTTCATGCTTTAGCCACTCAGCATATTACCCGTTCCCTCGTTCTGTTGCGTGTCAACTCCCCCAGTTTTTTTGTCGCTGGTCATGTCAAGTTCGTCGCCGGCACTTCCGGGGCTGCGAGCATCGTGCCTTAAGCTCTTGATGCTTCTTCCAGAGCTGGTCTTCTACGCCTTGTTTCGCCAGACTCGAAACTCGTTGATTTGATGCGGCAGAAGTGTTGATGTTTTCGGGGTTACACATCGCCAAACATGGTGCTTTTTCAGAATAGGAACTACAGTAACTTGAGGATTTTTTAGATCTATTAATTGTTTACCAACAAGAATCTGGATGGTATCAACAAACATTGGGATGTGATTGGATATGAACAGATCCCAACCCTTTAGCACGCACAGAAAATCAAGATAGAATCAAGGTGTCGCAAACAAACGCGAGAATGCCACGGAACATCTCTATTTTACAGGTTCAATGGGGAGTTCAATCTCCACAATGATGGGACAATGATCTGACTGCATGTGTTGGCATAACTTTCTAGGAACAAAACATCAGCTGCTTGCTGGTCTTTACCAATCTGAAAGAGATCCTGTTTGGTGATTTCATCCCAAACAGCATTTGCCAATTGGGATTACCATCTGGTTGTGACTAACATAGCCATGGAAAATCCCTTATAAATGGAGGCTTTAATGGGAAAATCATCTATAAATGGGCCATTTTCCATGGCTATGTTAAATAACCAGAGGGTATCATCTTTTTTTGCGGGTGGTGTCACATCATGAACATTATCAATCACTTGGAACACCAGTGATTATGCTACACCTCACTCAGTAATCATTAGAACCATTTGACTTTCACCCATCATTGTCAATTGAGAGCAGTCCATCAATACCCTCTATTGAAAATGGTCAGTTATAGTGGATTTTCCCATTAAAAATGGTGATTTCCCATAGTTATGTTAGTTTACCAGAGGGTAATTTGGC
Source organism: Cladocopium goreaui (assembly GCA_947184155.2). Taxonomy (NCBI): domain Eukaryota; class Dinophyceae; order Suessiales; family Symbiodiniaceae; genus Cladocopium; species Cladocopium goreaui. The sequence goes on along the minus strand of CAMXCT020004002.1, from coordinate 427,283 downwards.
TGTTTTTGAGCAGTGTTCAGTTCACCTTCCGTCATCTCCCAACGTACTAGTTGCTCAAGAACCCGATTTCCACTTTGTGACTGGGTTTATCCCCCCTTAAGCCAGTGAGCATAAACATGTATTCATGTGTGCTTATATATATATGTATATAATTATATATATATGTACTTATTTATTTATTTATCTATTTATTTATTTATTTATCTATGTATATATATATATATGTATGCAAATGCCAATAATGTAGTATCGGGATATTGGCTTAAATCCTGGTACCCTGGTTTTTTTCGGTGAAGGACTCACTTGGTAAATACGAAAAAAAATGTCCGATGGCGTTTTTGACCCATCCCGTAAAATAGCAACAGGGGTTCCATCGAAAATCCAAGACTCAGTATTGCTTGCTGCTCGCCTTGGCCGTTGCCATGGCTTCATGGTAAACACCACTCATATGCAGGTGAAAACCGGGGTTTATGGACGGCAGTTCAGGGATGAAAGGTGGCCCCAGATGAAATAGGATATGTTTTACCCTCTTGATCTGCTGAAAAGCATACACTCTAGGTCAGCTCAGAGTCCAGTGAAGATTTCCGCGGGGAACTCTTCATCACACGGAAGGTTGAAATAATCAGACTGTTTTCGGAACCCCGAAGATAGCCATTTTGGGCGGAAACACCCTTTTTGGACAACCTCACATGTGAGGAAGGTCTGGCCACCCTATGTATCAAAGCCGCTCCAAGCTGAAAGTACTGAAAGAGATATTCTTCTTTTTGAAGGACCGTTTCGGAAATAGATGGTCACGATTTGCCCTTATGGTTGTGATTTTTGTGCGGCCTGCATTTTGGCATTTATTCTTGGGGTGTCCTATGGGGGGATTGGCCGAATCTGACTTTGGCGGTGGGGTCTGCGATGCGCGAAGTCACTGAAATGCCGTAGAGCAAAGTGCAAACCGCCTCCGGCCGTCACATCATGTGGCATAGGTGGGATCAAAGATATGGGTCTCAAAAAATTGGGTAAACCCCTACAAGATGAGGCCCGCCAGGGGCCTAAGTTGGTTTACAAAACCATGAGCTAATGTGTTTTTGGGGTCTATTTATATCCTCCATATCTCCCCTAGTTAAGTAACTTAGAAGTAAACTTAGCTATCCAGGGGGACTTACCTTGTAAATGGCAATATTCAAAACCGGAAAAGATGGTGGGGATTTTGAGCCGTTTTGGTCCAGGACTCCTGCTGACATGACATTCCCATGCCAAAAAGTCCGCAATGAATCATCTTTCAGGCCACTTTTCGAGGCTAAAAATGCCAGTTTTGATGTGTAATCTTCGAGCATTTTGATATGTCGATTCAATACCCGCTTTCTTCAGGATCTTTTAGATGTTATGATTATATCTTGGGGCCAGCTACCCCAAACTGGGATGGCTTGAGGTAAAACCTGACCTGGCACAATATCACAATTTGACCCATCTCTGCCCATTTGCCCAATGTTACCATCAATGTATGTGCCATGATTTTCAAGTATTCCATAGCCGTAAAATGTTCGCACGTCCGTCCTGATCCCTCTCTACTTGAGTACCACAAATAGGAATCTTCAGCCCCTTTTGTTTCCAGGTAAATCACCATAAGTTTCCAATATCTACGGGGGACTCCGGACACCGTTGCCACATTTTTGGATACTTAAAAGTTAAAAGCCACCGAGCCCTCCGCACCCTCTCGCGGCACTGGCCAATACACTCGCTGCAACTCACCTGGGGAACGACTGCTGAGCCCATGAAATGGGACAGATATGGACAGATTATACTCTAACTATCTTCATCTTATGGCTTATCGAAGAAATATTAGGAGGATTGGAGTATCTAACAAATCAACATTGCTTCCCTTTACTATTAACAAACATGTTTCTCCTAATACAACCCTTGGAGATACATGGTTTAGTAAGTTTAGTATTGGATCTGCTCTAGGGGCTGCAAGAGTATTTAATATTAGGGGGGACAGGATTATGAGTGGACTATCAATCGCTGGGGCTTCATCAGCGCAGATAGTGACGGAAAATCTTGGAACCGAACAAACAAATAAAGACCAGCAGAGCCCCAAAATGGAACTGCTGGAAACCTCCAAACTGAACATTTGTACGTCAAGATTGCTGGCATGGATGCGGAAACAATAAGTTGTTTTGTTTTCTTTTTGAACACCTCCCGAAGCCTTTGGGCGTAGGTCGAAATTCAAGACCAAGAGATCTATAGTAGCTTTGGTGAGTTTATGCCACTTCGGGTCATTTCGACTTTTGTCCATCTATTTGGTGAGAAAGTAGTCCATGGTCACCCTGCCTCGAATAGATCCCATCAACGTCCACTCTGCAATCTTAAAGGTTATAGTCATAGTTGTGCAAGAACACGCATGACTTAGAAGAAACATACTACACAACGAGGATCCCTTTGGCATTCCAGCTCTTCGATTTTCATCCTCATGCATTTCAATAACCTGGGGGCGCAGAAGTTGTTTTTTTGTTTTAACCTCTGGTAATCAAACACGGCAATGGATTTGTTCCCTTTGTAGAAGAGAAAAAGGTTCGCAGAAAAAGCTCCATGGATAGAGGATGCCCGTTTGCCATTGATAAAGAGATGAAAACCCTATGAAATCCCATACTGGTTGGTGGTATACCTACCCCTCTGAAAAATGATGGAGTTCGTCAGTTGGGATGATGAAATTCCCAACATATGGAACATCACCATTTTTAATAGGTAAACCATCGAACTAAATGGGCAATTTTCCATGGCAAGCTGTTAAATAACCAAAGAGTATCCCAATAAAATCCCATTAAATCATCATTTTCAATGGGTAAATCCACTAATAAATCCACTATAAATCCACTATAAATCACCATTTTCAATGGGTAAATTCCTATGAAAAACCACCAACTAGCTATGAAATCCCCATGAAATCGGAAGGGTAACTAGCCAGCCATCGGATGGTCGTGATGGTCGCGATGGTCGCCGAGGAACCGCATCAAACTTGGTCACGTTGTCGCAGAGCGTGGTGCCCAATCTCCTGCCGATACGGGATTGACCAGAAATGGGGCATCCGGCATATCCCTTTTTATGATGTTTATTGGCATTCAAACAATGGGACACTTAAAAGTTCTTAACTGGTAAAACATCAGATTTAAGGGACCTTCAGGGGTTTGATGATAGATGTCCCCACAAAAACCAACAAAAAGGAACCGAAACATGGTCATATCCAGGAGGAAACGCATATCTCAAGCTTTTCTGTAGAACAATCTATTCACTTTCGGTCAAATTTCTATTTTGCGTGCAACTTTTCAGCGGCTCATCCGTGACTCTTGTCAAACAAGTCTTATAAAATGTCTTGTCAACATGGCCAATCTTAAAGACTCTTCAAAAAGGATATATATATATACACACCTAGATCTTCAGATGAGCAAACCTTTCTGTACTTATGTACCTTTGTCCTAATCGAGCGGAAATCTCAATTCAAACACTTTGTGGATCCTCGAGCGTTCTTTGCAGACACCTGGTCCCAACGCCAATTGGTTCAAAATGGCTGCTATTCTTCGACCTAGTTTTGGAAAACGGGCATATTTCAGATTTGGGGGCCACTTGTTAAAAATTCATTCCAACTCTTACAAACATCAGGGTGCAACTTTAGGCGCAAATAAGCGCAACCGGGCTCAAAATTCAAAAGTGCTCTTTTTGATCATCACTTCAGGGGTTTCCTCGAGCACATTTTGAACTTGAGCTTCATTTGGAAACCTGGTTTGGCTACTTGGATGTGTGTGCGTGTGTGCATGGAATGGAAGGGAGCACATTTTTCAACCTCGAGCATCTGACCCCTTAGTTCATATAGAATTTTCTAAAAAACAAACCTTTCATACCTCGAGCGGAAAATAGGGTGTTAATGGAAAACTAGGTATATATATATATATGTATGTATGTATGTATGTATGTATGTACATATGTATATATGTATATAGTATATATATACACGTATATACACCATTATACACCCATGTATTAATAGGGCAAAAGATTCACGTATACATAAGTATACTCTCCTACCCAACCAGCCAGTTATTCCAGTCGAGCCGCTGCACTGCACTCTGCGCAAAGAATTTCTGCCACTTCTCTTCCCCTTCGTCGGAACCTGAAGCATCAACGCGTCAAAGTTGGTGGCGTACTTGGGTGTGGAAATTGGGGCGTACCACCAAAATGGCAATTTTATCGGCAATTAAAACAAGGAAACACATTAATCATATATTAATGCCACAATCTTGCCTCCTTTGGATGGCCCTTGGCAACGTTTTGTCCTGTGAATACTTTAATCTTTTGCCATAGGTGCGGGTATTGGATAAGCCAGCTAGAACATTGAATTTTTGCAGGGTGTCTAAGTTAAGGTTCTGCAGGCTTTTTGCTAGCGACCATGCCAGCAGAAGGCATTGCAAATAGCATTGCCACTAGCATTTCCAAATCAACCGAGGTTGCTTTCATGCCCACTTCCGGGTGTTTACATCCCAGATTTTGTTGTATAAAAAGCCACCAGAAGACATTTTTCTATTGAAATTTACATAAGTTGGAGCAAATCCCCAATGCCTGAAGAAACGGATCGAACTACTACTGACGGATGCTACAGTAAATTGGTTCATGAACATATTTAGAAGGAGGCCGCCTTTTCAGGCGAGGATTTACGGAAACAGAACGGGGCCACCATCCTTTTCTTTGATTGGTGAATTTATGGGTTTGTTCAAAAATGGGGATGTCATGATACCATGCCAAATTGCAAGTTTAATCAGATGACCATCCTCCAACTCTTGATAATTGGTTACGCATCCCGGCCATGAAATATGCCTATCCCAGCAGAAATCTCCATTCTTCATGCGGTACTTTTCATTAAACAAAACCTGGATCCAACTACCATGGCATAGGTAAGGGGTACCCCTACAACCTGCTGCCATGGCACCATCTGCAAAGGAGAAGGCTAAGTCTCGATACCTTAGCCACCCATGGGACCCATGGGGTTTAAACAGCAATGATGGGGGTCCAACAAAGATGAATGTGGGCTGAACTAAGAGAAATGGGGGTGTAAGATTTTTTGTTTTTTTTTCCCCCCCCCCCTCTCTCTCTCTCTCTATAAGGCGGCTTATGCTTTATGGTAGATATTACCTATATATGGTTAATGGGTTTTATAGCCAGGGCCCACTTTGCATGATGCACTCGAGAAGGGCAATGGCACCCGAATAGCAACCAGGGTAGAAGCGTCATATCACTATTTCTAAAATGGGTTTGTCTGAAAATAGTGAGGGAACAAGGTGGTTTAATGGGATATGATAGGGATATAACAGAGAGATTTAGCCAGCTCACAATAATCAGCAGGCAGCTACAGCCCCCCAAATAACAACTTATATAATGGGGAATCTGATGATTGACCAATGGATTTGGAAAACGCCATTGACAAATGCTGATAGTGTCGGACTGCAGTCCCATTTAAAGTATCTGGAAAAGTATACTCATGCTCCAACGTGAAATTATGTGAATTTCCGATGTTTTCCCCTTCAAACAATGTGTTTACTACGCTAGGGGTATCTCAAAGCCGTTAGCTTTCGCTTCAAACTGGACTTTTTTTTCTGATTTCGGGGCCACCCATGTGAAATCTTTTGAAACTACCAAACAACTCCTTCCAATGTGCGAAGTATCTCCTTCCAATTTGCGAAGTATCACACAGTCCAGTCCCAGACACGCCAGATTACTCAGACTCTCCACCAAAGATGGTGGGGCAGAGTATTCCGAGGTAAATTCCGGAGTCTCCTGCGATCGGCTCCAAGCCAAACATGGCCAATGCGAGGGGGATCTGTTGAAAATGGTGGAAAAATATGGAGAATCAATGGTGATAAATGGGAGAATCATGTCGATTAATATGGGATAGACTTAAGATCTTAAGATTACCTGGGAATCATTACCATAGCTGGAAAATCCGTCATAGTTCGACTTTCAAAGTGAACCGCCATCTTTGTCAAATCATGAGGATCATCCGATTTTTTTTCTGGTGGTTCATGGTGGTTACCCGGCCTGGTAAACATAAACATAACTATGGAAAATCATCATTTCTAATGGGTGAACCTGAATCATTGATATCCTAATCGACTTAATATTGGTACCCTCTGGTAAACGTTAACAAAAAACTATGGAAAATCATCATGCTATTAATGGGTAAATCTGCTATTTCGACTGGGGCATTTTCAATAGCTTTTTGTATGTTTACCAGAGGGTATATCCCCACTTTTTCTTGGCTCCCATCTATGTCGCTTACGGGTGAAATCCATGGTGAACTCCCGTTAAATTCGTAAAAAAATCTGGCGTTTTATCCCAGACATCCCCAGACTGGTTTGCACGTTGCAAACGGTTGACATTCATGAAATTTACCCTCTGGTTATGACTAACAGTTCGCCATGGAAAATCTCTTTATACATGGAGGTTTCTAGCTGGGAAAATAATCTATACATGGTTATTTAAACTAACAGTTCGCCATGGAAAGATCCACCCATGCTATTTTCAGAACGGTGTTTACCATCGAAGTAAATGGACCATGGCTTCCATGACGAACTGGCAATGTCATAACCAGAGGGTAAATCAAATAATTACCCGGACTGGTAAACATGCAAAAAACTGATGGGAAAATCACCATGCTATCAATGGGTAAATCCACGAACTAAATCACCATGTTCAATAGCTATGTTGAATTACCAGGCCGGGTACCAATTTTTACTTGCCACCTTCTGGTTATTCAACATTGTTCAACATAGCCATGGAAAATGGCCCGCGAATAGATGATAAAAATGATGACCTATAAAACATGGTGATTTTCCAGTTTTCTACGTTTAAAGAACCAGAGGGTAATCATATTTATAGGGCCCCTATATCCCAACTTATGAAGGTTATTCCAATGTTTATACCCAAACCTCCACTGCACCCCCAGGTAGGCTTACATTCCATTTAAATTCCCATGGTTAATATCATGGAATAAAATACCATATCCGCATAGCCTACTCTGGGGTGCAGTTGAGGTTTTTAATGGAGATATACGCTCTATATCCCTCGGGGGTATATACCCACTATGAACAATTATTAATTAACCACTATTAACCATGATTAACCACTATTAACCATACTTTTCTTGGAAACATCCTCCCTGTCCTTTGAAAGGTCAGCCCAAAAGCCCTGAATCTTCGAGAGCTGCCCTTTGCGCAGCTGCAGTTTGTAGAAGGCCCTGATCTCGTTGGGCAAAGGCATGATTTAACCAACAAAAATGGTGATTTCTCCAGGAAAAATGGCGATTTAATGGATTTGTTTAATGGGAATTTCAAGGGTTTCAATGGGGATATGATCCGGGATATAAATTGTCTTTAGAGTAGTCGGGGGGAACATAAGGATATTTTATGGTATACATGTATATATATATATATACATACATACACCATATACATCCATATACACATACATATTTGGCTCTGAGCATGTAGTATCCAGTGGAACCCTTCAAAGTGACAATTTTCCATGGGGGAAATGCTGATTCCCAGATGGATCACCAGGTCGGCAATGGGTTCCGTTGGAGATTCAACCAGCACACGGGGCTTCCCGTTTTGGACCAGTTGGGAGGTGAGCCAGCCGAAAAAAATAAGTGGAATTCATAAAGAGACCAACCATGAAGGAACCAACAATGAAGGCTCGTTCATGCAGAAATTCAAAGAACTGGGAGATTCTATGGAACTTGAAAGAATAGAACTTGAAATCGGCCTGTGATTCACCAAAGATTCATCAGTGGATGGGTGAACAACACTTCAAGGAGACGAAGTCTTTGAGTGAAGCCATTGAAATTCCATTGAAACATTCCAATCCAGGTTCCAGTGCTTGGTTCGTTCTGAACACTCCACCTCTGATGCTTCCAAAATGATGATGTTCATCCGCATTCTTGATGGTCAAATCTCCATGTTCGGTGGCCTGCCATCCATCTCCCCAAAGCGATTTCAAACAAGGGGCGGGTTGTTGTCGCGCACAGGACTCACAGAGGCAAAGAGCCTTGGTTGTCTTCATCGCCCTTGATGCCAGTGACCGACTTGGAGGATCCCACGGATCGCAACTGGTGAAAACACCCCGGGTTAAGAAGTGCCCGATTCCCTAGATGTTCGATTTATGATGGGGCCAACTAACCCTACCAACTACCAAGTGGGGTAATCCTCTATCTGTGTTTTGTTTTTAAGGGAGCTTATTGGGAAGATTCCAAAGGGCCCAAAAAATGGGGTCGACTATTTTTTGCTGTCTTGAACTCAACGGAACTTTCAAGTTGACAGGAATATATGGAATATTAAATTGGGGCTGGATAAGGATTTCATAGGAATTTAATGAGGACTTAACTGGATTTTGAAAATGATTTGATCTGGGTCCATGTTCAATTTCAACCCATGAGGTCTGAACAATTCTTAATTTGGAAATATTCCTCCATTAAGATGAACAAACTACGTTTTTTCCAAACATGGATATGTTTTGATGATCCATCCGAAATGTGGCAGTGATACGACATATACCCGATATTGGGGCCTCATGAAAAGGGCCAGTACTTAACCAGGGGTTTCTGCGGACATTGTACCATCCCCTAATCCATGGCTATGTAATCCATTAATAGCTACATAATCCAACTTGTGACGTCTTTTGACCATGGTACATATTACAGTCGTGCTGCCCCTGGTGCCTGCGTCAAATTTCACATGCCTTTCTGACACTCGGCGATCGACTTGTTTAGTTGGGTTTCACTTGAAATGGGATGCCAGAACAACCCCAAAATTTCATAGTTTACCATGGTTTAATTCATAGTTTAAATGGGCCTACCCCAATATTTTCATAGTTTACAATGGGTTTACCAACTTCATGTTTATTTTCATGTAAGCCTTAAAAAAAAGTTGGTTCCCTACCATTCCCACCATTCAATGGCCACCTTTTAATGGAGTGCATCGACCGTTCACAGCTCTGCAAAAGTGCAGCCAAAGAGCATCAGTGGCGGCGAGGAATCCTTCAAATCCTGGCTGTGACTGTAGCATTGGACCTCTGGATTTTCTTCACGGGTTCCCTCCCTTCGAGAAAAACGTCCCCATAGATTCCAAATTTGTGGATATCTCGTGGCAAAAAACAAATCACTGACTCAGCAAAGCAAGGAAATAAATTGCGGGTCATCACACTTTGGCAAACAAATTTAAAGAAATCAGAGCGGCAAATCAGCATTGGCCATATAAATATTTACTATTAAACATATTCATTCCTCTTGACTAGGGCCTGATACTCTCCTTTTAATCGATGGGATTCCATCCTCTTGCCGGAACCCAAAAGGCAACGAGCATATCGGAGGCAAGTCATGGCATGAAAAATCTCCGCTGTCGATGTGAAGTTGGCAAATCACCTATGTGGGTTTTAGGAACCATCATGATTAACGGAGGATGTTGCTCAGCATTTCAGTTGTATGACTCCAAAAAATCAAATAGACCATTCTTGATCTACAAGTAAGTACCTCCCATACATGAGTGAACCTACTATAATATTACTAGAGCCAACTTTATTCATCCCAAATGGTCATTTCGGGGTTTGTTCCCAGCCATCCCAGGACACCGCGAATGGTTCCAAGAGTCCACCACTCGGAATTCATCTCCTCAGGGTGCGCAGTTTGGGTTCTCGTAAATCAACTATATGTATTACGCACTCACAGTCAAATGTTTTGAAGGCCAATCGCAAAATTTACATTGCAGCCTGCTAGCCACACCAGTTGCATTTTACTACATACTAGTATGTCTTGACAGGCTGCAGCCGTTCCTTCCCTAACATGTTGGCTGCAAGGGAAAGCTGCACCAATTCAAACCCTTCGTTTTTTTCCCCAAATTTTCTTCTCATTGCCGCACCTAAGATTTCGGCCCGAGATCCGAGAAAGCCTTGAGATGACCCAAAAAATTGACACTTTGGCAATTTCATATCTGGTTGGTGGTTGAGCCTACCCCGAAAAATATGAGATCGTCAGTTGGGATGATGACATTCCCAATATGATGGGAAAAATAATCCAAATGTTCCAAACCACCAACCAGCATATCTTTTCATGTCGCCTTGCCACTCACCTATGTGGCTGTGAGTCAAAATTGTGTATGGAACGTTCCGCGGTGTTCCGCACGTATGGAACGAAGGGGCTTCGCAACTGGTCTTGTTCCGGGCCTTTGATATGCATGTTGAAGCCGCTCACGCTTGCTGCCGCTCATTTTCACTTCTCAACTGCACGACATCCTTGTTGTACACCTGTTCAACGCAGGTTTGCCTTGCATGGCTAGTGCGTGCACTAGCTAGGACACGACCGGTAGCCAGCGTCACCCACCGGCTACCATGTGAAGCTGTCCACTCAGCTTCAGACCTGTCACGCACGTCCCACCTCCTACTCTGGGGTAGATTGTGTCCCCGCGTAGCAAGATTCTTAGACTGCCAGCTGGCAGCAGCCAAGCACATCCCTACCATCACACAACAAAGTAGGTAGCAGCTGTAAGTGCTGCTATGTGCGCTCATGTATGTGCATACAAATGTAAAATCAGATTGCACATGTTCAAATATATATATATATAGTTAAACAAAAAAATAGTTATATATATATAATATAATTATATGTATAATAACGTATGGATCAGAGGTGCGGAACAGAGGTATGGTCCCGGACCTTGTTCCGGACCTTATAATTTGACTTGCACCCATATGGCTTGAAGCGCTGCAGGTGTTTGAACACATCTGCGTAGACCTCCGTCCTCTCCATATTTTTGTCTGGGTGGTTCCATGGCCTCTGCAATTGCCTCGTGAAGGATGAGCACTGCCTCATGGTGGAGCACTCTTTCTGGAACCTTATGGGATACAGTTGAACTGCCACCTCTGCAATCTGATCCTTGGGAGAAGCCCTGTCTGTGTTTGGCCGCTCCATTCTTGACCTCACTGTGATCCTCCTTTTGGAACTGCTTCTCTTTTGGGTAAGATGGACATTTCCGTGGTGGAGCTGGTGACTTGTCCCGTGACAGGCAGCACTCGCACTCCAAGAGATTCCCCATGGCTCGGGTTCGAAGGATGAGTGCAACAGTTCAAATCGAAAATGAAGCATGCTTTTCAGGAACGAAACTTTAAGACTATGGACAGCCTTATGGTTCAACCGTTCCAAATGATTTGCCAGGAGCAGGCCTGAAACCGTAAGCGGTATCAAGTGTTAATGAACTAACTCTGGTTTCTATCCTTCATGGCTCACAATTCTTTGGCTGTGATGCAATAATGCTGCTTCGAGACCTGTTTCCTGACAGTCATGGCATGCAAAAATTGACCCAGTTCATGGCAGCTGATCCGAGGATGCAAAACCCTAGATCTAACAACAGATTCCACTACAGCAACCCCCGAAACCAAGAGATTTTACATGATTTTCCTACGCAAAATTGCACGTTTTCTGCATCTTTTTGGGTGTTACTATCGCATTCTCGAAGATCACCTGCTTTTGTTGCCAAGGATCGGTGGATGTGTGAAAAGAACTGTCCAGCAATGACCTCTCGGTACCTGGTTCTTCAATGGGTGGGTCGAAAGCTGAAAAACCACATCTGGATACATCTGGGATATAGTGGAATTTCTAGTGGCATTTATTCTGGAATATGGATGACTACAGATTTAGGGACTAGAAATGGGATCTACCCCGATTAATGGGATATAAACCAACCTTTGAACGAGGATATAATGGCGATATAATGGGAATATATCACCAACATGCATCTGAAATTGGTAGGTGAAAACCCACTTTATAGCCATGAAATGCGGACAATGATCATCTAAGCGATAAAACTTTTGCTTTTTCCCCTTCTTCAGACAAACCCACATTCATGCTATGATGCGAAAGATATATGCTCTTTTTTATACATCATATATGGGCATGTCTGAAAATGCTGCAGTATACAGTATACCTCAACATATGGCCATACATATTCATGGGGAAGATCATTATTCACCATGAATTCAACAGAGAATTTCGCAACATGTTCACAGAACAATGACATATCACCATACGACACCCGTATGGAAAATCCCACATGACATTCGATTTTCACATTCGATGATCCGATCAACAGCCAACTTTTTTCTGGTGAGTCTGCCCCCGGCGATGAACGGATTAAAGTATAGTTTTTGCCAGTTGGTTACCCACCTTGTTTCATCATCAAGTCCCAATCTTCAGTTCTTAAATCGCTGTTAAATCACCGTTTCTTGGTCAAACCACATCACTCTGATGGCCATGTTCTGCCATATTTTGCTATGGCCTTTGTGCAGTCCCAAGGTGCGTAGACATCAGGTGCCAGTACATCACCACGAACTTCTTTTGCCACCTTGGACGGCCCGAGTCATTGCGGAAGCACCGAAAACTCATGGGATCATGATTTCGGATCATGGCGGAGAATGGTTGATACTGGTGGAACATAATTCAACAATAATTCAACAATAATACTGGTTGATAATGGTATAAATTAAACTATAAACATCATTCAACAATCAAGTTGTACCGAACTATCAATTCACTCAGTTCACCCGGTTAAAGTGAAAGGATCACCCAGGGACACCTGGCGGACAGTTGGGCTGCATGAAAACAGCGATTGGGAACTACCAAACGCAGGACCTTGGTTTTTGGTTGTTAGTTAATGTTACTTATATCACTTATATCCAACATCCCTGGTTTATTTATCTCTTTGCACACGATGCCAGCTTGTGTTCCGATTCGACAGCCAACAAATGGCTTTGGTGCAGTCTTGACGGACAAAACCGGATGGTTACCACCAATGCACAGCCGTTTACTTGTCCATTGCTAGCGCTTTTGATCTATCTGACCCAAAGTATGTTAATTCCCAAACTGGAAACCAACAATTTTCAGTATGATTCCCAAACGATAAAGCCCATGATGCGGGCGTTCTCATTCGCCCAACATACCCTCGGGTAAACTAACAAAGACAAAAGGAAAATCCGTGGTTCCAGGAAAGTTCTGTATGAAGGTGGGTCATATCTACTCTCTGGTAATTCAACACAGATATGGACATTCCACTAATTATTTGGAGATGATCCCATCTTTTCACCTAAAAAGTTGGGATATGGAACTGCCATGTTAAATTACCAGAGGGCAAACAATCACAGACATCCTGAAGTCAAGCCACAAATCCGTTGAGCTGTAGGATGACAATACTGGAGGGATGTGCCCCGCAATGTAAACCTGGAAAGAATCAGAACAAGGGGATCTACGCCTTGATTTACCCTCTGGTAAACTAAAATAACCATGGAACATCGCTATTTTCAATGGGTAAGTCAACTATAAATGGCCATTTTCAATAGCTGTGTTAAATCACCAGAGGGTAGAATGAACAGTGTTCAAAGTCCACTTTTAAAATGGGGGAATAAATCAACTATTTCCGGACATATTCTGCGAATATCAGCAACACTATGGGGATATTGGTATCCAAATGGGTTTACCTGAAATGCAATCCCTTTAAAATGGCCTGTGAAAGTACATGATTTGTCGATCAAACACGCCGGTTTTCTATGGCAAACGGTTAGATTGTCAAATTGTACACCTCCTCAATCTTTGTATGGAACCCCAATTCGATGGTTGTGCAAACCCAGTTTTTTTGGGTGAGAATCCGTAAAATCTTTTTACCGTTATGTGATGTGGAACCACCAAACTTGGGGTCTAGAAGATGAGATTCCTTTTGGATCCGTGTAAAATCTAAGCGCATGCAGAAGTGCAGTTTTCAGGAACAATACCTGGGCATGAGCTATCAATGCTTGGAAATTACCTGGCTAAGACAGACCAGATAGTCATTCCTACCAGTGGTTCATGAGGCTTCCCACATAAAGTGAACCTAGAATCCCGGTGAATAGCGAGGTAGTGTGATCCTATAAGACAATCATTTCTGTTTCACATCCACAAAAAATTGATGATATTGGCTGGATTTGGTTGGCAAATATCAAGATGTTTGGATATTTTTCATGGGCAAATTACTATTTCTGTATCTCGGTGGTCTGACCACACTACAATCTGGACTCTCCTGGAAAATTTCTGGTGGCATAAAGGGGATTGGTGGATCTTGTCCCTCTCTATCCTCTGCTAATCAAATTGGAAAACCACCTGTTTAGTTCGATGCTCCCAGTGCATTGCTCATTCAGGATTTACCAGCTAGCCCATGTTTGATTGCCAGGTAATTGTCTTGTGACATTTGCCATTTTTGCATTTTTTGGATGGTTCATCCGATTTATGGCTGTTCTGGGGAGTGTTTATTGGGGCCCATTTGTACAGAATTATTATTAATCCATGTAAATGAAGGTTTTTATTACCCATATTATTGGGTTTACTTGGTTTCTGATTAGATCTACCTACATTTAAAATTTGCAGGAAAACACCCATATTTCATAGGAAAAACCATGGTTTCCTGTAGATTTTCCTCGACAATGTTTGACCCGCCCCCCTGGAGGACGCTCCAACCACTCTCCGCACCTTGGTTTCTGCCTTGACAGCTCGTTTCAGCTGGTCTTCCTGCCGTTTGGGGATGGTAAAGATACCATCTATGGCAATATTAAGGAAGGTATCTTTAATGCCAACAACCTTCCTTAATATGGTAATATCTATGGTAAAGATACCATCTATGGTTGATGGTTTAGGATTTACCAATGTTTGATGGCATCATGTGTCACAAGTAGTCTTCCAACCCCCATACTTCCCAGGGTCATCATGTTAGAGGGATGGTGTGCCACATTCATGGCAAGAAAAACGCTAATATTACTGTACAGTGCCAAAAAGACATATGAAATCATACTACACAATTTTAGCCGTTATGATTAACATGGTTGTGGAACAAACGTGGCCAGGCATGAGAAACCTTGATCAACAAAAATCCGGCGGAGGTCTGGGGTATTGCACGGACTGAGTCCAGTTGCAAACAAGGTTATAACTTCTATAACCTATTATTCTGGGTAAATTATAACAACTCACTAACCTGAAATAAGACCATAGTGAGGTCGCAGAGAGGTCGTTATAATTTACCCAAATTAATCTATTACAAACAGGGTGAACCATCACGTACCCAAATTCGAGAAGTCATTTCATGACTAAAACCAGGGGCTCTTTTGATCTCCGGGGTATGCGGGAAGCCTCTAATTTTCTGACTCAGTGATCTTCCCATTTTTAAATGTCGATTGTAAACACACCCCGAGTTTAGAAATAAGGGAGATCCTATTTCAGCAGTGACCAAGCACGCTTTAAATTGGTATCCCTTTGTAAGCAAACCAGAGATATCTATGGATCAACATGGATAAAAAAACGTATTGTTGTGGTAATAATCCACCATAAACCAATAAATGATATCCCCAGTATTGTTGATTCAAGATCCATTTGAGTGTGAAATAAATATCTATCTTTCCATGA
This sequence comes from Cladocopium goreaui, assembly GCA_947184155.2. Taxonomy (NCBI): domain Eukaryota; class Dinophyceae; order Suessiales; family Symbiodiniaceae; genus Cladocopium; species Cladocopium goreaui. Next base: position 411,784 of record CAMXCT020004002.1, on the reverse strand, counting down.
AATACTGGTTGGTTTAGAACGGGATTCTCCGTTCTTGGATTACTAAAATTCCCAATATATATATATAATATATATTATATAATATATATTATATTAAATATTATATTATATATTATAATATATATATATTATATTATATAATATATATATATTATAATATATATAATATATATAGTGTATATATATATATATGTCAATTTGTTGGGTAGTATAACCAACTAATCATCAACCAACAGGGGGTTAGCAGCCACTGCTCATTTGGGAGAAAAAACTGCCCATTTCGCCAGAGTTTTTCCATGGCCAGGTCACTAGCCACCCGAATTGCCCGAAGGGGTCGCTCGCCTGGCGGGTAGAGCTGGAACTACGAAGTTGGAGAGTCAGATATTGATGGGGACAACAACAATGTCATGTTTACCATCCCCCAGTCATCACCATTTTTATGGGTGGTATGGTTACCATTCCCAGTCATGGATGGTTTATGGCATTGTTTTAACAAGATTAGTTCAAATTATCATGTGTTTTTTCTCTGCTTAAACAAAAGATTCTTCGCACCGAGCATCTTTGAATCCAGCTAGTTTTGAGCCACAAAGGGAAAAACCAACCTAAAAATCCAGATGAACCAATTCCCAACTCAGATTATCCCATCGACCATTGAGTCATAGCCAGGGATCTTAATCCATCACCATCCAAGTCCGAGTCATAAAGGGGCCGCACAACTGACATCATTTGTTTCAATACCCTCTGGTAAACTAACAGTTTGCTATTGAAAATTGCCCATTTTTAGTGGATTTACCCATTGAACATGGTGATTTTCCATAGTTTTGTAAACGTTTACCAGAGGGTAAGTTACTATAAACATGGCAAACAACCATTGGTTCAATGCCACGGACAAATTCCACTTCCGCAAACTCATTGGAAAGAAGTTCGAAAGCGTGCAGGCAACGCAGAGCCGCTAGAAATTCAGGCTTGTGCTCCCAAGCGTGCCGCCCAAGTGCCTCTGCCAGCGGCCATGAGAACACAATTGCCATGTGGTCCATGTGCTCACTTCCTGTGCTCGCATCTGGCTGGGTGAAAAGCTCAGGCTCCCAGCTGAAAGCCGCGAAGCGTTGCAGGCGCTCCAGTTTTGCATCACATGCTACTTGGAGTGTGGCCACGAAGTCTGCAGGTACCAGTGGAAATGGCGAAGGCCAGAAGGAAAGAAAGAAGGGGCCTGGAGCAAAAAGAGGCCTGGAACGGGGCACCATGCGGTGCACTCCGTTATGATGTCTGCCACAAAGCGATCCAAACACGCGTCAGGGGAAACGGTGGAGTCTATGTGTGACCTGATTTTATTGGGGGCCATCTGATGAAGCCCAGTTGTGACCAGCTGTTTGTCTCAAAAAAGTGGGAGTTCGCCCAATTTATGGCCTTTCCATGCCTCTCCTTATTGGGGAACATTTTGATAAACTACCGGATCCAGTGGTACCGGATATTTCTCGACAACGCCATGAGGATTCAAACATGGTGCTGTACTGGGTCAACATGGTACAAAAGGTACTGACCCATAAAAACTCATCAAAGGAAGTTTAGGGGGAGAAACTTCCGTGTTACGGACTTTTAGAATGTCAGGGAAAGAGTTAGTCAAAGAACGAGTTAGTGAAAGAAAGAGTTAGTCAAAGAAAGAGTTAGCAAAGAAACAGTTAGTCAGGGAAAGAGTTAGTCAAAGAAAGAGTTAGTGAGGGAAAGAGTTAGTCACAGAAAGAGTTAGCAAAGAAAGAGTTCCTCAGGGAAAGAGTTAGTCAAAGAAAGAGTTAGTCAAAGAAACAGTTAGTCAGGGAAAGAGTTAGTCAAAGAAAGAGTTAGTGAGGGAAAGAGTTAGTCAAAGAAAGAGTTAGCAAAGAAACAGTTAGTCAGGGAAAGAGTTAGTCAAAGAAAGAGTTAGTCAGGATATATGAGGTAGTCAAAGAAAGAGTTAGCAAAGAAACAAGTTAGTCAAAGAAAGAGTTGGTGAGGAAAAGAGTTAGTCACAGAAAGAGTTAGCAAAGAAATTGTTCCCTCACTGTAAATGGGATTGCAAGTGGTGCTGGTGGAGGAGTTGCCGATGGAGTTTTGGAGGAAGTCTCGCACGAAATGCGTTTTTGAGAGATAGCAGATGCACGAAACCCTATGTTTTCCCATACAAAGTCCGTCCCCGAACCTCGATGATCTACCTCTGCGGTGCGACGGTTGCGAGACGGTCTCGTGTGTGGTCGGATCATGCTCGGATCATGGGCGGATCATGCTCGGATCGGTTCCGCATTGTAAATGGGGTTTCAACTGTGTTTCGTCCATGTGCGGTCGACAGAATTTCATTGTGATTTGCAACTGTAGGATCGTTCCCGCAATGTAAATGGGATTGCAAGTGGTGCTGGTGGATGAGTTGCCGATGGAGTTTTGAAGGAAGTCTCGCACGAAATGCGTTTTTGAGAGATAGCAGATGCACGAAACCCTATGTTTTTTCATACAAAGTCCGTCCCCGAACCTCGATGATCTACCTCTGCGGTGCGACGGTTGCGAGACGGTCTCGTGTGTGGTCGGATCATGGTCGGATCGGTCTCGGATCATGGTCGGATCATGCTCGGATCGGTTCCGCATTGTAAATGGGGTTTCAACTGTTTTTCGTGCATGGGCGGTCGACAGAATTCCATTGTGATTTGCAACTGTAGGATCGTTCCCGCAATGTAAATGGGATTGCAAGTGGTGCTGGTGGATGAGTTGCCGATGGAGTTTTGAAGGAAGTCTCGCACGAAATGCGTTTTTT
>CAMXCT020004002.1:370862-408557 GCA_947184155.2 Cladocopium goreaui | reverse complement strand
CAATGGGATTTAACCATCAAAAATTGTGGACACTTAAATCTAAGGATGCCCCTAAATGGTAGCCGCCACCGCCCCAATGGCCCAAGCAGAATGATCCATTAGGGTTGATCCACCTGTGGAGGGGCTGATGTCCATGAAATCTTCAGCTCAATCCAGCGGGCCGATCATGAGTTTTGGTCCAACAGTGATTTCATCTCATGTATGGGCCAGAATTCGGTAACTCAGGAAATGCTGAACATACTCAAGATATCTAAAGATGATTGGCCACACTGGGCTGGGCGGCCACACTATGGGCTTGTCTGAAAATAGCTGGGGGTTAGTCCCCATTTTCAGACAGACCCAAATGTCATATATATATATATAATATAATAATAATAATATTAATATATATATATATATCTATATACATATATAATATTTGATAATATATCCCTATCCCCAATACATCCCAATTACTATTGGTTGGGTAAATACCATTATTCACCGGCTATGTTCTCACACATGTTGGTTGGTTATCTTCACAATTATATTACACACTATACTCACTAAATACCCTGATGAGTTGGTTGAGTATCTATCATTCTCTGTTCCCATATCTGTTGGTTGAATCCATCATATCTCAAATTCTGCCACCATGATATTTAAATCATCTTCACTGGTGACATAACCATATTCTTCCCACTTAAATACCCTAATACCATCTGGTAATTTAACATAGCCATGGAAGCCACGGCCCATAAAAAGATGGTTCACCTATTAAAAATGGGTGGATCTTTCCATGGCTATGTTAATCATAACCAGAGGGTAACCCATTAAAATCCCATTAACTCATCATTTTCAATGGGTAAATCCACTACAAATCCATTATAAATCCACTAAAAAATGACATCATTCGTCGTTTCGGGCTTCGCCATCATGATCTGCATATCTTGGACTCGGCACACGGTGTTCAGGAAGAGGATCGACATCTTGTCGCCAAGCTTCATGGAATAGTAGAAATACCTGTGCTCTCTGCGTTCCCAATACCGGTGTGTTCAAAGAATGCGCAACCAACAAAAATAGACTATAATGGTTAATAATGGTTCATAATGCTTAGCCATTGTGGATAATTTTCATTCTATGGGATAAGGCAATATATATATATATACATACATACATATATATATATATGTATATTAGTATCCCTCCTTTCATGATGTCCCAATGGATGAAGGCAAAAGAAGACACCGTTTAAATCTCGCGGAAACCACTTACTTTTTGCTGTGCACTTTTTGCTGTGCATCCCAGTTAGTACGTTGGCAATAACTACATTACAACCCAGTTACAGTGCCAAACACCTAGTGGAAGATCCCTGAAATGTTTGGTCAATGGGGACTCCCAGTTCATGAATTCCGATCCAATCCATAGTGTCATAGACGGCCATAGATGGTACAGAGACCACAATAATCATCAACCAGAAAACATATGTTCTATTAGTGGTTCTACAAGTTTTACATCTCATTATCCCATATGATCCCAGTAATAGTATATCACCACTATGGCAATAATCATGGACCGGCCATACCCCAACCGTCACTTATCAAGCATATGTTTATTTTTGCTGGTTAAAATCAACTTTAATGAAATCTCCATGAGCCAAGAGTTGATAAGATCCCTCTATGATGGCTGGTTAATATCCACTACCAGTTAATGGAGTACATAGCACAAATCTCCAACATATGATATTCTGCCTCCTATAAGTGCCATCCATGGTTTTATCCCGCTGATATCACCATTGCATCTCCATAATATCTGCACAGAATGATCAGAATGGTTGGTTTTACAACCACTTCTGTGGTTATATCCTCATAATAATCATCATATCACCAGGAAAACTCATAATAGTCACCACACCATACCACATTTTTCCCATTTTCTTTGGGTAAACATGGGTAAAATCTCTTATTGCAGTGGTATTTTTCTTCAAAACTGCTCACGGTTGGACAAACGAACGCGCCTCTTTAGGGTGAGAAAGGCATCCGCGGGGATCTGGCAGTGCCTATGCGCTGCCCGCAGTGATGGGAAGCCTTGGTAAAATGGGATTCCAACAAAAATGGTGATTTTTTTATGGTGATTAAATGGGATTTAGTAGATTTCGTAATTATATTTAATGGTGATTTAATGGGATTTACTATATTTAATAGTATTCTGTTTTTTTTGGAATTGAATGAGAATTCCATGGGTTTTATTGGGGTGGATACCATCCGGTAAGCAAACCTGGCTTGCTGGAATATCCCCGATCTAGTTCGATGATTTTCCCAGCTATAAACGTCGACGTTGGGGATTTTTCATTGCCACGTTACCAGAGGGTATACCAAAATAGTGACTTGATGGATTTTAACCATCCACAACGGTGATTGAACCAAGAAATTTGGTGATATGGGGATGTATGAGCAACACAAAAGATATTTGGGTGACTTTGGGTGTGTCTGAATTATACCATGGCACAGCTGCACCGTTTTCAAATGGCGATTTCATAGAGAAGGATTCAATCTCTTGGTAAGGCCTTTTTAAGTCCCCAAAAATTGGCAGTACCAATGCAACACTGCAAGTATCGAAACATCCAATCTTGGGGTCCTTCTATGAATGAATATGAATGCATAACTATTCACCACTTGTCGACTTCACTTGTTTCAGCATGTCATGGATGAATCCTTCCAACATTGGGTTGCTTCACCTGCTTCACCTGGGGGTCCTGATCCGCAAATCTTCTCGTTGATCCCTGCTGCCCTACAGTAGTCTGGGTGGAATTGACGTGATCTTCTGCAAGCAGCTCCTTGGGCTCCATGGTGTTTGCCTTGTGGAACAGCATCAGTGTTTCGAATTGCAACGCAGAGTCCTTGACCGAAGTTGCCTACGTGGATGAGTGCAAGCTGCTGTCATGGATCATATTTTGGACCTATTCTCGAAGCAGCTTTGCGAGCCTCAGATATGCTGGGATTATTTCTGACTCGGAAATCCTGAGAGGTCCTGAGAGTATACAAAACTGATAGAGGATTTCAGCTGCCATTCTGCCAAACACACTGATTCAATTGTAGAAACAACAAGCACTTTAGAATCTCATCTGGTTGGTGGTATACCTACCCCTCTGAAAAATATGAAAGTCAATGGGAAGGATTATCCCATATATTATGGAAAATGAAGCATCTTTGTCACCAATTGTAATGTGCTACCTTGACCTAGGTGGGTTCTGGATAGGGTAGGTTTTTTCAAGAGTTATATTGAGAAATTTTGAGGTTTAAAGAGTTTTAAAATGAGAAAACATGGGAAAACATGGGAAAACCTGGGAAAACATGGGAAAATATGAGAAAACATGGGAAAAAGAGAAATTTTGAGAAAAAATGAGTTTTGAATAAGGAAACTTAATCGAACAAGATCACGTCACCCACATGTTTGTTTTCTTTTCAAGTCAACTGTTTGCAGCTACAGTTTTGTTTTGCCACATTTTGTTTGCAGAGACTTTATGTTATTTAAAACTATATATTCATATGATATCATATGATATGAATTACATGAAATTGAAATATTTGATATCCTCTGGTTGATTATCCCATATGCATATGCAAAATTAACATATCCCCAATACAGACATGGGGAATGGTGACATGTGTCCACAAAATACATACTTACTAGTTACATTGTTTTCCTTACTTATCCACCGTCTTGCCCTTTTGCTGCTCTTGGTTTCTCTTCGTCATGAACTTGATCAACACCTCTTCATCGTGAAGGTCACTGACACAGGTGTTACTGACTTGTCTTGGGCATTGGGATGGGTTCTGTGTCAACTCTCTAGGCTAGTTGCCCACATGTCTGTATTTTAGGGATTCTGTTTTAATTACCTCTCATTCCAGTCATTGATCATTGCAGTTGCCACTCAAAATTGATATCTTGGCTGATCACCGCAGACATCTGTCCCGAGAGTTTTGACTTCGCTGTTTTGTGACCCGGCTGACTCGACATTTGTCGTCATTTGTCGTGATTTGTCATGGCTCGTCCTGGTGAAGTGGAACGCCAAATGGACTCACAGGTGTCCACAGAACTTGTGTTTGAGTACCTCTGTGGGATGGGTGAGGAGGGCACCCAATTCGTTGTTCGCAAGATGGCAAGTGCGAACCCGAATCCTCGAGAAGATCTTCGGGAGTTTTTTGTTTATTATTTATCAGCATTTTATATTTTGAGAGTGGATTTTCAATGTGAAATGTTTCTACTACTTGTGTCTTTCTTTTGGTATCGGTGTTGTTTTTTAATTATTCATGGGGATGCCATTGATGACAATTGTTTGATGGCTAAGGGGGCTACAATTGGCGGTACATTTGTCCAACAACCTCTTGATTGAAGCTGTGGGCCAAATCCACAAGCCGTCACTCGTTTTGAACTTGGGTTCTGTTTATTTTGTTTTATGTTTTGATCAAATAGAATATTGAATTGAAGCAGTTGCGCAATGTTCCTGCATGTTGAATTTAAGTGTTTACACATTATTTGTGAGATATTTGCAAAGTTTCATTCAGTTCAGAAATAACTTGTTATGACTTGAGTTCAGGTCTTGCTGGACAAACTTTTGTCTAAGGCACTATGACCCAGGAGCATTTGCCATCAATGTGGAGGAGGCCAAGCGGCACATTTGTCTGGAGCGACTGACTTGTTGTTCATTCATTTTTGTTTTCTTGAACTGTTCCTTGAAGAGTGTTTGGTATTTATAGTGGGGCATAGGGATCCAAACATGATTCTAAGTAATATAAGTCAGTCACATTTCTGATTCTGCTTTCTGCCCTTAGGACTGCCTTCAACTATCTCGCCTCGAGAGCATTGGACTGGGCAGGGGCGCAGCGCCGACCACGGGGGCGCAGCTTAAGTGCACATGTGTCATGGCTGAACGAGCGCCTCCCATGCCAGACTACAGTTGTCCCGTATCGGGGACAATTGTTTCATGTACAGTTGTCCTACAACCAGGAGCACACGTTTTTGGTACATCAAGGTGCCTTCCCTCAGCAGCAGTATTTTTATTTAGGACACATGACATGTGTGATTGTTTGGTGATGCATGACATGTGTGATTGTTTGGTTTTTGGGGTTTTGAGACATGATAAAAAATAGCTTTGATGGAGTTTGATAACTAACTACTGTAAAAAGTTGCAGTGGCAGCAATTTCCATGTCTCAGCATGGCCTCCCTGCAGGACAAGTGTCGTTGGAGGCATGGGGGCTCTACTTGAAGCCTGCTGATTTGGATAGAGTTGTCCCTCCTGTTGCACCTGCTCCACCGATCGTGCATATGCGCTGACACATTTGTCCGTACTGAGACATTTGTCCATCATTGACGCTCAGGCCTTCCATTGTCACATTTGTCACATACTGGGACATCTCCAGTTTGGTTTGATGCTAGTTTTTCAACTTCAAAAACCTGCATTCAAACAAAGTGTCAAATGTCAAGGCTTTTTTGATTTATATCATTTGTCCTGGTCATGTGCGTCATGTGTGGGTCACAGAAAAATCGAATCCCGAGCTGAAAAAATGGTAGGGGTTCAGTTCTGTCAGAGGTACTGCAATTAGTACAAGTATCACATATGTCTTTGCTGCTTCAATCTGGAGTGCTGTGTTCAAACACTACTGGTAGTTTGTTTCACTCAATTTGGGTTAGTCAAGGGGGGCAGGGCGGAACATCAAATCATCATGAAAGCTTGGCAAGTCATCCAAACCCTTGCATTCCAGTAGTTCCAGTGTACGCATGTGTCTGTTACTAGCCAAGCGTGTGCCAGGTGCTCTGTGGGTGTGTGGAGCAGTGCAGGCCTCAATATTGGGAACGCTCAACTTCACTAGGAGCTGATGCCTTGTTTGACACCAGTTATCATGGTCCTCACTTGTTATACAAACATATTCTTGCAGCACTTGTTATGTCCTGCGTTATCTTTGTGGCCCAGGCGCAGTTCACCACAAATCATTTGTCCCCAGATCATTTGTTACATTTGTCAGCTGTGTCTCATGGCGACAGTTGATCTTCTTTCCAAGGGGGACACGCAGAAGGGTTGGGAAAAGGTGACGGGGACAAGTGTCATGGATGTCCTCAAGTGGCGCACAGGTGAGTACAGATGTCTTGTCAGTGATGCTGAGCCGCTGCCTGTCCCTGGTCTGATGTTCGTCAGTGACAATATTTCATTTTTTTCATTTAGCACATGCTGCATCTAAGACAAGAATTTTGTTTTTGTGGATGCCCAATGTCGAAACTCATATGTCAGTAGATTCCCCACAATATCATTGTAGAGTTCAATTTGTTTCTGAACTCTTGTCATCAGGATGGACCATGGAATATTACCATCACTATGCGTGGCCCGAACAAATCTGTACAAGTGTTTGGCACTCTTGAGGGCAAGGGTAAGAGGAAGACTTGTCCCTCGTTCCAGTCGCCGTGCAAGTCGCTCAGAAGGTCGAATGCGTTTCTTGAGGAGAAGGGTGCAGATGTGTCAGAGCCAGTGGGGTCTCAGAATTCTCCAGTTCCTGGTGGTCACATGTGTCATGGTGAGTGGGTTACAGATTCCCAGGTTGAGCCACCTGATGATTTCTGTTGTCATGATGGTGATGATGAGATTCCTCAAACTGTACCTCAATATGGTGATGATTGGGATGACACTCAAGTGGTGGAAGATGATTGCGTCTAATGTCCTTTTGTATATTGCACATATGTACTTTGCTATGTGCTGTGACTGTGTCAAATGTCACTGAAAATGGTGATATTTTTGTTAGACACATGTCATGTTGCACCAATGGTGCCAAGTTAATTATGCCTAGTTTGTCTGTGTGTGGTCGATAGTAGCGACAGACTGTGAGGCATGAGCAATTGTCAGGGGATCAGATGGAGAAAAAAACAGGACGAAGCAAAGACACACTTGTGATTCAATGTTGTTCCGAACTTTTGTCTGAATATGCACTTGATGTCAAGATCTTTCAGCAGTTTTATTTTATATATGTCGCACATGTTTAAGTTCCTGCTGGCCAAGGTGTGGAACTATTTGGAGATGTGGAGAGCTCAGTCAAGAATCCAGTGAATGATGATGTTTAGTTACGTGTTACTTGTGTCATTTCTCATTCACTGATTCACTGGGTCTGAACTTGTATCAAACTTATTCTTGTGCCCAGGCTCTTACCAATGAGGTGTGGTCTTATGAGACTTGTGACTGTGACATGTGTCCACAAGCTTATGGCATTTATTTTAGTTAGATATTGGCTACTGCTGTTCAATATGACATATCCAAGTAGCTCCATAGTTTAATAAATGGTTTCCACTTTGTTCCATACAGTTCTTTCGGAATCTGCTGCCAGGCTGATCAAGGTCTATACATTGTCTTCTCTGCCAGTTCTTGGTTAGTGGTGCCAAGCTCAAGTCGGATCACCAATCTGGGACATGATGATTAGTTAATACAACAGCTCACTGAACTAGCAAAGTGAAGACTTTAATTTGTTCAGAGAGTCTTTCATTGAAGTGTTTGATGCATGAGACATCTGACATTGACAATGTTTGCCATTTTCCGACTCAGACCCATGAAATGTCGCACAGATATGTCAAGCAAACATTTCTTCGGAGTAAATGCATACATGTGGACAATATAAGGTTATAATGAAAAATGATGACAAGTAAAGATATAATTCTAATGACTGAAAAATGATGACGCACTGTCGATCGACTCACTCACTTTCACAGCTACTTTCACAGCTACTGTGGATTTGTCACAGTTGTCACATTTGCCTTCGTATGTCCTCGGGCAATAGTGCGGCTCTGGAACACCTGGCACTATCTGATTCAGAGCGAGAGGCTCTTGAAGGGCATCGGACTCTTGTCTTAACCTCAAGTCAAGCCTTGCCAGATTGTGCACTGAACTGTTCAAGTTTCTTTCTAAATGACACACTGTTTGCAGTTGCTACATTGTCACTGATGAGAAGTTTACAGTTTACATGTGTCAATTCTGCATTGATCAGATCTTGATTCAGGAAAGCCCAGCAAGTGCCATGTCTGCTTTTATGATTTTGTCTTGCCTTCTTGTTTATTGTCACTGTTCAAATGTGATGAGCTGGTGATGAGCTGCTGCATTGTTGAATGCTGTGCTTCTCTGGATCAGGCCATCTACTTGCTCTCGCTGCTGAGCCCGGCCCGGGCCGCGGAGATTTGTGGACAACTGTCGGAAGAGAAGAAGGGCGATGTCACGAGCTGGAGCCTCACATCAAGCTGGCGGCACGTCAAAAGGACAGGTTCTCAGATCTGCCTTTCACTTTCAGAAAAAATCATAGCTGTCACATTTGTCTTGAATAATGCCTTTTCCTGTGATTGAGGGCACTGAAAGTGTCTGACTTGTTGTGATTAAGGCTCCAGATCCATCATGGGTTCCCCGATCATCTTCCGTGGAAAAACCCTGGATGAGATCAGAACAGTAACTTGGCAGCATATTTATCTAAAACATTCAGACGTTCAAAGTATCTATAGGGAGTGCATGGTCTGTTTCAATTCTGATGGATCACCTGTTGTTTCCCTTCTGTCTGACTTGATTCGGTCGCTGGCTGAGATTGTCCGCGATGCCGCTGAAAAAAGTGTCCTGCCGGACTGCATCGGACAACTGTCCTCCCGGTACCACCGTGGCAAGATTCTGCAGTGGCCTACGAAAGTGGTCATTGCGGGATACGGCCAGGGCAAGAAATGGCAGAACATGCGTCAGGACTGATTGATGTTGCTGTGCATGACTGCTTTTTGCATGTTGTGTTGGTTTGCCTTGAGGAAACTGATTGGTACTTCTTGCCTTTTTTGTTTAACTGTTTGATATGCATGATAGCCTCTTTCCTGCAGGAATATGTGTCGGACCATTGGATGAAGAACGTTGGAGACATGTGTCAGTTCATGTCCCCGAACGAGTGGCACCGGGTTGACCTGGGCATGCCAGTGGAGTCCCTTGGCTGTACTATTCCATTGCCCCATGTGTTTGGCTTGTAAAATTATCTTCAAGTCATGCAGGAATGTTGGGTAAGTTTGAATTCAAAATCTTGACTTCATTAAGGCGAGCTCCAGGACCCTTCCGAAATGCACATTTGTCTGGCTGGCATGAAGCTATCCAGCGACAGGTGTGGTCATGTTCTGAAATGTGTCTGAATCTGTGTCATGTTCTGGTTTGATGAGTCTGGAACTGAAGTTTCAGTGCATTCTTGTATATATACTTATTGATTGCAGGTGATGGAGCATCCTGACTTCATGGAGACCATGGACTGGATCCTGGAAAGTCCTGCACCTCTGGTGAGGAAACCTGTTTGCTGATTTGTTTTTTATGTGAAAAATGACAAAGTGGGTTTGACACATGTTACATAGTCAACTATTGACATATGTCCTGCAGGATCTCATGCACAGCTGGCTGGCACCGTACAATTGTCTGCGCCATGACCTTGTACGGCATTTTGATTGCAACTTGGCTTGAAATACTTGTTTTGATTGAGATTGCTGCTGATGTCTTTCAATTCAGCTATTCATTTCTTTTCAACCTAAGGCCGTCGGGTGCCAGCCTGTGCTCTGCATCCAGTCCGCGAGCACAAATTGGGAACAAGACGTGCACATGTGTCATTCCTACATGAAGGGAGAAATGTCCTGGGTTGACACAATGTCTCAGTTGCTGTCCACGACCGACGTGGAGTTTAGCGACTTTAAGAGGTTCACAGCTGAATACATCAACCGCTACATATGTCAATTCAAAAACGGCTACTTCGAAGGGTGTTCTGGCTGCATTAGATTCATTTTCACACTGTGCTCAAATCTGAATTTGACTTCACTGTTGGAGAAAATTAGCTTAAGTACCCTTCAAATGGAACAAACAGTTGTGTAATGATTGACATTTTGCATAACCCATGTCATGTTGCCCAGGTTTGACCACTTGGTCCCCTACATCGAGGAAGTCAGAAGTGGTACAACTGTCGGACCAGCCCCCAAGGCTAGAGATTTGTCTTGCTGTTGCTGTGAAACTTAAGGCTGCAAATGCAGTTGTATTGTTGTGTTGAGCAAGTCTTGCAAACTGATGTGAATAGCATCTGAATGTTTGATGTGTCTGAGCTGGATGTTGCTGACATATGTCTCACAATTGTCACTTTGTCCACTTGCAGGCCATGCCCATGCAGAAGGAAATGCCCAAGAAGAAGACGGGGACAGAGTTCTTGGGGGCCAGTGCGAAGGCTGCCTCGTCATCAAGAAGGACACATGTCAACACCTCGGCCTTTGAGGAGGATGATGAAGAGTGTACAATTGTCGGAGGAGGTTGGGGATGCATGGAGGTGGATGATGATGGTGATGATGGTGATGATGGGGATGATGGTAATGATGGGGATGATAGTGATGATGGGGATGATGGGGATGATGATGATGGGATGATGGTGGATGATGACTTCATCCCTTTCTTGTCATCCCCTTCACCTCCAATGGCTGCAGGTGGAGCCAGGCACGCGAGATCGAAGAGCCGTGCGAGATCGAAGAGCGTGTCCTGGCGAAAGAAGCGACAAGTGTCGCCTCCTCCCCCCCCTCCGGGGGTGCCCCCCCCGTGGCGCAAGGGGCCGGGCAAGAGACATGTGTCAGTGGGACATGAGTCAGAGGAGGAGGACGATGTGGAGGTGATAGAGGATGAGGTGGAGGAGGATGATGAGCCACATTTGTCCGGAGAGCAGCTGGAGATCCCACAATTCGACATTCCAGATGAAGTGATGTAGCTTGGCTTTCGACTTTAATGACTGTACTAATTCATTTGACATGTGTTTCAGAACTTGTGTCTATCACTCCTGGCACTTGTGACTTATCTAAGGAATGAGATCATGGAGGACCATGGGATCTACAATAGCACCATCGGATTGTTCTGGAACCTTCAAGATTTCGAGCTTGGAAGAGTTCGCATGGTGAAGCTGCTGCTACTGGTTGTGCACAAATGTTTCATATGTCCAAATGTTTCATATGTCCAAATTGAGCTTTCCTGTGTATATGCTGATGGCTCGTGTGTCTCAGGTTCAAGCTGCTCTTTCGGAACCCTCGTTTTCGACGTTCCAATCAGCGCTACTTCGCGTCGAATTTGGGTACCTTGCCTCATTTAATTATATTTGTATTTTGCTCTTTTGCATTTTGAACATGTGTCTTCTCATTCATCAGAATCCTTGTGTTGCATGATTTGATTGCTGCAGTTTGGTGTGCTTGTCTGCTTTGACACTCGAACTAAGACAACTGTCTGAGAGAGCTGAGACAATTGGAGCTAGCTTCCCGGTAGGAACATTTATCAATATCTATCAAGGGATTACATTTGTCAACATTTGTCTGACATTGTTTGATCAAACCAGCAATGTGTCTTAATGTGCAAGATGTTCAATATAATATATATTATTATTATTATATAAATTTAAGTAATATATATCGATAAGGATAAGAATATGTATGTCCAAATTTAATCCTCCAGGCATACACAGTTGAAAAGTTGTTTGGTTCATGGTGGTCAAGACACATTGCTGGATGGGTCATTTTGCTGTCACTTTGCATCATAAGTGACATACCGCTTCCCAAACTGCATAGCACTGCGTGCAATGGAAAAAAAGGTCTCTTTGGAGCTCTCTGTGAGTCAATGATTCCATGACATGTGTCAATTGTCCATTGTAGACTTGTGTAATTAACCACCTTGACGTGTGCATCAATTTTATCCCAAGGTGCTTTACTTGTGGCAATAGTGCTCAGGACTCAGCGACATAACATGGAAGTACAAAATCCTTGAGTGAAGAGTTTGTACTCAATAAATCTGATCAAGAAAATATTCAAAATGCAGTGTATAATATAAAGCAAACACAGAATCGTCATATATTACATCTATATTATCATTGCTCCTGTGGTGCACTGAGGTCTGCAGTCGCTGACAGAGAAGCGTTGCTCTTAACAAAGTTGATTGCTCCATATTGTCATTGATCTGAGCACCATATCTCATGGATGTTTGCCACATGAAACATGTGTCACACTTGTTTGACTTACTGCATTGTTCACTCAAGGTGATGAGTGGTGCATGGTGTGCCACAACAATGTGACCATCTTAGCACTTTGCTGCTTTAACGTCTACATTGTTTGAGTCACTATTCTTTAAACAGCCTTGTGCAAGTTTGCCAGCTGTCTTGTTTATCTTTCAAAATCTCTGTGATTGAATCTGTGGCATGAGGTGGTGATGGGAAAGTCCAGAGCTGTGGCACATTTCAGGGTTGAGACTCTCACTTCCAGCATTTACTGCACCTTTGTCAATGCACTGGTGTGATACTGGTGAGACACATGTCCAAGATTTACCACAGGCTATGGATGCTGTTTCCTTTCTCAGGACCAATCAAATGCTGCGACATAAGTGCCAATAATCACAAACTGTTCACCTAGTGAGAACATGTGTCAGACCAAGTGCAAGAGTTACATATGTTCAGCTCAAATGCCCCTGAAATCAACATAGCTTAGGCGCAAACATACAACCCTTCCTTGCTGAACCCTTCAGTTCGCAGGGGTTGTGTGTTTGCGCCTAAGCTATGTTGATTTCAGGGGCATTTGAGCTGAACATATGTAACTCTTGCACTTGGTCTGACACATGTTCTCACTAGGTGAACAGTTTGTGATTATTGGCACTTATGATCGTGGACTTGGGGCACATCGGTCCAAACCTTAGTATATTGCAAAATCACATTCATGAGACATGTGTTCAATTCAATGTCTCAGTGCATGATGTGTACTCTGCAATCCTTCATTCCACCTGTGGACACATGTCAAAGTGACTAGGATGATGCAGTTGCACATACGTTGGTTGATATAAACATGGTCATCCATCATAAAACTGGATTTGTAAAAGTTTTCCAGTCCTGATACAATATAGAGCTAGACTCACAGTAAACAGTGTAAGTGAAGCACAATGGAACTGTCACAGGTGTCTTCTCTTCATGGTGCAGTGGTGTCAACTGTCAAGGCGTGGCAGCAACTGCAACACCACCAGCAAGTATCATACTGACTGCATGTGAGATCAACCATTGTCACAACAGATGCCTCCAAACCCAATGGGGCAGCAAGTCGAACCTAGAAAATAAAACTAAAAACAACTGGCTAGAATTTTCTCAAAATTTCTCAAAATCTCTCAAACTCAGAGGCATGGGAACCATTGTAATTGAAAAGTAGTATTGCTGGGTGAAGTGAAAATTTCTCAAAATTTCTCAAAATTTCTCAAAATCTCTCAAAATCTCTCAAAATTTCTCAAAATCTCTCAAAAGTTCTGAAATGATCTCAAAACACTAGTAAAAAAATATAGAATTCAAAAAAAAACAAATGGACAACCATTGGACACTTGTGCTGATTTGTGGGGTATGTGCAGCGATCTCGGTCAATTCAAGTGTCCTCGTGGAACCTGTCTCTTTTGTGCTGATTTGTCATCTGTACTGAGCCATGCCGATGTCAGCATCGAAGCGTCAGAGGCTTCAGCAGCAGCAAATGATGATGAACCCTTTGATGATGATGTTGCCCCAAATGGCACAGATGGCAATGCAGCAACCAGCTCTTGATGAGGAATCGGGAGATGAAAGGGAGGTGAAGGAAGAGAAGAAAGAGGAGAAGCAGGAGGAGCGTCGTGCACTACCAGAGAGGGGACAGGTGATTGGGTCAGGTGTCCAGGACAAGATTTCCTCTTCAGTGACCTTTTTGCGTCAAACACCTCGGTGTCGTTTGTCAGAGGGATTGGAATGGCTTTGCAAAGACTTGGACCCTAGCATGACTCATGCCTTGAGCAACACTGGTCTCCTGGCCCTTGTGTACATGTGTACCCGGTTGAACCCTACAACTCGAATGAATGATCTTCGTGCCATGGTGTGTATCTTATAGTGTATTTTGGTAGTGTGGTAGTATAATGCTTTTATTATGTTAATGTGAATCTATGCATTTACTGGTAGAGTCAGTTTCCCGACCGACTCAGGTGTGGTGACATACACAGATCTCTTCAACTGCTGGATTCGGGCGATGAACCGGGTGAAGGTCTCCTGTGGCCAAGCACACATTGAGACAATTGTGAGCAAGTTACCTTTGTCTCCATGTGATGATGCTGTCCTGCAGCAAGCCTATCCACATGGCTGGGACACTCGAAATGAATTTGAACATATTTTATGTGTTTTGATGTTTTGGTTTCACATTACATGGCTGAGTGAAAAAATCATATTGGGATATGAGCTATTCTGCATGTTGCACTGATCAGGACAATTCGTGGATGAAGGCCAAGAAGAAGCGCACTGTGGCAGAGGTGTCCACAGGGAATGGTGATGTTGGTCAGATGCTTGGGCTTGCACCACCTCAAGACAGCCCTGTGCAGCCCCCAGAGCTGGTACAAGCTGATGGGACACCTGTCACTGTCCAGCCAGCAACTGCAGTGGCCCCTGTGACAAATGTGCAGCCTGCTGCGACAGTCCAGCCAGCAACTGCAGTGGCCCCTGTGACAAAGCAGCCTGCTGCGACAGTCCAGCCAGCAACTCCAGTGGCCTGTGTGACAAATGTGCAGCCTGCTGCGACAGTCCAGCCAGCAACTCCAGTGGCCCCTGTGACAAATGTGCAGCCTGCCACTCCAGCACCTCCTTGCACTCCTGCTCGAGCTTATCGTCGTGCTCCTGGAACACCTGTCCCTGCTGCTCAGTCAAAGGCTGCTGCCCGCCCACCTCCACGTGAAGATGCCATGTCTGATGATGAGAGTGACAACAGCCTGTCGTCAGATGTGGAAGCACATGTGTCGGAGCCTGCCGAAGAGGAGCCAGATCCATGCCCCATCTGCTTGGAGAAGGTTCAAGTGGGAGAGTCGGTGACAGCCCTGCCTTGTGCACATGTGTGTCACAATGAGTGCCTGTCAAAGTGGAGGGCCTCACGTCCGGGCGGCATCCCTCTGCACCACTGCCCGATGAGGTGTGAGAGGACCTGGCAGTCGAGGATGGAACATGTGCCGTCTGAGTGGGAGCTTGTGGAGGCCGAAGGTGCGACTGCTATGGAGACTGAGATCGAGCAGATTTTTGGCTGAGGTCATCTGTTTTGGCTGAGGTCATCTGTTCAGTTCCTTGTGTCGTGTGTCATTGGCACAATGGTGTGACATATGTCCTGAGGGGAAGTCTTTTGTGCTGCATGTTTCTGTGGTGCTGTGGATTGCATATTGTGGTCATCTGTCTAAGTGAATGATGATGGCATAGTTGCTATGTTTCCTTTGTTTGTGTGAACAAGCACATGATGTTTTATTGTTTATATAATTTTGTTTTGTGACATTTGTGCAGTTGATCGCAATATCTCGTACTATAGGGGAGGCACCCTGTTCGAAGCACCAGCAGCTGACATGCCTTCAGGCAATCTTAAATTATGAGAGCTTGGCTTCACTGCGAAGAGTTGAAAACATTGGATCACTTGAATTGTGAAATCAGCCTGCTTTGTGAGTGTGGCAGCACAAGTCAAGTTATTGTCATGTAATAATGTTGATTCTTATTATTGTTGCTGACAGGCTGATGGCGAGCAGCTCCACTATACCAGCAAGTTTGATTCTGAGAATTATGCATTTCCTTTGATGCAATGGCATGCACTTCAGTTGAATCAAAGGAAGTCAATTAGTCTGCAATTGTGTTGATGTATGTCTATGATGTTCTTGTAGCTGAATTGTGGTTCAGGAGTTTTGTTTCTGTTGTCTCATTTGTCCCCTGTGCTCTGCTACTATGGTGCGGGATGATGCAAGACTCATGGTCTTCAACAACCTTCAGCTGCCAAGCACTGTGGGGTATGTTGACAACACTGATGCTAATCGCATTCACTGGGATATACCGTACTTCTATGACATCATCCGGGAAAGGGGGCATGAGAACAGAGGTTCCTACAAGTTCTACCGAGATCTTCTTGGGACGGTAACAAACAAAGCTTTTGCTTCGAATGATGTGAGTTTGAGGACAGCTGTCGCCAGGTAGGGGTTTCTGAAATGTTGATTCCAAAATCTTATTTATTAGTAAGAACCTATCATTTAAAATTAGCTGGATACACTTTCAATATTTTGTGTTCATGTCGGAGTGAAGTGTTTGTTGGATTTTGGTAATGCCAAACCAATCAGCCTTGCTTGGAGGCCAGGCCTACTGGACCGAAATCTCTGCACTTCTTTGGCACTGATGATCTGCCTGTTTACATTTGTCAACAGAGCTCGGGAGGAAGCCAAAGCTCAATTCCTGTTGTCCTACTTGAAGGCAGTTGGCTTCATGGTGATGCCTTGGGTGAGTGCTGTTGCTGGAGTGCAGGTTCAGTTTCCAGCGAATCGAGTTGAAACTTTGTTGGTGACTTCTTCTGGGAATCTTGCATTGGCTGCTTTTCTTCGCAGTGTCCATAGAGGAATTGCTACAGCTTGGTCTCAGGAGTGGCATGCTATGTTCAATGCTGGACATTTGTCATCTGATTGGCAAGAGGAGGTACATGTTGTTGATATTACCATTTTTGTTGCTATTTTGGAACGCTTTAGACGCTCCAGGCAGAAAGCGGTTCTGGGACAAATGTCAATACAGCTGCTCCAGGATTTGAAAGATCTGATGGCGACATTTGTGTCAACTGCAATGGATCAGTTTTTGCTGCACATGTATACCCCAGAACAACCACATCAAGCACAACAAGCTGCCCCTGCCAGAAAATTTAAGAAACTAGCCATGTTACTTCAGCTAGTTGTTTTGATCAAATTTTGGCTTCACTTTCTTTATGTTGGGTTTATTTAGATAAACCAATTACAATCTACTCTTGTCACAAGTGTCATCCACCAGGAAACGTCGAAGTGGACCGACAAAAACTCATGAGTCACATGTGTTGGTGCACCCAGACTCAATATGGACCATGCTGGAAGCAGCTCGGGAAAAGAACTGCAGCTTGTCAGTTGTCGCCAAGTTGCGCAGTGATGAAGTTCAAGGAGGTGCACAAGCGTCTTCTGTTGAGTACTGGAACCGCAAAGTGCTGGGAATTTATTTCGGGAAGGTCAAAACTGGGTTCCTGAATATTCCACACATCAACATGGTGACTGATGCTTCGACTCACAGTCAAAAAGAAACAATTGTCAGCATATGTTACTCTCACGAGATGGACAGTTGTGCTCTTTGCCCGATTCAACATGTCTCTAGATCCAAAGTCATTGCCCCACTTGAGTTTGATCTGGAGCCGGAAATCGAGATTCTGGCCGCCACACGCAAAGTTGAACGTTTGGCTGCCTACAGGTTTCAAGCTGCTCTTTCACATCAGCTGTGGCACATTTCACGGGGGCGACTCTCACTTCCAGCATTTACTCCACCTTTGTCAATGTACTTGTCTCCGCTGAGTCCAGACAAGAAGAGGATTGTCCAAGGCAACCAGGTCTTGATCAAGGATGTCCATACTGGTGAGACACATGTCCAAGATTTGTCAAAGGCTATGGATGTACCCATCCTCACTGTCTCGATTGATCAGGGCGGTGTAGGTGCTGTTTCTTAGCAGCAATATCAAATGGGAAGGTTTCATAAAAGTATGAATTTATGGCAGATGACATGTGGCCATTCATTGTATATTATATGTAAATGCAGAATACATGTATATTGTTTTAATACGTTTGTATGGTCATTTTCCCCTTGACCTGTTTCTTTGGTGCAACATTGTGGCCCAGGCAGGCTTCGCCTACTTGCAACACCGCAATCTGCTTGTACACTGTCACTGTGATAAAATTCACAGACTGATTAGAGACTTGAAACTGTCCAATGGCTGTGACCCGAAGTTCAACGAGGCTGTATTAGCCACAACATATGCCTGGTCAGTCAACTATAAGCCACATGGCTCTGGGGCTTTTGGAGACGAAAAGTATGATCTCCTGGCCAACTTCTTTGATACATGTGTCATGGAGGACTCACTCAAGGCAAATCTTATCATATTAGTTTTATGTTTTTATTTTAAACACCATTCAAAAATCATCCAACGTAAAACTTGTGGCTGATGATGTTGTGCAAAAACTTTTGGAGCAGGACTCGGAGCACTTCCAGCGGTACAAGTGTCTCATGGCTCTGGACTTTGAAGATGATTTTGGCAGGACACCAACAGATGAAGAATTGTGGAATCAAATGTCAGAGTTGCCATCCTTTCTAGCCAAAAAGGGCTTACCAAAACCAGGCAGGTGGTTCGCCTGGCATGAGTGTGCACACCAACAGCTCAAAGAGTTTTTCGCCACACGTTGCCTTCTGGACTGGTACTTTGAAGATGAGAGGCTGCCAGCCCCTGAAGAAGTAAATACAAAATTTCAAAAGTGCAAAGGGGATCTGGGGGGCTTGAAACTGCTACATGGAGCTTTGACATATGTCAACCATGAGACTGCATGTATCATGCTCTTGGTCAGCCGACCTTGCTGGACCTGGTATACGGAACAAATCTCTGAGATCAAAACCCCCCAGCAAGGAGTTGAGCAACTCATGACGTGGGTTTTGTCTTGGTACAAAGATGATCACTTGCTGGCCATTGTGAAAACTCTGTATGATTGGCCGTCTCTGAAGAAGTTGGTGTACTACCAAGTGCACCAAGGCAGAACTCATGATGATGACCTAGCAGCAACTGTGTTCAAATATTCGTCAAATGTCCTGTCAAGAAGATTATGGACAATGTCAAGGTATGGCACAGCTCCTGAGTGCTTTGTGGGACTTGTCTCGTCATGTGTCGATCATCGCCAGGAAGCCATGCGTGTGATGAGGAGAGACTGGCGGCTTCTCAATCTGGCGGAACAGTCGGACAAATGTGCTAAAATTGTCCCTGACTTGCAATTCTTGTTCAGCGCCCCTGTCAGGCTATCGTGTGCTCTTTTTGAGCAGAGTGGCTGGGACGAAACAAGTGTCCCTGGAACATTTGTCTTGAAGGGTGTCTTGACTGTCTTGCCCTACAACAAGATCGTCGAAGATTGTCATCAAGCGGTGAGAGTGGAGGCAAAGAGTCACCCGAACCAAAAGATGACCGTGCCACGTGTGCAGTCATGTGTCATGAACAGCAATGTCTTCAGTTCCAGAAAGCTATTCCATGTGGGAAAGTTGACTAAAGAGGAATTCGTCCAGAAATGGGGCAAGCGACAGACTGCTGATGAGCAGTATGGTCGCAAGATCTTTTCTAGCCGCTATCATCGTCTTCCCAAATCTTTCAGCAACATCATGAAGAAGAAATCATGGACAAGTGTCAATGAGGAACAGTATGGGAAATCATATGCTGCATGGGAGTGGATTCGATTTTACACTGAACATACTTTAGCGGAGACAAATGTCAAAGTTGACGACACTTGACTTGGATTTTGATTGAGCATCTTTTGCTTGCTGGCATTGTTTCCTCAATTCTCAAATAGACTTACTTAAAAATATTCTTTTCTTTGATCAGTTTGGGCTGCACTTGCAGGATGGTCTGAACTCTGTCATGTGTTTTCCTGGTCAACTTCTGTCACAGTTGTCCACAGAGACAACTGTTCTCAGCCTTGGCAATCGACTTTGGGCAACTATGGTGTGGCCGTTGGAGGAACATGGTCATCATGACAGGTTTCAAACCTACAAGCTCAGCACTAATCCATCCATTGGGGGGTCATTTGTCTTTCCATTCAACCCAAATGACTGGGTAGCAGCAGATGCAGAAGCATCATTGGAGGAAGGTGTTGGCGTACTACTGTCTCCACAGCGTCCATTTGAACCCTTGCCACAGGCAGCCCTTCGCCAGTCGGTCAATTTGACTTACAATGACTTGGTCATCATTGCTGATGCACTGGGGGTGCCCAATCCTGTTAAGTTGTCTCGAGCTGATTTGATTACCCGCTGTTGTGAGCGGCTTGGGGATGCAACTTTCACAGAGTTTGTGAAAAGTCAGGAAGCAGCAGTGAAAAAAAACAAAGAAGAATAATGCAGTGACAAATGTCGACCTAGCTGCATCATTGCTGGAGGGGCTGGATAAGGATGAAGCACAAGAGTTTAGCGACATCAAGACATTTGTCAATCCTCGAACTGCTATGAAGAGGAAGTGGGCAGATATTAAGGAGGAGAAAAAAATGAATCTTGGTTGCTGACTAGATTTCTCAAATTAATTAGTCAAAATGAAGTGAAATAGAAAGCTTTAGAAATAACTAATTTCAAACATTCTCGTCTAAGGAGAAGGAGGAAAAGAAGAAGAAGATTGCCTCTCGCAAAGCATTTGGTCGAGGCCGAGGAGGTCGGGGACGAGGACGAGGCAGAGCCAGAGGCAAAGGCAGAGGCCGTGGAGTTCAGCCTCAATCCAGCGATCGTCCAGAACAGGTGTCAGCACCAGCGCCACCTCCAGCACCATCTGTTTCTGAGCCTGTGCCCTTAGCACTGCTTCCCGAAGTCGCTGAGGAACATGAGGAACATAAGTCGCCGCACATGGAGCAACATGAGGAACATCAGTCCCCGGACATGGAGGAACATGAGGAACATGAGTCGCCGCACATGGAGCAACATGAGGAACATCAGTCGCCGCACATGGAGGAACATGAAGAACATCAGTCGCCGCACATGGAGGAACATGAGGAAAATCAGCCGCTGCACATGGAGCTGGATGAGGAAGAAGTGTCTGATGCTGCAGCTGGGCCTGCTGCAGGTCCTGCTCCGTTAGCAGAGGCTGTAGCAGAGCCTGCAGCAGGACCTCCAGCAGAACCTGCTGCAGCTGAAGCAGAGAGGAGGCGTCATGTGGTACTTGTGTCGCCAAGAGAGCACTTCACACCTGCAATCCTTCAGAGATTGGCACCTCCAGGAATGTCATTTGGCTCGGACCAAAAGGCCCACCGCTTCACCACAAAGTTTAAGATCAAGCCTCGAGAGGGACAAGTGTGGGCTGCTTATGGACCAGGTGGATCTCGCTCCAAGGCGTTTCAACATATGTCCTGGGAAGAGGCACTGAAGCAGTTGCATCAGGAAGCTTGGGAGCGCTGGGATTTGGCAAAACATTTGCCTGGCTTTGAACTCGATGATCCGAATCAAGCGCAGCAGCCTGGACATGTCTCAGACAGCATGCTTGCTGTGATAAGAGAGGTCATTGCACAGATGCCTCCTCCTACTAAGTATCCTAAGCGTCCTTGAACAAGTGTGTTGCAATGGCTTGCACATGTATGCTGCTGCGCTTAAAAAAATGCCTCAAGTTTGAATGAATGAATGCACAAGACTTTGAGTGAATTTGTCTTGTCTTGGACTAGTTTTAAGATTGAGTTTCATGCCCGCAGCTTTTTATGTGAATATGTCAAACTGTTTCAAACAACTATGTAGTTGTATTCATGTTGAAAAAACCATGTTATATGAAATCATGGCATAATTTTCGAAATTCCACTGGATACTGGTCACTGATCACTGACTATTATCTTGAGTATAAAATTTCACTTCTCCTCTGAAGGCGGCCATGGGGAAATCAATTGCAGTTGCAGAAAGGCGCCAGCAGCGGACTATGATGTGGCCCTTTCTTCCATTTCTCTGCTTTGCACCTCCGAAGAAGAACAAGTGTCAGAAGAAGAACAAGTGTCAGCAAAACAAAGAGGTGGACGAAGCTGCTACCAAGAAATGTGTCCATGGCTCTTCTGGCACTGGCACTGAGGCATCAGGTGTCACTGAAATGCATGAGGCAACAAGTGTCAATGCAGCAGCTGCAGCTGCCACTGATTTGCCAATTGACCCATTTGTGGACAAATGTGCTAAAGCTCTTGCATTTGGCTA
The DNA here is from genome assembly GCA_947184155.2 of Cladocopium goreaui. NCBI lineage: Eukaryota > Dinophyceae > Suessiales > Symbiodiniaceae > Cladocopium > Cladocopium goreaui. The sequence continues at coordinate 386,795 of CAMXCT020004002.1, read as the reverse complement.
TGAGGATGCCTGGCCCTACTCTTCCTTCAACAGGCCAGGGTTGATAATCATGTTGTTGAATAATAACAAACGTAACAAAGAAACTTAGTAGTGTCTTAGTTTCTTAGTAGTACTTAGTAGTGTCTTCAAAACTATCCTGGCTGCCCACCCTGACTGCTGCAGGTGTGCACAAATGTCGTCGTTCCTGATGGAGACCTTTTCTCGGTTCTTGGCACATGATCTTCATGTGTCTGGTGGGAATGCGATCAAGATGTGGCCACCTCTCCTGGACTCACTGTACCCATGTCTGCGACCAGTTACAGACCTTGCGATGAAGCTGTCACTCCTGTGCCAGCGTGCTTTTGCCAACAGGCTCCAGTGTTCACATCATCTCCACCACTTTGTTGAGTACTGGTGTGGCGCAGCCAACTTGACCAAGGAGATGATCAAAGCAGGCTTTGAAGGAGCTGGGTTCGACATCATCCATTCACATATGCACAGTTGTCTCGACACATGTGGCCTTCGTCTCTGGATGGATATGCTCATGAGCATATGTGAACATGGTCTTTGTTGGCTTGGACCACCTTGTTCTTCATTTGTCATATTATGTCTGGCGCAAAGCCAAAGGTATGGCTGGAACCAGTGGTGGGGGAGACACCACGAGGACATTTGTCAGGACTGGCAATAGCCACATGCAGGTAGCAGCCATGATGTTCCTTGTGTCGTGTGTCATTGGCATCATGGTCTGCTTGGAGCAGCCGGACAACTCGTGTTTGCACAAGTGTCTTCCTATGAGGTCAGTGTTGTCATTTGTGAAGGCTCATCGTGTGAAGACTTATCTTGGAGCATTTGCTGGCCCCACTCAGAAGCCGCTGCAGATATGGACAAACAGAGTGTGCTTCAATCAACTGTCCAGAGATTGTCCAGCCAGGGAACAATTGTCAGGTGAGCAACTGGTGACTCGAAGTGAAGATGGCCGAAGTTTCACCGGGAGGAAGGACCTGCTAGAGGAGTCAGGTAGCTACACTCCACAATTTGGTTCAAGTGTTGCCCAGACTTTTGCATCGGAGTTTCTGCGGCTGCGTCATGTGTGAGTGACTTTTGTCTCACACTTGTGCCAGCTGCCTGCATGCAGTGTGTTGCACTACATGGAGAACTTCTGTCTCCCCAATCTTTGGCAACCACTGCAAATTAGATTTCAACACATGTCAAGCATCATGTGTTTGATCTCATCATAGGGTTCTTGGGTAAAAACAGTTGTCCTTGCAGGCGAAACTCAGGAATTTGTTTGATACTTGTGTTTGTAAATGCTATGAGAATATGCAAAATCTTAGATAACATAATTCCAACTCCACTTGCTTCACCTGAGGTTGGATGGCAATGTTTCGAGGCCAGGGTATACAGACACATGTTCACTTGTGCTTACTTGTGACAATTGACACAAAACTTTGACATATGTCCTCTCTTTTGCTCTTGCCAGGAGGAAAGCATATCAATAAAATATAATAAAATTATATAAACATCTAAAAATTAAAAAAAAATATATCATGTATTATTGAATTAACTATAATTTCTGGAGTTTTGTTTTACGTAAACCATCGTTTGGAATGCGTTGTCCTTGCGATATGCAAAACGTGAAGAGAGAAAAAAACATGTTTTTTTCTGACAAAGTTTGTGGTACTCCATTGTGTTCCACCGTGATACTTGGCGTGCAATCTTTAAGAAAAATAAGGGAAAAAAAGGAAACACATGGAAAACCCAGGAAAACAAAAGGCAACAGCGTTGCACAGCGTTGCAGTATCAACTCTATTTTTGTTTTATTTCTGTCTTCAATAACCCAAACCTACCTTATAGAGGACCCAGGGAACCAAGGTAGCACATTACGTTTGGTGACTTTGAAACCACCAACCAGTCAAGTATGTTGGTGAACTCTTTACACAATTGGATGGTACTCTAGGGAGACGCCCAGTGCGGCTGCATTTGCTTGACCTATCCAAGATTTTGCTTCCAAAAAATCCTACTGTGGTGGGAAATCCTGCACCACCTGGGATGGTAGAAAGCCTATAAATAATGGGATAAACCACCTATAAACTGGTGCAGGATTTCTTCCATCCACAGTATTTGTGCTCGTCGTATTCCAATGATGGGATGAAAAACATGTTCCTAGCATCGACCTATTCCAATTGTTGCTGAGTTGAACCACTTTTTCCCGAGAGCGTCTGAGCGCAGGGTTCTTCCAATAGTGGGGAGCGTCTGAGCGCAGGGTTCTTCCAATAGTGGGGGTCTGTGAAACATCTTCTCATCTTCACATCTTCTCATCTTCACATCTTCTCATCTTCACACCTTCTCATCTTCACATCTTCTCATCTTCACATCTTCTCATCTTCACATCTTCTCATCCTCACATCTTCTCCTCATCTTCTCATCTTCATATCTTCACATCTTCTCATCTCCTCATCTTCTCATCTCCTCATCTTCTCATCTTCACATCTTCTCATCTTCACATCTTCTCACATCTTCTCACATCTTCTCACATCTTCTCACATCTTCTCACATCTTCTCACATCTTCTCACATCTTCTCACATCTTCTCACATCTTCTCACATCTTCTCACATCTTCTCACACCTCCACTCACATCTTCTCACACCTCCACTCACATCTTCTCACACCTCCACTCACATCTTCTCACATCTTCTCACATCTTCACATCTTCTCACATCTTCTCACATCTTCTCATCTTCTCACATCTTCTCACATCTTCACATCTTCTCGCATCTTCTCACATCTTCTCACATCTTCACATCTTCTCACATCTTCACATCTTCTCACATCTTCTCACACCTCCACTCACATCTTCTCACACCTCCACTCACATCTTCTCACATCTTCTCACATCTTCACATCTTCTCATCTTCACACCTTCTCATCTTCACACCTTCTCATCTTCACATCTTCTCACATCTTTTCATCTCACATCTTCTCCTCTTGTCCTCTTGCCCTCTTGCCTTCTTTATCTTTCTCTCTTAAGGCCGAGGGTGGTGCCGGCGGCGAGTCACGAAACGTCAACCCTTTCGCACGAAATGAGGGTCGATCGTCAAAAACTGAGGGAAAATTGCGATTTTACTTGTGCTAAAGCAACCCTTTCGCACGAAATGAGGGTCGATCGTCAAAAACTGAAGAAAAATTGCGATTTTAGTTGTCCTGGAGCAACCCTTTCGCACGAAATGAGGGTCGATCGTCAAAAACTGAGGGAAAATTGTGATTTTACTTGTGCTAAAGCAACCCTTTCGCACGAAATGAAGGTCGATCGGCAAAAACTGAGGGAAAATTGCGATTTTACTTGTCCTGGAGCAACCCTTTCGCGCGAAATGAGGGTCGATCGGCAAAAACTGAGGAAAAATTGCGATTTTACTTGTGTGTAAAAGCTTCTGTGTGTAAAAGCGTCTGTGTGTAAAAGCGTCTGTGTGTAAAAGCGTCTGTGTGTAAAAGCGTCTGTGTGTAAAAGCGTCTGTGTGTAAAAGTCTCTGCGGGTAAAAGCCTCTGTGTGTAAAAGTCTCTGTGTGTGAAAGAGTCTGTGTGTAAAAAGCGTCTGTGTGTAAAAGCGTCTGTGTGTAAAAGCGTCTGTGTGTAAAAGCGTCTGTGTGTAAAAGCGTCTGTGTGTAAAAGCGTCTGTGTGTAAAAGCGTCTGTGTGTCCAAGCGTCTGTGTGTAAAAGCGTTTGTGTGTAAAAGTGTCTGTGTGTAAAAGCGTCTGTGTGTAAAAGCGTCTGTGTGTGAAAGAGCCTGTGTGTAAAAAGCGTCTGTGTGTAAAAGCGTCTGTGTGTAAAAGCGTCTGTGTGTGTAAAAGTCTCTGTGTGTAAAAGCGTCTGTGTGTTAAAAGCCTCTGTGTGTAAAAGCGTCTGTGTGTCCAAGCGTCTGTGTGTAAAAGCGTCTGTGTGTAAAAGTGTCTGTGTGTAAAAGCGTCTGTGTGTAAAAGCGTCTGTGTGTAAAAGCGTCTGTGTGTAAAAGGCTCTGTGTGTAAAAGCGTCTGTGCGTAAAAGCGTCTGTGTGTAAAAGAGCCTATGTGTAAAAAGCGTTTGTGTGTAAAAGCGTCTGTGTGTAAAAGCGTCTGTGTGTAAAAGCGTCTGTGTGTAAAAGCTTCTGTGTGTCAAAGCTTCTGTGTGTAAAAGCGTCTGTGTGTAAAAGCGTCTGTGTGTAAAAGCGTCTGTGTGTAAAAGCGTCTGTGTGTAAAAGCGGCTGTGTGTAAAAGCGTCTGTGTGTAAAAGCGTCTGTGTGTAAAAGCGTCTGTGTGTAAAAGCGTCTGTGTGTAAAAGCGTCTGTGTGTAAAAGTCTCTGTGTGTAAAAGCTTCTGTGTGTAAAAGCCTCTGTGTGTAAAAGGCTCTGTGTGTAAAAGCGTCTGTGTGTGTAAAAGTCTCTGTGTGTAAAAGCGTCTGTGTGTAAAAGCCTCTGTGTGTAAAAGCGTCTGTGTGTCCAAGCGTCTGTGTGTAAAAGCGTTTGTGTGTAAAAGTGTCTGTGTGTAAAAGCGTCTGTGTGTAAAAGCGTCTGTGTGTAAAAGCGTCTGTGTGTAAAAGAGCCTATGTGTAAAAAGCGTTTGTGTGTAAAAGTCTCTGTCTGTAAAAGCGTCTGTGTGTAAAAGCGTCTGTGTGTAAAAGCTTCTGTGTGTAAAAGCTTCTGTGTGTAAAAGCGTTTGTGTGTAAAAGTGTCTGTGTGTAAAAGCGTCTGTGTGTAAAAGCGTCTGTGTGTAAAAGCGTCTGTGTGTAAAAGCTTCTGTGTGTAAAAGCCTCTGTGTGTAAACGGGTCTGTGTGTAAAAGCGTCTGTGTGTAAAAGCGTCTGTGTGTAAAAGCGTCCGTGTGTAAAAGCGCTTGTGTGTAAAAGCGTCTGTGTGTAAAAGTCTCTGTGTGTAAAAGCGTCTGTGTGTAAAAGCGTCTGTGTGTAAAAGGCTCTGTGTGTAAAAGCGTCTGTGTGTAAAAGTGTCTGTGTGTAAAAGAGCCTATGTGTAACAAGCGTCTGTGTGTAAAAGCGTCTGTGTGTAAAAGCGTCTGTGTGTAAAAGCTTCTGTGTGTAAAAGCGTCTGTGTGTAAAAGCGTCTGTGTGTGTAAAAGTCTCTGTGTGTAAAAGTGTTTGTGTGTAAAAGTGTTTGTGTGCAAAATCGTCTGTGTGTAAAAGCGTCTGGTGTAAAAGTCTCTGTGTGTAAAAGTCTCTGTGTGCAAAAGCGTCTGTCTGTAAAAAGTTCTGTGTATGAAAAACTTTACAAAAATACGATGCAAACTATTGTCTTGTACTAGTCATATATTGTCTTGATACTACTCTTCTCGTCTGCCTATAATACATCTTTAATATAGTGTCTCCATACTAACAACAGAAGACTCTGCTCCTCTACGCTCTCGGGCCATCCGTCGTCTAGTTTTTATGGGGAGAGTTCTGACCCCCAACCAGAAAGGGAAGAAGGCAGTATTTTCCTTCAGAGTGGCAGCCTGAACATGACCAGAAAACATGGGATGACTGGATGATGAGCTGACCCCAGGAATTGGGAAGGGAAAGTTGGATGGGCCCCGCTCATGTAGGGTACACAAACAACAGACCCAGCTATCTCCCTACCCCTTGGCCAAACCGATAAAGATTGACCGCTGGGCCGCTGGGGCTTCACCAACGCACTCCCACTGGCTTGGAGAGAGAAAATGCACAAACAGCCGCCAAAAAACAAACGACAAGTCCATTGTTTAACTTTCCTTACATTTTACCTCAAACCAATTTCAACATGGACTTCTTCCGTACGTAAAATGTAGCATTTCAACATCCTCAAAAGCCATTTTACCCCATGGCATTTTATCCAATTTCAATCGTTTGATGGTTGGTTTCATAAGGATTGAACCAACCCCTTTCAAGGTGACACCCCAATGATTCAGATTCGGCTTTTCGGCAGTGGTTGAATCCCTAAGGCCTTGGTTAATTGATGATAATAGATGTTAATAGTTTCAATTTAGGTAGTTCCAATTTAGGTAGTTCCAATTTAGGTATCCGAAAGGTGCTTAAGATACCCTTAATGATTCCTAACTATTGGTTTGGATAAATTCGAGTGACCTCATCGTGACCTCACTGTAATCATGGTTAGCAAGGGGAATTATCCCAATATCGCCGAACTTATTTCAGGTTAGTGAATTATGATCATTTGCCGAGATTGATCTGCAATTTCCCGTTTTGCATGCCTGAATCCACCATGTTTCCATGATCATTTTGTGCCCAATTCCGCTCGATTTCCGCAACGAGGCCAGCGACATGCTTCGAGGAGCAGATCGCCGGGGGTCACAAAGAGTTGGAAAACCAGGGTGTTGACACGTTGCGTTGCCTGAACAATGATGACAATATATATATATATATACTGGGATATCAGGGGGGAGATCAGGGGGCCTACAATGAGATGTGCAATTAGATGATTTTTGATGGATTTGAAATGGAATATATTTATACTGCGAATGCATGGGATAAAGAATGAGATATAATGGGATATGCAATGGGATACAAGCAACCATCTGATCTAAGTAGGTTCTTCCAGCTGGTTCAATAGGGATTGCTATATAACGCACAAAGGGAAAACCTATGATTTGTTCATTGGGTTTGTCCAGAAGTCGCGATGGCATTGTCCAAGACTGGGAGGATTTACCTTGAATCGAAAAATATTGTCCATTTTCCATGCAATGTGAGGCCCCCGGCTCGATAGCTAAGTTGGGGTTCACATCACTCCAATATCACCATGGTTTATGGTACGCAGATAACGAACTAGCTACTGGGGCGAATCTAAACCAACAAACATAAGGTTTGGGGGCCTCAGATTGTAGGGAAAATGGTAGCCGTGGAGCTAAGGGTGGCGAGCTTGATAGTTTGATCATGTTTGATGGCTTATTTTCTCATGAAATCATACGATCAACTCCGGCCACGCAACTGAACCATTACATATATTGCTTTGCAACATGTCAAAGGTTAGGAAACATAAGATCAGATATCTAAGATTGCAATCGGTTAGGAAACATTGCCAGGGATTCGGTCAAATGCAAGATAATTCACCCAGACAACATTTGTTTCACTGGTTTTGATGCTGCAATTATATCCATCTGGAAGCTCACGAGCTTCAAGTTTCACACACTCTGATCCATTGATATATGGGATTGAGCGTGCTGTGTTAAACCATAGTAGATCCCCAGTAAATGCTAGCAAATGAACATAGATTTGTTTCAATGACATGGAACACCCACCACTGAGACTCGTCAAATTCGGTAGTCCAATATAGCTATGGGAAACCACCATGTTTGATAGGTAAAATCATCTACAAACGGTCCATGTTCCATAGCGACGTTGGATTACCAGGGCCGGAGACCACCAACAGCTGGGTAGATTCATGTTCCCAAGCCCGATGTTTGATATATCTTGGTCCCAAGTCCCAATATACGTAATTCAAAGAAATAAGGCCACATAGGAAACAGCAACCCCCAGATAGAAAAGTTGGAAAGCTGGAATTTATGAGGACCGCCATGTAGTGGTCATGGCTGGACTATGATTCGTTGTTGGCTGCTTTGATTCAATAACTATGTTCGTGGATGATTTGAACATTTGTCTTTATCATCCAGCCAATAAATGCCATAGTTCAACTAAAACCAAGAATAAACCAAAGCAGGTATACAAGCAAGAAAGAATGCCTGGACTATAGTTGGATGTTGGTTCCTTTTTTGTTCCATGCCTACCAGGCAAAGAACATGTCCCTGATTCTGTGGTTGTCATTTCGACCTTGGGGATTGTGGACAATGGTATATGGTATTATTGCCATATATTACTTTGACTACTACATTGTTGTATAGGTGTCATATAGACTCTTACTATATAAATTACTGTGTACAGTATATTAGTATAATCACCATCCCTTTAAGGCTACTTAAAATGAAAGATACATTTTTTGGGACCCCCTGACCCCCCCCCTCAATTGTAAAATTGGTCGCTGAACGTCCCCCAGGTGTCGTTTTTGTGGGGAGAGTAAGCTTCCATTTTCAAGGCCCCTTCAAATACACCTTGAAAAACGTAGCTTACATTTTGGGCACGTCCACCCACCAACAGTGGTGATATTGTAATATACATATATATATATATACAGCAATATAATTTACCATATTATAATTTACTTGTTGACATATTATATATATATATATTTATATTGTATAATTGGGTCTCTGCAGGCTGTTTCAGCAGATCTCCAGTTGCTTCCCCAGAAATTTGAATTGGCGCCCCGGAGCCGCCACCTTGATGGTGTCGAATCAATGGATGAGAAATGGGGGTACCCCCATGACTATGGAAACCTCCATGACTCAGTATTGAAACCCCCAGGGTGACGCCTGGGGATATTTGGGGATCCCCCATTTTAACAACTTCCAAATGTACATTATATTGAACATGGACATAGTAACCATGCTGAAGTAGCAGAGGTTACTATTTGAAGCTGGATGAATCTGATGGATGAATCAACCAATTTCAGTCCATTTACTACTGGATTCCTTGGTCAAGATATTCTTCTGTTCTGCTGAAGACTTCCCCTTTGCATCAACCAAAACATCCATTTCGCTTGAGTCTACCTAGACCTCCAAGTACCCACAAAGATGGATCAACATCTTGAAATCCTTCGGTAAAAGTCCCAGTTTTCCTGCGGTTTTCCAACCAAGGCTCCACCGGTACCGAACTCTTTCCCTCCGAGGCCCTTGCCTGTTGCGGAGCTGAGCGCAACGGTGCCTCCCGTGCCTCCCGCGCGCGCGCAACAGGAGGTGCCGTAATCAGTGGTGCCCCAGTTCGGAATCGATAAGTTGCTGTAAAACCAACATGTTGCGGTTTATGTTGGGTTTATGGTAGCTATATCTACAAGATGATCAACATGGGGCCTCCCGTTTACGAAATCGCTAAGTTGGTGAACATTTAACTCCAAGGACTGTTGGGTTTATGATAAGTATAACTATATAGTTCATCGGGTTTATAAAGCTACTCACAAGTGGGGGGCACCACATGGCAGCTGGCAGTCATCACTTGAAGCAACGTAACTCACGGACGGACGATGATCGGGATCAACGTTGGTTTGAACGTGGAGTGTGGTTATGCAACAGGCGGTTGCTTTTCAATTAGCAAGAAAAAACTATGAACACCTTATGTATATGAGGTTGTGAAATCTTGCTTTTCTGTTTTTTTACATATTATATATACATACATATATATATATATATATTTGTATCGGTTAAAACAACATTTCTGTGGGTTAAACAAATGACTTCTTGTGGGTCTAATCCCTATGCCAGTTATAAGTGAAATAACACCATTTATGGAATGTACAACTCCAAATAATCATACAAAAACAGGTATCTAGGAATCTAGGATTTTAACTCTAGGATTTCATGAGATGTCCTAGGTTGTTCATCCATTTTCATGGGATTTTCATGGTAAGGATCCCATTTCCAGCAGCTTTTTCGGGGCTTTTCAAACAAACCAGGCCTCCTTCGCCGCGTCCTTCGTCCCGCCGCAACGGGATCCGGGGAGACAGTCGCCGCCGCCGAGGTGCTGAAATCGGGGGCAATTTCAGTTCTCATCCATTTATAGATGGTATTTTCCATTCATTATAAATATATCATTGGTATTACATTATATCTATACACATAGATGGTATTGCAAATATTTATACATGGAGCATTTGGGTTAGAGGATTCTATGGCTTTGTCGTTGCCAATCTTAGATAATGTCAACCCTGGATTAATAAACCCCTAGGTTGTTTAATTGGGAGGGTACCATGTAAGTATTAGATGAAATGACTATTGAATACAGGAATACCCCCTAATTAATAAACCATGGTTTATTAATCCGGGGTTGACATTATAGATGGTACAATGTGAGGCCCCCAAGATACCTAAGTTAGTTTATAACTCCAATAACTATGGTTTATGGTATTTATAACGAACTAGTTACTGGGGCGAATCTAAACCAACTTGTATCTTGGGGGCCTCACATTGTCTTGTATGTTCCATATATAACCGAGGTTATATTATAAATATATCATCTGGTATCTTTTATTACTGGAGAATGATAGTAATATTAATATTATCATTGATGTGATAGAAATATTATAATTTACCCAGATTTATAGATGGTATTTTCCATGAAATCAACCATGCAGCTCTTGGTAATTACCCCATTTATGGAAAGCCATTTCAGATTAGTGAAATATTATGATTTATAGATGGTATTTTCCATACCCATAGGATCCATGGTGCTGCTATATATGGTAACATGGATCCCATCAATATAACCCATTTATGTTAGCATATATACCATACATGGATCCTATGGTATATATTATAAATATATCATTTGGTATGTGATCATGTATCAATACTCATCCATAAATATCAATATCAGAATCATAAATACACATATCTGGGTAGATTTCATCACGACCTCACTGTTTTTCCGAACCCTGGAATCATCGTTAGATTGCGGGAAATCATCCCCAGATGGCCTTAATTCAGATTAGTGAAATATTTATAATTTACCCAGATTTATAGATGGTATTTTCCATGAAATCAACCATCCAGCTATTGGATACCTCCATGACCATGGAAACCCCTAAATATCTTACTTGGTGGTTCATCCCACTTACTCTCCAGACACGGAGCCAAAGGGTTTTCTTAAAACATAGCTATGGAAGCCATGGACCATTTATAGACGATTTACCAAGTAAGATAATGATTTTCCATAGCTATGCTAATTTACCAGAGGGTACTAAGTAGGTTATAACCCTAGTAATAAGTGGGATAAGTGGGGTTAGTTTACCTATAACTAGGGTTATAACCCACTTACTAACTGGGATGATCCACCAAGTACAGTCATTGACGTCATTGAATTATAATTTATACATTTATATCTGATTATAACTGGGATTATAAATGGGATTATGGAATATCTTATGGCAACTAAGATTACATAACCACATAGCCTTAGCAGATATAACATATATGTAACCTTACACTTGAGAGAACAATTATGATATGGAACCTTAGTCCAGTTGTGGCCAAGGGACTATGAATTCTTCTGCAACAAAAAGGTTCTAGAAATCTGCCTGGGGAATTTCGTCGAAACGTTCAGAAAGAAACTACAAATTTCATCAAATTTCAATCATAGGAATTGCGACTGCGATTCGGATTTCATTGATTTATGATGACTTGATCATGATACGGTGGATGGGCCAGCGAAATAATGCGACATCCGATCTGCACCACCAATTTTGGATGGATGCGAGCAAAAGCCGAAGTAAATTTAATGGGATGTTTACCACCGGACCGACCTATCAACTGGTGATTTGGATTTCGCTGGCCCATCCACAGTGTTGCTTGCTGCTCCTATCCCATTGTCCTTTACCTTCAGACTCTGCCATGTTGTGCGGAAGATGGAGGACGTTGCAGCAGCAGTTGATAAGCAGCAGAAGAGGTCTGGAGCTTTGCAGGGTTTCTGGAAGTTGCTTTCTGTGTCGCTGGCAGCATCCACAGTTGGTTTGAAGGTTTCAGTCGAGGCCACGATTGACACGGTTAATGATGTTGCCTTGAAGATCCTTGACGCAATTTTTGCAGTGAAGAGTCCTGGAACCCTTTACAGGAGGCTGTACTCCTCACAGGCTTACGAGCAGTGGTGCATAGACACCTTTGCAGAGCATTAGTTGCCCATTTCAGAAATGAGAGTGTGGCAGTATGTGCAATGGCAACAAAAATCAGGGGCTGCACCAACCAAATCTTCAAGCTTCCTCGAAGCACTCAGGTTAGCATGGTTCTTGCTTGGTGCACATGGCGCCGACGAGGCGGAGAAGAGCTTGAGGGTCAAAGGGCTGACTGCCCAAATGAAATCAACAAAAAAAAGGCCTTGGAGGCCTGCAGACTTGTTTCGCATGGAGGAGGTGGTACGTCTTCATGCAATTCTGGAAGACACTAGCGTGTCACTGGGAGATCGTGCAATGACTGGACATGTTCTTCATTTGCTCTACAGTCGCAGCCGCTGGTCCGATTTGTGTCAAGTTACAAATCTTTTCATTGACAGTGATCAGAGGTTTCTGGAATTGACAACAAGGGAATATAAAGGTGCACTCCTATATCCTCACGAGAGAGACCCAATAAATTCATGGTGACATGGCTTTATGGGTGGTAATCGAAGCATCTCCAAAAGGTAGGTTTATGGCAGCCAGGGTTTAACACAATCGAAATTAAAGATTTAAATCACATGCTTTTGGGTTGAACATGGACCACCTATGGCTTTTGTCTAAACATGTTTGGGGTTCAGCTATGTTTTCCCTATAATTCAAACCTAAAATTCTGGTAAAGTTTGAAGCTGTTCTGCATCTTTCTGGAGGTTTTAACAGAAATATGATCCTGATTTTTGTTCAAACATGGGGAGCTAGAATGGGGATGTACTAAACAAAAGTGACTGATAATCTGATACCCTCTGGTAAACTGAAAATGGTCCATTGAAATAGTTGATATACCTAGCTATAAAATTGTGATTTTCCATAGTTTTTTGTATGTTTACCAGAGGGTAATTGACCTTTCCCGAGCAATGGGAACACTTCGAATTGGGCGGTGTTCGAAGCACCGGAAGTTTGTGGTGAAAGGTCGGTGTCACCAACCTTGACGTTGGTCGATGTTTGATTCCGCGGCTTCGATTCTACCCTTTACATATTGAGGATTATCACAATGAGTTGGGAATCCCCATTTTGAAACCACAGTAGCAAGGGGATATTCCAAAATCATGCATGTTTCCACAATTAATTGAATGACGTACTCCTTCCCCTATTAGTCAAAGTTGTTTTCCAACAAACATATGGTTCTTTTTATTATTTGAGTGATTTTCACGAGGCCATTACTTTTACATATCATATGGGATTATACTACCACAGAACCCACATAATACTTTGTGCTCTACCCCAATTAGTGGGCTATGACTCAGTAAATTCAGTACAGTAGGGGCAATGTCCAGTTACAATCGAGGTGAACGAACCCACAATTTTAAGCCCCATGGAAAATCCCACTAGAATTCCATGAAATCCCATTAGAATATACTAGAATCCCCACTCTACCGCTATAAATTCAACAGTATCATGCAGGCGTTTGGTTGGTTTTCGGGTAAATCATGAAGTATGCAGGATTTGTTTACATGTTTATGTTTGTATATCGTTTGTATATTGTATATATATATATATAAATATCCATCCACCCATCCACCCCACATGGGTATGTTTATATTTCCAAGACTTAAGGTTGGTGATATCCTTGCGAATATCGAGGTTTAGTTTGTGATTGGTTGGCCATGGTCCATGTTTGCCATGTTTTTCCATGGTGTTTCCATGTTTTCTCCATGTTTTTTCAATGTTTTTCGTGGATCTTCGTCTCATGTTCCATGATTTTTCCCGACATGCCGCGTTTCGCTAGCGTTTCACATGACGAGGCCGCCTCCCACTGAGCCATCCCCTCGGCCTGATCGAGGAGTTTTTCGTTATGGGACTTTTGGGGATGATATTGATATTTGGAGAATGATAGTAACATCCCATTATATCAAGATTAGCTATTGGTCAATATCCCATTATATATATATCCCATTACCCTCTGGTAAATTAACATAGACCCTGAAAATAGCCTAGTTTTAATGGTTTCACTAATCTTCCAGACCCTATCTGCCAGGGTCTATGTTAATTTACCAGAGGGTAATAATATTATCATTGATGTGATAGTAATATCTGGTTGCTGGTTTGGAACATGATTTTTTTTCTCCCCCATATATTGGGAAGAATCATCCCAACTGACTTTCATATTTTTCAGAGGGGTTCAAACCACCAGCCAGGATAGTAATCTTAATATTATCATTGATACGATAGTAATGAGATGATTATTTGGAGAACTATTACTATGATATTGGGAGAATTTTGGGGATAATGATAATAAGAAATTTTAATATATTGATAGTATGATAGTAATATGGTAGTAATATAATTGTATAATATTTCATATATGATGATAATATTTGGAGATTTGGGGATTTGATAATGATAACATGATAGTGATACATGAGGATAATGATAATAATAATAAAAAAATAACAGAAATAATGATATAACAATACTCATAATGATAATATGATATCACTTTTCGGGATAATTATATACACATATATAATGATAATGATATACTATCACTTTTTTGTGTAGAGTGATAATGATGACGATGTCAGGATTATAATGATGTAATGATTATCATAGGGATAATCATGGTGATTATAATGATTATTGTAAGGATAATGATAATTATAGCCAATATGGTCGACGTCACTGGAATGATGACTAGAATTGGGGTTCTGGAAGGATGCATCGAAAACGATCAGGTTTCTGGGACCAGGTTTTAAATCATGACAATTTTAGCATAGTTGGTCTATACTGCCCCTTTATCTGAGGTAGCATCAACTATATCTGAGTTTTCCGTGCCATCCCGGTGGTCCAAGCGAGACCAGAGCACCTGCTACCTGCTTGCCTTTGTTGTGATCTTCGTGCATTTTCTCCACAGAACCGGCTGGCGTTTAGCCGTTTAGCCATGCCTCAGAGCAGCGCAACTGAACGGAAGACAGGTGGTCAACTGGTGTGGTCAACTGGTCAGGTTTTGTTTGCTTCAACACCTTGAGCAACATGGGGATAAAGGCGGTGAACAGGATCGGGAATCGGGAATTTACATGAATTTGGTTCGCACATCCCCATCAGCCAGATTTATCCTAAGTTGGTTCTATGTCGTTTGCATTAATGGATATAACCTCTGGTAAATTAACATAGACCCTGAAATCACCAATTTTTAATGGAAACTTGTCTTCCAACCCCTATCTGCCAGGGTCGAACTGTTAATTTACCAGAGGGTAACCCACAATTTTCACCGCCACAAGCCCTAAAAAAACACTGGGCTCCACTTACTTTAGCGGAGTATACGTCCTCATCGGTTGATCAAGGAAGATGATTCCATGTTTTTCCATTCAAAATAGCCTACCCTCTGGTTATTTAACATAGCCATGGAAGCCATGGCCCATTCATATAGATGATTTTCCCAGCTAGAAACCTCCATTTATAAGGGATTTTCCATGGCTATGTTAAATAACCAGATGGTAAATCTGGTTGATTGGTCACACATAGGATTATCCCAGATTTTCATGGGCTTATGAACCAAGTTTTTTTTGGTTATATGTTATCATAGTGGAATTATGGTGGGAATATGGGAATTATGTCCCATCCGTGCCAACTTCAATGCTGAAAAAGTGTGTCTGAACCAAGCGGTATGAATCATGGGAATCAACCAGTATGAATCATTATGAATCTGTAAGCATTTTTAATATCACAATTTTTAATAGGTAAATCAACTATAAATGGTGATTAATGGTGGTTTAATGGGATTTCATGGTGATTTAATGGGATCTAATGGTGATTAATGGAGGTTTACCCTCTGGTAAACATACAAAAAAAGATGGAAAATCACCATTTTTAATGGGTAGTTATCAACTATTTCGACTGGGCCATTTTCAATCGCAAACTGTTTGTTTACCAGAGGGTAATTACCAGTAGTACCGCACAAGGCGGTGGCGGAAGTTTCAAAAATAGGAAACCTATAGGAGAAGTTGGTTGTTGTGAATCAGGGATGGCAGAGCGAAGCCACTGATTGACCGAAAGGTGGTTGGAGTTGCGTTTGCTGGAATGGTTGCAATGGTTGCAGTGGTCACCTCACCCACAACTGCTGGATGTAGTATGATGTACTGCAACTGTAGTTGTAGTTGTAGTGTAGTGGAGTTGTAGTTGTGGTGTAATGTAATTAGTGTAGTGTAGTTGCAGTCATATGGTTGTAGCTGTAGTTGTTTTGTAGTTGTAGTTGT
>CAMXCT020004002.1:341357-360301 GCA_947184155.2 Cladocopium goreaui | reverse complement strand
TTTATATATATTATTATTTATATAATAAATTTATAATATATAAATTCAATTTATTATATTGAAATTTGTTATTTTTTATTTATTTCTTTTGTTATATTTATTATTCCATATATTTTATTCTTCTTTATTTTTTATTTTACGAATGGTTCCCTTATTCGCCTTCCAGTAATTTGTAATTTATGGTCCCTCATTCCCCTTCCATATTCCATATTTTTCATTTCATAATCCTCACCTCCCATTCGCACTCTATACGCAACGCTTCACACTCCACACTTCAAACTCTACCGTACACTCCACCCCCTTACTTCTCCACTGGCTACACTCTCCACTTCACACTCCAGACTCTGCACCCCCCCCCACTCCACACTCCACAATCTACAATGGGACGGCAAGTTGCCAGAATGGTGCAATAACTTGTTCCGAAGAGTGCTTCAGGTAATGTGCATTTCGGGTTCGTGGGTTGGATCAAGTTTTTTTAAGCATATTAGATCATTATACCGTTTTTAAGTATACTTATATTTTAAGAGTTATCATTATCATTTCAACTACTTCATTGTGTCATATAAGTTAATAAACTCATTTTACGATTGTCAAAATTCCAATCAAAAGACCAATGTACTGAGTTTGTTCAACGTCCATTAGATATATATATATATATTTATTTATTTTAATCCTATGCGAATATATATACGTATATATATATAGTGCGAAATTCCCCCAAAATTCGCTACCGTTGGGAAAAACAATTTCATTGCGTAAAGGGTATCCGTTCCAAAACAAAATGTAAAACAAAGAAACCTAAATTCTAAAGTGTCCTCATACGTCACTTTTGTAAATAATGAATTTAGCGTAGACATTTGAATGATTTTGATTGTTTTGGCATAGGTTTGACATATTTGAAATTATCTTCGAATTTATTCAAAATCAATCTATAACATGTCAATGGCCATTTCAGGAACCTAAATTGGAGGTACCTACCATATATAAGGCCTATTTGTTAGGCCTATGTGAGGGGGATATACCATGAATTTATAACATTGTAGCGTATGTTTTCAAAGAAATCTTCCAATGTCCGGTCCCAGCAATGAACTTTGAACGGCTCCCACAAGTCCTGACAAGGCAGGTGAAATCTCCAAGTTGGCTATCGATCTATTTAAGTACACCTACATAAGGTTACATGATGTTACATGTATATTATTTAGGTCATTATGCATGTCTTCCCGTATCGTATATATATATAAATAATTACATATATATATAATATATACTATATATAATATATATATATTATATAACTCCTGATGGCGCTGCCACTCCAAGTCCCTCTAGCCGGGTCCTTGCGCAGTCCATTACCTTAAGTACCAGAGGTAGCTGAGCCGACAAAAGTTAGGATTTAACCAGCAACATACGGGAAATTCTAATGGAGATCATGGTAATATGTGGTAAGAATGCCAGTTTTCTTATGGGATTCAACTGCGATCAAACGGGAAAAATGACGCTACAATAGGGGCAAAAAAATCAGATACAATGGGATTTTGGGGCCAATAATATCAATGGCCATTCCAGGAACCTAAATTGGAGGTACCTACCATATATGAGGCCTATTTTTTAGGCCTAAATTTCAGGGAATATTCCCCCGAAATATGGCCCAAGATATGGTACTAACGTACCTCCATTTTAGGATCCTGAAGATCTCCCATTGAATAATAATGCTTCCCTGTCGGCGTCATCAGCTACATGTCTACCTGGGGAATTCCGGTTGAAAAATTGCAATCTATGGGAGAATCATCGGATTTCCATTCGCTAGCTATGTTGGATTACCAGAGGCTATCCCGTGAAAGAAGCTGCAAATATAACGGACGTTAACGGATTATGTGGAAATACATGGGAATATATGCAAGAATATCTTCTGGAATATGGGAATACATAACTTATAGACTTATATCAATGATGGCGATGGGGTTGAGATACCGACGGGTCAGGTCTTCAATGGGGAACTGTAGGGGACCCACATGCCGTTCTCATTATCTCTTGTTTTTTTTCACTATATCACCCGTATTTCATGCACATCGCCAGCTGGATTGCTATATTTATATCACTGCTGGATTGCTTGATTAGTGAGGGGGGGTGGTGTGAGAAGACCCGTCGATATCTTCAATTTAATCCAGCAATTTCCCAGGATTTCCCAGCATCTTCACAATATTTCCCATGGTTCCCAGCCATCAAAAAAAAACGCCCAGCTGAGCTGGTTTCCACCGCGGCACTCAGCCAGGGCTTCAACGGTCCAGTCCAGTGAAGGATCTTGGCGTCTTGGATGGCCTCCTGTTGATCTGCAAAACTTGGGGGCCGCATTGGGATCATTAATGGTTAATGATGATAATCTTAATTAATTATTGGGATCTTATTGATGGCTAAAGTTTAATCATTAACCAAAAACATATGAAATAAAACATATTAAGACTGTTAACCACTAATTATTAGGGAAAATTCCATGGGAGAATTAACTGTTACTAATGGCTAAAAACACATGTTAATAATGGCTAATTTGTTTGATCATTTCCATGAGAATGGGAACAACAATAATATCATGGCATAAATGGTCAAGGAGGTGGCTAACAATGGTTAATCATGTCATAAAATAACTAGTTATAATAATGGATGGTCATGCTTATCCTAACACATCATTATACATGGTTCATAATTGTAGTCAATGATTGTTAACACTGAATGGTTAATGATGGCTCTACTGATGGTTCATAATGAATGATGATTAACAATGACCCCCATCATTGAATGATTATGGTGAATCTGAATAATGATCAAAACTGTATGGTTAGATCAGGGGTAATGGTTCTAATTCATGGTTAACCATATCATCCATATCATGGTTGGCGAGAATCATTGTTAATTCAAAATTCATGATTCATAATTTCCAAATTCAGTGGTTAATGATTATTAGCTGTTCATGTTATCATGCATGGTAATGGTTATGAATGATGGTTCACAATAAATAATGATAATCACTGTCAAGAAGAGAAATGTGATAATGGAGAATGGTAATGACTCTAATACTGGCTCATGATTGCTAATGATGGTTCTTAATCATGTTTCATGATAATTGCACACATATCATATATGTTCCGTTATTTGGAGTAATCCTACCCCTGATGATGTTGAATACCACCCAAACTGAATAGAACCAATACTTAACCAGGGTGGTTCGTTTGAAACGCGTTTAGTAGTAGGGGAAAGGAATTATGTTGGTTGTGAACTCTGCTCTGTATCATCTATACATGTGTACTTACTATGAACTTATTAGATATGGGTATGGATCAATACCTATTAATACCATTTTTAAGGGAATGAACATCCGTTTACCCTCTATTTTGATGTTCACCAGGGGTACAAGGTTTTGACACACTGCCATATTGAGATATTGATCAAAACTGCAGATTTAAACGTATCCTTTTGATGGTGAAATGTGGTGGGTACTACCATGGCTCCAAAACTGCGGATCAGGGACAAGCAAAGGCCAAAAGGGGAAATCCATCAGGGACCTTCATCAGATGTCATTTGGAAACATTGCGAGAGACGCCTCAGAGACCAAAATTTAACTTTGAAAACATCTTGAATCTTGAAGCCCCAAACATTTCCGTGGTGAAATCTTCTGAGAACTGGGAAATCATTTTGAACAAAGATCTATGTCTATAGGATATATAGGATACCAACCAACAACATGGCCATTTTGGTGTTTCCTGTTCATTTTCCCAAGAAAAATCCACTGAGTGATCTTACGCCGGCACCTCGGACCGGCCGTTTCCATGGCCCAGGCCTGAGAGGTTTCGGAGAAAATCTGGGCGTTTTAGATGAGAGATATATAAATACAGTGATTTCCCTATGGACATATTCCCCATTATAGTGTGTTTATATGAATGGAAATCTTACATAGCTGTAGATGTAGATATAACTGTATTGATACTACTGTAAAAATATTACTACATTTGCATTACTGCAAATAGTTAGATATCGTCATATTCATATATATATATATGTATATAATCTAAATGGATAATATTTACATGGAAATATCTACAAGTTTCAATGTTGGGTATATATAATATATAGTACTTTATATTGAAATATAGTTCAACAGTATCTGGCTTAAAAAGTCTGCACTGTTTTCAGTGTTGAAAGCCAGCTGTCATTTCTGGAGGAGCCATGCGAAGTCAGCCCAGTCCAGTGTGGTCCAGTTCAGTGCTGTTTGCCAGCGAAGTTGGCTTATGCTAAAAACTGACGCTTGGGTTTATGGTAGATGTATGGTGTGTGTATATATATATAATAAATATATATATATATATATAGATAGATCCAAAGTTTGGTGAGTTCAGAAACCAACATGTATCTGAGCACCACCTTGTACCCATTTGTATCTCGATTGTCAATCTCATCATTCACCACTGATTCCTGATATGAACCGTCAACTTGATCCTTGGGGTTCCTTGGGATTCTGAAGGAAAACACGGGATTTGGATGGAAAAATGGCACCAAATTCCTGCCTTTCTTCTTTATCGACATCAAACAACACTGCAACGCCGGAATCCACCCAGCGACCGTCCACATTCCACACGTCCGGAATCCACTCCACGCGATCGTAGAGCAACAAGAGCAGGGGTGGTTGAGAGCCGTGCCTGACCATGGTGCCATGGTGACTGGGAATGCAATAAAACATGGCTCGGATATGTCATGGATATTTCATGGATATGCCATGGATATTTCATGGATATTTCATGTTAATGGACATTTGATATCTACAAATATAAGATTTCATGGACATTGCAAGTCACCACTAGATATCCATTTGAATCCATTAAATATCCATTCAGTCCATTGGATATAACCCGTGGATCAACATAAATATCCATTAAATTGTAAAACATGGAGGTTTGATCTATCCTACAAGTAGAGAAATGGTGATGATATTGCCTGATATTGCCAATATTTCACCATCTGAGAAATGAGGGGGTCAAAAAACAACAAACATCAGGACATGATGAGAATAATGGGGATATTTCATGGAATAGATACTTATAAAGCCTACCATATGTATGAAAGTTGAAAATTGCCAATCTTCCACCCAACATTTTGCGACTTATCTTACGTCTTACTTACAAAACAGTGATATTTTTAGTTGTGATCTGACCAGAAGAAATTTCTATTTTAGTGTATATGTTATTATATTTCTTATATATAATTATAGGTTATATTGTAACAACTTAGTTATTATATAGGTTATATTATAACATGATTTAATAACTAATAACCAATAATATAATATATAAGAAAACTATATTGGTTTAGCGGGTGTTATATAATAATGCTCACATTGTTTTAATCTATGGGGAACATGACGGTTTTAAACATGAGATCATGAGTGTACCCAATGAAATGGGAACATAAAAAAATCCTTCACAGCACTGATTTGTTTTATGGGAACATTGGGCAAGCTCCAAATGCTTACAACATGTTCAACCATCAAATTTAGAGGGTACCCAATTTTCAGCAGAGGGATTTACGATGAAACATAGGATTTGTCCGAGAAGTTGAACATATAGTTGATAGGTATCGGTGTGGAAATTGGCCACTAGAAACTACAATTCATATTCATGAAGTATCAGATGGTTGGGAAACTCCTGGTAGCTCCTTAGCTCCCCATTTAAATGGGGAATATTGGGGAATTTGGATACCCATAGCTCCTTAGCTCCCTCCAAACCACTGGATTTTCGGCTCAAACAATGAGGAACAGGGGAGCAATTATTTTGAACCAGAATAATATTGGGGTCAAGATGGGTCAAGCATCCCACCAGGTGAAAGCTCTGAGTTCGCAGGCTCCACAAGGTTATACCAAAAGCGGTAAACGAACCTGGCACTTCTTAAATCTCGAACCAAGATTGTCTATGCTTCACTGGTGGTATACCTACCCCTCCGAAAAATGATGGAGTGAAAGTCAGTTGGGATTATGAATGATTATGATATTCCCAAGTGAATGGAAAGTCATTCAAAATTCCATGGTTCCAGTCACCACCAACCAGCTTTCTGCTTCAGTATAACATCAACATCCACCATTTGTAGATCATTTTTTCAATGAGAAACCCATGGATTTCCATAGCCATGTTAGCACCGGGGCGATATATATATATACCAAACCATTGGAGAAGCTTGTTGTCCCGAAAAAACACGACTACTTGGCTTGGGTACCTGAAAAAAATCGGGAAAAACTGTGCGAGAAATTTCGTACCGAAAATCCACAGCTGCTTCTAAAACCTCTATCAAACTTCCATCAAATCCACTCAAATCCAGTTGAAGTCCATGAAAATCCATTCAACATCCACTAAAGATCCACCAAAAAAATATCGAAATTCAAAAACACCATTAAACGATGTTCAAAAATCCCATCAATCCATTCACCACCATAGAAACATATAAAACATCTCCGGGGACAACGAAATCTCCCTGGGAACCTCCATAGGTCGCGGCCAGCTCCGTTCTGCTTGGCCCAAAGGAGAACCTGCTCCGTGACCTTGAGGTGCTCCTTGTGAAGCGGGATGAAAAACCATGGAACTTACCTCTGGTAAACATACAAAAAAGTATGGAAAATCACCATCTTTACGTTCGGTAAATCAACGAACTAAAGGTGCCATTTTCAATAGCAAACTGTTAAATTACCAGAGGGTAAGGGGAATTGACCGGAAAAAAACAGGTGATGTATGAATTCACTTGTTTAGTAGGACTTGAAAGACGCATTCAAAGGGATCTTAACATAAAACAGTCGTATCTTCAACCAAACATATGTATGGCCTTCACCGATTGAAGAGAAAAACATGCATGAACACCCCACTTGTGTGTCCAGGAATGTTGGGGGAAACCATAATTAAAACATAAATGGTTTAGAACATTAACTTCCCCATTGTGTTTTGGAAGCTTTATGTTTTGTTTAGTATGATATGTTGATAAGATATTAATCATGTGCATTGACAAACAATTCTTCTTTGGTGTTTTTGGGAGGTTGCGCACGTGATACAGACAAAGAGAACAGTAAAATAACAAAATATATAGATGTTTAGAGACGCCATGCCAGTATCTTGGAACTGATGGATTTTGACTCTGTGGAAACACCCTCAGATTGCGGCCTGTTCGATCGTTTAAATTCACACAAGTCTGGATCAACCAATGGTCAAATAGGTACAGCTCCAATGCCCTTCGCATGGCTTATCTTAGATACACTGCATATAGTATCTTACAGTTTATTAATGTTGATGTTTCCCGCTCAAACCAGCAACATTTGAGATTTTACTGTAAGATATAGTGTATATATACATATATACATTATATATATATATCTCTATTAAATATTATTTATAGTTATTTATAATCAGTTGAAGCCGCTTGGTCTATCTTCCCCCTTCAAATAGCAACACTTTCCGTTCCCCCAGATCTCTACCCACTCATTGGGTCCAAGATTCCCATCGTTTCATGTCGATGACCATGACACCTGCGCCGTCAACATGATGAATTCCCTGTGCATTGCTGGAAAGGAATTCTCTACAATGTGAGCCCCCCCCAGTTCTGTGAACGTTGGTTAACAAAAGCCCCAGTAACTATAGTTATAAGTACCATGAACCATAGTTACTGGAGTTCTGTTCACCAACTTAGCTATCGAACGGGGGCCTTACATTGTATGATGTTGCATTCTAATCCCCATTAATTTCCTAGTTGGTGGTTGACCTACCCCTCTGAAAAATATGCTCGTCAGTTGAGAGTATGACATTCCCAATATATGGGAAAATAAAATTCATGTTCCAAACCACCAATCAGTTTCCATCAGTGTAAGTTAGGAGTTGTAAGATCGGAAGGTCAATCCCGGCTGGGCTAGATCACCACGATCCGTGCCTGTAGGCAAACCAACGTTGCCGAACTTCTCCCGAAGCATCGTTTTTTTGTATGTTGGGTACCAAAACCAAATCAAGCATCATTTTAAGTTTTAAGCATATTTCAGCAGCCAAGATTGTTTTTCTTGACCCCCCAAGTCACCAATATTCATCATACACCAACAGTTTCCCTAAAAAACACAGCAGTTCCTTTCCGATTTCCCAAACATCCCCGGCCCAGTGGCTTTCCGTACGTGGCCTGCGTTAAAACTGGGAGCACTGGAGGGTACCCAGATGGGCATCTTGGGGCTGAAGACCTGCGACCGATGGGACATCGATGGAGACATTATGGAGACGGGCTGCTCTGGTGTATGATACCCATGTCGTTAGCTATTTATCCATATCTATACTGGTTGGTGGTTGACCTACCCCTCTGAAAAATGATGGAGTGAAAGTCAGTTGGGATGATGACATTCCCAACTGAATGGAAAGTCATAAACACTGTTCCAAACCACCAACATATGTATAACATATGTATTAAAATGATCTCACAACAACCATGGTATTTATCAATATCAATTTACCCATTGTTAGGAGATTCACATGCCATGGTGCCATGGTTCCATCTTTTTACATCGAAGCACTAGGATTGTGGGAAAATCACTGGCAGATTCAGCAAGACTCAGCGTTAGATCACAAGTTATAAGCTGGTGAACAAATGCCAAAAAATCTCGACAAATTGTGTGGCTAGTACATTTTACATCATTTTACCATTACGAAATCCAAGATGAAGTTCATTAGTTCGTATCTACCCAGTCGAGCGTTCTCACCTTTAAGGGATGGTCCTCCAATCCCTAGGATCCCTAGGATCCCGACAGCGTCCTCACCACATTTGGTGTTGAAAAACTGTGATTTGAACATGGGCTATGGGCTGTTTCAATCATGTCCTATATATGTCCTATATGGGTAAAAATAGAGCTTTGGGGTATATATGGTGACTGGTATACCATCTATCATCATTTACCTGCTGTTAAAGGGGTAAACAAGCCCCTCTATTCATCAACCAACCAATGGGAAAAGGACATCTATGGGCTGTTTGATGATTTACCGTTCTGAAAAAAATGCTGTTGCAATACAGAGAACTGTGAAATCACCAGTGGCATCCCATTGCTGGTGGATTATCAAATCAAATCTCTTTCGTGGTAAGATGCCCAGAAATTGTGCCATACACAAATCATCAGAAGGTATGCCAAATTATCCCATAAATAATCCATAAATAATCCATCATAATCCCATCAAATACCCCAAAAATTTCCATATTTCTCATATGATCCCATAAAACATATTGGACCTTGACAAGGTCGAGCCGAATTCGACCCGGCCTTCAAATAAAAGGAGAGAGGCAAATGCCTGCGTGGCACTGCCGCCAGCACCGCCTGGACGAGACCGACGGAAATCATCGGCTTTTAATGGGAAGATATGGGAACATATGGGAACATCCAAAAAATGGGCATGTTCATGGAAAAATCATTGAACTATGGGACATAAGGTTTTTTTTTTTAGTTCGATGGTTTTCTCAGCTATAAAGCTAGGTATGGGTATGAGTAAAATATACAATATACGGGGAATATTTTATGAAATTCGGTTGAT
Organism: Cladocopium goreaui; assembly: GCA_947184155.2. Lineage (NCBI taxonomy): Eukaryota > Dinophyceae > Suessiales > Symbiodiniaceae > Cladocopium > Cladocopium goreaui. The sequence continues at coordinate 350,726 of CAMXCT020004002.1, read as the reverse complement.
CATTGTAGGAAATTCCAACCTTTAATGGAGAAGATCTGGGAGAATGTGGAACATCCAACAAAATAATATGGGCCATATGGGTATGATGACCCCATTTTGGGGTACCAATTGCACCCAGAGAATTGGTACATTTTTTGGTCTTAAACCATTCAATTTGGGGAATATAGTATTACAGAGTATCACCAATCCGCGTGGTGGTTGAAACATTCCCCTGAAAGACATACACTTGTCAAGTGACGTCAATTGGGATCATCGTTCGGGGTAGGCTATCTTCAGATACCCTCTGGTAACTTCACATAGCTATGGAAGCCATGGCCCATTTAGCTGGATGCACATAATCATTCTTTAAAAAATGTGATTTCCATTTCGCAAACTGTGAAATTAACAGAAGCTACATGCACATAATCAGGATAATGCGGATGTGTATACCAGTAGTTTGTCTGGAGATGATTGGGGAAGAAATGAGCAACCATGCACTGCCAAGCATGGGATGTGTCAAAAAAATGTAGTCATGTGGGTAGATCATGTATATGTATACATATAGTTATACATATATATATATGATACTGTAACATGGTTGTTTAAATCCCCTGACTTTTGATGCTCAAGTTCTTGGAGTTTTAGGTATGCTCGAACCACATTGGACAATGCCTGACAATTGGGGCATCAAAGGACAAGTTTCGAACCAACCTATATATCATATGGTTGGGAGACTCTAGCTCCAAGGACCCAAGAGTCTGCCTGTTTTATGTTTCGGGAATATGGGAACCTCAAAAGTACAGTATTTGGGGTATGATGACTTATATAAGTACCTTCTCAGACAGTGTTTGGATCCATAGGGATAGATACAACATGATACAACCATAGATCAGCTGCTCCACACCTCACTTCGGCTGCTGAAGGCCAGATCATGCAGTTCACAGACCTCGGTGTACGGACCTCAACACTGTGTTGGTCAAGTACTTCTTTGGTACCTCTATGGAACCCCACAATTGCCATTGTTTCATATCGTTTGCATTATATATTCATATATATTCATATTTATATCTATATAATTTAAATATGATTGATCCTCACCGGAAGGTTATACTTTTGAGCCACACCCGAAGGTGGCTGGAGATGTAAGGAAATTGCCGAATGATTTACCCTCTTGGAGGGTGGTACAATCGTGGTGCAGTTCTCACCACCCTGAAAAACCAAAAAGTCACTTGCGAAAATCTTCCATGGGCTATACCGCTATACCTAGCTCCTCAAAGTAACCATGCAAATTAATAGTTTACCCATGTTTACCCCCTAATTTTCGTACTTCGATATACTTCGACCCCGTTTTTATTGGTCTGGAGCGTCTAGGTAGTTGTGATTTGGGATGATTCCCCAATCCCAACCATCACTGGTTGGTGGTGCAATAACCATCTTGAAAAATATGAAAGTCAATGGGAAGGATGACATCCCATATATTATGGAAAATAAAATTTCATGTTTGAAACCACCAACCAGATCATCTACATTGATCTGGGTCAGTGACGTTGGACTTTAGGTCGAGGTTTATCCGAAGAAAGGGGACCCCCAAATCCAGTGATTTATCATGTTCCCCGTGAAAACGGAATGTTTCTGCAAGGTTTGGGTTATACTATGCTGACAGGTTTAGAGTTTTGAAGAATGTTTTTTTTCCCATTATATAAGATGGAATGTTTATGATTTTTTCCCCATTAAGATGGAATGTTTATGGTAAAACATGGTAAAACTGTTTATAATAGCCAGTTTCACTTCAATTTCTGGCAAATGCGGCGCCATTCTTCACATCCTTGAGCCATCTCACATCGCCCTTCACGATGACGTCTGTGTCCAGATAGATGATCCTGCAGCGAATGTGACCTCACCATGGTTCTATGATGAATAGCTCTTGGATATGCTGGGATACTAAACATGGATAAACAAATTCCAGATCTACTAAACAATCACATGCAATCATTGGATATGCTTGGATACTAAAAATGGACGGCAAATATATATATATATATATACATATATAATTATATATACATATAACAATCACTGATTTACCGATTTAGCATTCACTTTGCCCTGGACCCATGTTCAACCCAGCTATCCCAGCTCCTATCGGCTCGAATCCATCTGCCCAAATAGAAACGCACGAAGTTGTGCGGAGCGTTCAGGTCCCCGGTCTTGGGCAACATGGGCATTGAAACAACATGAACTGCAATGGGAAGTTCAACCAGAAGATACCAGAAGGGTTTCAATTAATTGAACATATATTTATTATAACTAAACCACTGTAATACAACTGTTTAGAAAGTTCAACAACAACGCAATAGACCTTAAGGGAATCTAACCAACACGTTTTGAGACAGTTCATCAGCTAAACACGAAAATTCAACCAGGAATTCCACCACCAAAACATAGAAATTGAACCGATACAAACATGAACTTAACCAATTAAACATGGGATTTAACTAACTAAGATGTGAATTAAAATTAGCTTAATTAAATGGAAGCTTAAACAACTTAAACAACATCGGGATTTTCTTATCAGAAGTCGAGAACCCAACATTGGATGGTTTCATAATATAATAAAGAAGCTGTGCGACACTTCGGTGTCCTCGGCTGAATTGGGGTTCTTCATTATGTCACTTGCCTCCATTGGACATTGCAGTTAAACCGGTGAACATGTTGAACTCCCCCATAGGATCCATGGTGCTGGTATATATGCTAACATTTAGCTTGTTGGTGGTTGACCTACCCCCCTGAAAAATATGAATTCGTCAGATTGGATCATCATCCCAACAAAATTGGGCATTTTTCCAAATGTTCCAAACCACCAACCAGATTTGGGGTATATCGATGGGATCCATGTTACCAAACCACCAACCATAGGTCCGTTGAGCTCCCCTTGGCATCCTGGTTAGGTTGCCAAACAATGACTTGAAACATCTTGAAACTCTGTAGGTCTTGGGTAAAACTCAGAGTTTGCTATGGAAAATCACCATTTTTTCAGTAAATCAACTATTTCTATGGGCCATTTTCAATACCTATGTGACAAATTACTAGAGGGTAATTCCTCATTTAGACTGGTTACATCCCCATGGCAATTGCCAGAATCTATTTCTGGTTGCTTATTAAATCCACATGTTGGTTACTACATGTTACTACAAGGTGCATATTTACTGATCAAATCCTACTTGTTTGCTTGTCAAACCCTGTTTTTGCCCTTGAAGTCCCCATGTTCATTCCTAACACCTACTTGTCACCTGCTCGAACCCCCCAGTTGTTTCATGCTTGAATCGTGTTGTTTAACCTGAAAAGTGCGGGTTATGGCTTGACCAGCCTCAGCGGTCACACCCTCATCCACGACCAGATCTGCAGAGAGCACCTCGTCAGATGATCATAGATGATCTACAGGGAAAAATGTTTTTTTTACGTGTTTTTCCACCATTCTGAATGGGTTTCCTGTACATTTCCCCATCCACTTTTGGGAAGATGATGTTTACGTGACAAAAATGGTGGTTTAACCCTATAATCATTGGATTGCTTGGAAATTTAACAAAAACAAACAATATCTGGTGAACTAAGAATTAGGATATGACCAGAAAAAAATTGGGAATTGAGAAAATCAATATAATTATAAATCAAAAAAAATGCGTGAAAAAATCCATCATCGATTGATCATGGGCCGATTTCAAACAAGGTGTTGTCTGATGCACAAAAATGGTGGCGGCCGGGGATTTTGCAACATCGAAATTGACCTGGACAGGCTGGCCATGTTCAGTTCAAGACAGGCGGCTTTAGATCAGTTCAGACAGTTTCAACAATTTTTTGGTTATATAGTGGTTTTAACCATCTTGAAAAATATTAGTCAATGGGAAGGATTATCCCCATATTTTTTGCAAACATAAAAAAAAATTGAAACCACCAGCCAGATTTTGAACTACACCCCGAATATTCCCACTTGATTATTTGATTCAAGAAAATTCGGGGCAGGTCCGCCCAAATATTGGATAATATTGGAACATATAAATGAACATGCCAAAGGAGAAACGGCGAAGACTTTTGTGATCATGGTCCTATTCAGGCCAAAGTCGGCTCTCTTGAGATCATCTGCATTGTCCCGCAGATGCAACCCAGCTGCGCCAAATGAGTGCGCCATTGTCGACACACTCGCTGAGACTCCCCATTTTAAAACATGAGAAAGGTCTTCCATTTGTTGAAGGACATCAGCTTTCTTCCAAGCTGCGAGCAGGCCCACGTTCCCATCAAACATCAATTCGTGCAGTTTCTGATTAAAAGCCATCTTGTTTGGGAGCTTGCTCAAAATTTGCTGAACATCTTCAGGGCCCTCATATTCTCCACCTGTTGCAAAATGTATTGCCGTGTCATTAAGGTGGCCTTGTTCCTTAGGAAAAGGTTTCTGAGCCATTCCCAAAGGATGCGCTTCATCCAACTCAGCAACACACCAGGCACGTTGGAAGAGGTTCAAGTCGGCATCCACTGCAAGAACTTCTGCAAATTTTGGACTTTTCTCGGCCAGCAGCGCCATCATGTCGAATTTGTTCATTTCACAGAGGATGCTCTCACCCTGTTCATTCAATGGAGGGTCTTCGTTGAAAAAAATGGTGTCTTGCATACACACACACACACTGGCTGGTTGGTGGTTTGAACCACTCTGAAAAATATGAGTCAGTTGGGATGATTATTCCCAATATATGGCAAAAATGTTCCAAACCACCAGCCAGCTGGATGTGGGATCTTGGTGATCGGATCGATGTCTCCGTCCGGGTTTGCTCCACAGATGCCTGCATGCTGATTGACGGCGAAGGCACAAATCCAATAGGTGTCCTGAAGACGTTTATGAACCTGGAGGGCTTCTGTCAAAACCTTCACGCCTTCTTTATCGCCGCACAGGAGTCCAGCAACAAGTTCAAAGGATTTCAAAGGTGTGTTCTCCCAAAGCATCAGCAATGACTGTAGCCATCAGGTCACGGAAAAGATTGGACCAATTGTGAGTAACCATCTTCCCAGGTATCACCTGAATTTGGCTCAAAACCAGGCACTGCTGATAGGCTCACAGAGTATTCAACCCCGGATTAACTCAACATATAGGTCAGTATGTTTACAGGTCTTGAATGAAAACAAACAGTTTGTTTTTTTTGAACATGTTTGAACTCTAGCCACCTTCTTGCCAGAGTACACCAACTCGGCAAACGAGATGCCTGCGGAAGTCTGAGGAATAATTTCGAGTCTGACCACGTCCTTGGTGTGGACTGCTGGGTGGAAGAACATCCTTTCAGAGTCAAACAGTCTGCAGTAAAAGTCCACAAGGTTGCCCTGTCGGACATTCCGCGACCGGCCAACTCCTCAGTCTTCGCCTCCCACGCCAGTTGCGGAGTCTGATGGATAGAATCCGAGGGCTGGAGGTTGAGACGATCTGAACAACTCAGCTTTTGATAATAGAATAACACCAACATTCACCAAACTGCTGACACACTGCACAACGGTAAAAAAAATACGAGGGACTGGGGTTCCAACGAATTTGATCAAACGCGCTGTCAATAGGGACAGTGCGTGCTTCTATAAATGTTTCGTATATGGCAGCAACAAAAGGAGCCGTGGTGGTTGCCAAGCTGGAGATGAAGCCCTTCGTCTGCAGAGAAGTGCTCCTTCTACATGCAAAGCTTCCGTGGCAGCACCGTTTGGTTCCCTGCCCTCTCTGCGAGCCACCTCTTCGGCTCGATCCAGAATTGAAATCACTCCACACATAAGGTAGACAAGACTCGGCAAGCCCAATACACAAGGTAAAGCACAGCCAGTAAAGAAGCGGTACTCACGTATTGTGAAATGGACGAGATCAAACGTGCCATTTCTTCAAAGGCCCGTGGTTGAGCTTCCCCTGGTTGGACTGGGCGGGGCACCAGATCAGTTGAGATCTGCGACAGCATGCAAATGTTCAGGCCAGAAGCGGAAGCCATGCAGCACAAGAGCCCAGCTTCAAGCCAAAGGACATGTTGCAAGGAGATGCCTTTTCGAGGCGAACTCAAGTCTGGCCAAATCCTCCTGAAGCGATCGTGGATGAGATATTGCAAGCAAATCACTTCGAAAAACATAACCACTGACCTCCACGTAGGCGCAAAGATGCAAAATAATCCTCCAAACCAGTAGGGCATCAAGAAACGTGATGCAAGAAGAACATGTTGAGTGGGAGCAATGCTCCAGGTAGCTGCCATTCCAGCTACCGTATTGCTCCCAGCAAGGGCCCAAATAAGAATGAAGGAACTTGGATCTTCTGAAAGCGACTTGCCAAGCAAATCCGAACACTTCCATCCAACTGCAGACACGCAAGTGGCGAGAAACATGGCTACAGCAGGAAGGCTTGCCTGAGCGCATCTCAGACGCCAAGAGATTTGATCCATTTCATGCTGCCTCGACTCATCGTCTCCATGATTTGAAGCTTGTGATGGAGGCTCTTGCACAGTTTTCACTGCTTCCTGACGCGTGGAAGCGACACCTCCAAGCAGCACCGGCGCTGGCAACATGTGGCCGAAAAAGCGAAAAGGGAACGATGGGCGACAAACGGCCCGGCACAAACATGGGCCAACAATGATCGTTTGGTGGCAACATGCCCCATAAAACCTGAAATAGTCCGAACATATCCGAGATTGAGTTTTTGTGCACCATGGCCCATGGCCAACCATGTTGAAAAGTCATCAAGTGTGAGATAAATTGACATCACCCCACCATGTTGGGTGGTCAAACCTACTAGTACCGATTTGTTACTGGCACATTGTAAACCCCCTTCGTTTTCATGGTGAAATTCAAACGTTTATGTTGATTAATCAAATCTCAAACTTTGTTCCTTAAATTCACCGTTTTTGTTGCTGTAATAAATCTCACTAATTATTGGTTTAAATTCCATTGAGTCCCATTATTCCCACCACATATTCCGTGACTTTGTTGCTTAAACCCCAAGTTTTTGAGTTGAAGATCCACAGGTTCAAACCCCGGCCTCCGCTTCACTGAAGATGTGCACGGCAACGGCCACACCTGGGAACCAGGAGAACTCTGGCCAAAAATATGTGGAGAGTGAATGGATGTTTTTTTTTTTTTTGCAGTAATGCTATATATGATATAAACAGTATAATTACCATATTATATATATACTTATGTTTATTTATGTAAATATTTAAACACATATATACATATAGTTATATCATACATACGCTTTTCTAATATACATATATATATATGTTATATATTATTATACTAACTACATATATATATATATATGTGTCTAAGTTCTTATACATCATTCAAATGTTATTGTAATGGACATATGTCATTATATGTTCTTCTTCTTATGAATATGCTTATCATTATTATTAAATATATTATCATATCATATATTCATGTTACTATGATTATGTATCTATAATATATATACATATATATATTGTCATATTTCACATGAGTTATTTTACCTGTATATTGTATACAAACTGACATATATTAAATACGTTCTGACATGATATATACATGTTTGTATGTCGATATTATGTTAAATAAATACAAACTAAATAAATAAATAAATAAATAAATATATATATATACATATGATTATAGGTATGATATTCTGTTGCACATATTGCACATATTGTACACACACATATATATATATATGTGAAAAAAACACACTGAACGCATCGGATGATTGTGAGGTTCACCACATCACCTGGCCATGGCTTTCAAAAGAAAGGGCCCAAGGCTCGGCCCGGCGACCAAGGCCCAATGGAGTGGCCATCATACGGTGGATGGTTGCGAAATCCTGCACCAGTTGATAGGTGGTAAGCATCCCATGATTTCAAGGGCTTCAACCATCCCAGGTGGTGCGCCGGATTTCGCTGGCCCATCCCAGGTGATGTCATCATAAGTTTTTCGCATTGAAATGGCCATTTGGAGGGTACACCCCATTGACAAACCATCCATGGACGTTTCTCCCAATATTTAAAGGCCGAAAAGCAATGCTGATCCAACCCCCCACAGCTGGGCAAAGATGCCATCGATCAAGAAGTTGTTCTCACCCTGGCCCTGCCATGCGAGCTGAAACCAATATGTGGGTCATCGATGGTCATCCATGGTCAAACCATCCAGAAAGCTGCGCATTAAAGAAAGCCATCAGCAACCCACAGAGAATAGCGAAACTGTGAGGTAGTGTCATCCCATGGCCAGGTGTATGACATGGTAGCAACATCCACAAAGTGGTGCCCCGTTTCCAGTTGTATGGTGGATCAATTCCGTGAAGTACTTCGATATCTGCCAGAAAGCCGCTGATGTAAACGCTGAAAACCAACTGAAAAAAAAAGGCAACCGGTTGACTCGGCGCCCTTGTAAGGGTGACGAATTTGAAATTCTGATTTTTGAGGCTAAGAGACAAAATGCTGGTATTCGCAGGAGTCGTCAAAAAATGTTTGCAACATGGACATTCATTTCGGTTGGCAGGTGTGTGACTCAAGAGTGAAAATGTGCGTTTCGCCTGCGCGGTGGCTCGATTTTGCTCTTCAAGGGCCAAGAAAAAAACATTAGAAATTTATGATTTTCAATCATCCGAATCATATCAGGGCGACATTCACTCTTCCAGTTTTTTCCTCTTCTCGACGCTAGCGGTGCCAGAGCGCTTGTGGCAATGCAGAAGCCACAGTCTGCAACAAGGCAGCGTTGTGACGCCATGTCCAGCTGTAGGCCCAAGTGTACCTTTTTTTGTACACTTTTTTTTTTGTGGAGCATCGACGGAGGTCGCCATTTTTTCAAGTGCTTCCATGTTCCATCCATTTTTAGGGTACCAGCAACAATGGCTCTATAGGATTTATCCCACAAACGACCTCGAAAATGAATAGTCTTAGTCTTAGTAAAGATATTTTGTTTGTGGTTGACTTGGGCCAACTTGAACCTTTTGTGGGGATAATCTTTGACACAATGACACAACTGACAGCATGTGCAACGTTTGCATCTTCCGTAACGTAAAGGAAGTGTTCGTCAGGGACGTTAATACACCCCCCCACCCCCCACCCCCCTGATGAACATACGACAGCATGCGCAACGTGTGCATCTTCCGTAACGTAAAGGAAGTGCTCGTCAAGAACGTTAATACACCCCCCCCATCCCCATCCCCCCTGATGATCATACGACAGCATGTGCAACATGTTAAAAACTCAAAAAAATCAAATCCTAAACCCCCATTTCCGCAAGCCTCATTTTTGAAATTTGCAACCCTTCCAAGGGATCGTAAATGGCACATCTCAAAATTGGCAACCCTTCCAAGGGCGCCGTATCAGCCGCATGCCGTAAACTACCCTCTGGTAA
>CAMXCT020004002.1:210000-341257 GCA_947184155.2 Cladocopium goreaui | reverse complement strand
AATTCTGATTTTTGAGGCTAAGAGAAAAAAAATGCTGGTATTTGCAGGAGTCGTCAAAAAATGTTTGCAACATGGACATTCATTTCGATTGGCAGGCGTGTGACTCAAGAGTGAAAATGTGCGTTTCGCCTGCGCGGTGACTCGATTTTGCTCTTCAAGGGTCAAGAAAAAAACATTAGAAATTTATGATTTTCAATCATCCGAATCATATCAGGGCGACATTCACTCTTCCAGTTTTTTCCTCTTCTCGACGCTAGCGGTGCCAGAGCGCTTGTGGCAATGCAGAAGCCACAGTCTGCAACAAGGCAGCGTTGTGACGCCATGTCCAGCTGTAGGCCCAAGTGTACCTTTTTTTGTACACGTTTTGGTTTTTTTTTGCGGAGCATCGACGGAGGTCGCCATTTTTTCAAGTGTTTCCATGTTCCATCCATTTGTCGGGTACCACCAACAATGGCTCTATAGGATTTATCCCACAAACGACCTCGAAAATGATAAGTCTTAGTCTTAGTAAAGATATTTTGTTTGTGGTTGACTTGGGCCAACTTGAACCTTTTGTGGGAATAATCCTTGACACAACTGACAGCATGTGCAACGTTTGCATCTTCCGTAACGTAAAGGAAGTGCTCGTCAGGGACGTTAATACACCCCCCACCCCCTGATGATCATACGACAGCATGCGCAACGTGTGCATCTTCCGTAACGTAAAGGAAGTGCTCGTCAAGAACGTTAATACCCCCATGTTAAAAATTCAAAAAAAATCAAATCCTATACCCCCATTTCCGCAAGCCTCATTTTTGAAATTTGCAACCTTTCCAAGGGATCGTAAATGGCACATCTCAAAATTGGCAACCCTTCCAAGGGCGCCGTATCAGCCGCATGCCAAAAACAACCTCTGGTAAACGAACTATATAGCTATAGAATCTATAGAAGATAGGCCATTTATATATAGATGATTTAAATATTGAAAATGCTGATTTTCCCATGCTTATGTTAGTTTACTGGATGCTCACTGGGGCACCAGGCAACACCAGTTCCATGCAGTTAAAGGCACCGAAAAATCCCACAAGAAAACGACTTGTAGCAACCCTGGAAAGTGATTATATAAATAAGGGTGAAAGCACACAGTAAACAATAAAAGGGGTTATATAAACAATGGAACGTACAAAATAAAAAGTATATAACCCCCCACAAAACATACATAATAAACAAACATACTGTAGTTTTTCGGTGTTTGTATCACAAAAGACCAGGTTTGCTTCTCTTGTCCAGAGCTTTGACTCGCAGCCGTGACCCAATCATTTACAATGGCACATCCAAAAAAGTATCTACACTGCTGCTTGGTGGTTGTATCATATATGCTTGGGATTTCTTGTGGGAAATCTGCTTAGTGGTTGATCTTGTGTGGTTGGTGGTTGACCTACCCCTCTGAAAAATATTAGTCAGTTGGGGTTATTATTCCCAATATATGGAAAAATAAAAATATTCCAAATCACCAACCAGGTATTATATATGTTTGGATATATTTGGTATTACTTACTTGGCTACGTCTAGGGAGCCAGAAACTCTGCCCCTGTCCAGCATCTTCCAGCGGTTTCCGGTCCTTCTGCAAACGCGTCTGAAAGCTGCAACGGAAAGCCTTGATGCGTTGGTCAGCTGGAAGACCTTTACCGAACTGCGGAAAAGTGTGCAAAACTCCTCATTTTAGTGATTTAATGGGACTTTATAGTGTTTACAGTAATGTGTGATGAATGGGATATACCTTCTGGTAATTTAACATAGCTATGAAAAAAGGCTCTGTTATAGAATTTTTGCCTGTTGAGAATGGTGCGTTGTTTTTTCCCCACATTTAGCTTTGTTAAATGACCTGAGAGTAAATGATGTTTTGATGGGAAAGGCATCTATAAACTGGTGATGGAATATTTACCTATGCTCCATGGTGCTGGAATATCTACCAATGTTTACCCAAAACCGTGAAGCCCGTAGGGGTACATGTTCTGAGAATTTTACTGCGACTAGATGATCAATTGTTTAAAGCACGCATTTAAAGATATACCATGATATGGTACACGGTACACTCCTATAGTCTATGGTTTTAAACACATGAAAAAGGACAAGCAACCAACGAAAGCCATATTTTCCGAGCATACATGTTGTCCTTAGCCAGGAGTTCCCCAAAAGTTTCCACTTAAGGTCAGTACGATCCACCGAGCCGGAGGAAGAGACACACAAAAAACGCTTGCCATGGAAGATCTGCAAGTTTTAAGGGGGGGCAAATATCCCAAATGTGAACACTATTTACCAATTTCTTTCACATGATGTTTTACCTTGGGCCGCCCAGGAAGCAATGGAGTGTGAGCCACACGTGAGCTTGAGATCGACCAGCTTCACAATCCACCAATCCCTCAAAACCTGGTTTCAATTCCTTCCTCGCCACCATTTATTTTGAGATCTGCCAGTGATGTTGTTTCAGTTACATACCCAACTCATTACCATCCAGTAATCAAACGTGGCAGTGGAAAAACTTGTAGATGTTTTATGCATTAAAACATACATTTACAGAGATGTTCACATTGCCGGTGGTTTAAACATCGAAAATGGTGGTTTAACCATCAAAAAATGTGTTTTATGTAACCATCAGCAATGCTGGTTTAACCATCACAAAAGGTGGTTTAAGCATCGCTTGATTACCAAAGGATATCTTATTCCCCACCTGCCAGGTGAGGGTTGTTAGATTTTATGTCAGTTGCCTCCTCGTCCTCCTCCTTCTCCTCCTCCTCCTTCTCCTCCGCCTCCTCCTGCCTCGTCCTCCTCTCCTCCTCCTCCTCGTCCTCCTCGTCGTCCTCGTCGTCCTCGTCGTCCTTGCTCAACTGCGACCCGCGATCCACAGTGTTCTCTGCCGGACCTCAACCACGACCATCCACGCCCAGTGTTCCCTGCCGGACCTCAACCACGACCATCCACGCCCAGTGTTCCCTGCCGGACCTCAACCACGACCATCCGCGCCCAGTGTTCCCTGCCGGACCTCAACCACGACCATCCGCGCCCAGTGTTCCCTGCCGGACCTCAACCACGACCATCCGCGCCCAGTGTTCCCTGCCGGACCTCAACCGCGAGTATCCACGCCAAGTGTTCCCTGCCGGACCTCATGTAGGAAGATAAAATGTCAGATAGAGTGCCAGAAGATTTGCCAGGTAGAATGCCAGAAAATATGCCAGAAGATATGCCAGATAGATATGCCAGAAGATATTCCAGAAGATATGCCAGATAGAATGCCAGATAGAATGCCAGAAGATATGTCAGAATATATGCCAGAAGATATGCCAGATAGAATGCCAGATAGAATGCCAGAAGATATGTCAGATAGAATGCCAGAAGATATGCCAGATAGAATGCCAGAAGATTTGCCAGATAGAATGCCAGAAGATATGCCAGAAGATATGCCAGATAGAATGCCAAATAGAATGTCAGAAGATATGTCAGATAGAATGCCAGAAGATGTGCCAGTAAGAACATGTATAAATGTCATGGTGGGGATCACACGAAGTAAAGTAATTTTTTGGTCCCACCATGTCCCATGGTACCGCAGATGCACCGAGGGACTGCAAGGAGACCCGTCAGCTCAATCTGCAGCGCGAAAACATGGACCTGGGCCGCGCAGATCATGTCAAAATCCATTGGATATCATGAGATATATAACCAGCTTGATATGATTCTGAGGTGGTGTATACATGATATAACATATTAACATGATATAACATGATATAACATATACATGTATACACAAACAATGACATACATTTGGTGCTTTCAACCGTTTCAACCTGAACAAAAAAAAGCAATGTTGACCATCCGAACGCGTTCGGATGGAAACTAGACCTGGTTGGTGGTTGACCTACCCCTCTGAAAAATATTAATCAGTTGGGTTACTATTCCCAAAATATGGAAAAGTAAAACATGTTCCAAACCACCAACCAGAGACACATATTTCTTCAAACACCAACTGGGCACTCAGTTGGAACTTCTTGATGGGACAAGCCGAGTAAAAACATCAATGGGGGAGAATCCATTACCAGGTTATAGTACCCGAGTTCTGCTTTTTGCTTTCCTCAGGAAATGACCTATAAATGGTGTACAGTTGAAGAAGGGACCACATATGTAGTTTTTATTTCCAATATGTATAGGGTTCATTAATAAATTGAAACACTTCAAAAATAAATGTTACGCTAAATTTACCAAGGAATTGTAAGAGGATATGTAGGATTCGATGTTTTGGCATCTTTGTGGGGGTTGCTACAAGCCAATGTTTTTTTTAGCGGATGGTACATGTCAAACTGTTTCACTACATATATATATATTATTATTATTATTATTATATATATATATTATATATGATACGTATATCTCAATACTAATATATACATACTTCGAAACGTTGCAAAAACCAATTGTAACCAAATGTTTACATATTGTCCTTGCATGATATAATATATTTGCGAATATTCATCCCCAAAATGATCCAATGTAAAACGGTAAATACACCATACACGGTCTCGGTTGGCAGAGGCCGAATTGATTTCCCTTGGTTGTGTGGACTCATCAAATGCCATCAACTGGGAGTTTTTACACATGTTTTAGAGTACGGCGTTTATTACAGGGTTGCTTCCAGCACCCCAGATATAAAGGGGGGGAAACTGGGTTTACCTACAATGGATTGGAACAATCCTCATCAATCCTCTATTCTGGGCGAATCTTACCCGCCACCAACCGCCACTGGAAAGAGGATTTTTTCAGCATTTTTGGTCACCATCTAGGGGTTGACTGAGGTACCCCACACAAACCCGCTTGGCAAACTTTGTACCTGATCCAGGACCAACAGTGCCGACCTTCAACTGTCAATCCAGGATCATGATTCCAAATTGTGACAGAACTAAAAAGTGATGAACATATTCAAAAAAACACCAAAAACAATTGTTTGTTGATTGCTAGGTATTCCCATAAAGGATATGTTACGTAGGTAATTCCTAGCAAATCCTCAAGGCGCATAAAACAACAAGGTGTTTGCTAGCAAATTAACCAACAACCCACATTAAAGCATATGCATAATATTTCTAAGTGGGGATAAACATGTGTGGCGCTGGTAAACAAATCAGCTGGGGATTTACCATAATTTTTGAATACATGCGGTTGGTTGTTCCATGTCAATGTCGTGCATTCACAAGGCAGGCCTTACTGGACTTTATATAGATAGACATTGATAAATTATACGCTAAACCCTTTACAAAACAACATTTTCCGGAACCACCTACAGCATCCTAATCTCACAGTCTTAAAATACGTACTTGAACAATGTCAAAAACTGATTGAAAAATCCAATCAGTTTGTTCTTCGGGTTTCCCACCATGGATAATTATGAAATTATGATCATTCCGTTTGTACTACCCATTAGACCCCCAAAACTCACCAACCGCTTGTTGAAAACTGTTCCCGCAACATCACGCAATTTCATCCTTTGTAGTGTACGCGCACCTCGGCAATCAAACAACACCCACAGTCACCAGTCGAAACGCACATGGACATTTCACAAGAGTCATTTTATGTGAAAATTTACGGGGAAAATGCCCTACGCTTCAACCGTGACACCCGTTTCATGCGAGCTTGCGCAGTCGAAATGCACTTGGACATTTCACAAGAGTCATTTTATGTGGAAATTTACAGGGAAAATGCCCTACGCTTCAACCGTGACACCCGTTTCATGCGAGCTTGCGCAGTCGAAATGCACATGGACATTTCACAAGAGCCATTTTATGCAGAAATTTACAGGGAATTGGCCGGACACGGATGATACCACCTCGAATGAACATCGGGCCTTAACACTTACCGTAAGAACCCCTCAGTGTGGCCACACTGTTTAAGGAAATAGAGAAAGGATATGCCTAGTTGGTTGTGGCAAATTTGGAACCAGGAACAGCTGGTACATTGCGTCTGAACTGAATCTGATCAGATGCAAACCCCAAAAAATCACAAACACAGCTGCACTTTTTGATTGCTTGTGGTGCCATGCTTGTCTGCTTCTCATCTGTTTCGCAGATAGTGGACAGATGCCACACATATATACAAATTTTCCGCAGCAGAAGATCCTGGGTTTGGCCAAGCTCCTCAGAAGAAAAGGGTTCCACAACGTCTTCAAAAATCCATGGGGCTGCTTGACCCGCTCTCCTCTTCTGAGAGGAAGTCTTGTTCTTCGAAGGACGTCAACAACTGGTTGTGGCTCAGATGGTTCTGCAAGGCTTCGCCGTTCACTTCTGCATGACGCCACCAGGGGAGCAATGTGTCCGGGAGGTCGTGGTCGAATCCTTCCAGCGCCAAAGTCCACCAGGAGGGGGGTCTGCAAGGTTTTGGCGCCTAGATCTGCGCCGCTCATCAAAGTGAAGGTGGCACGAATGCCGGGCGGATCTGCTGTGAGCACACAGCTCACGATCGTTGGGGCATATCGGGGTGCCGGCTCCTTCACCATAATGAGCTTTGTTCCAGGCCTATCTTCCCAAATTTTAATCCACCTTTCTCCGAAGCGCGTGTCCGCCACGAAGCAACTGAGGTTTCGCCAATTTGCTTAAACTCGGGCCCCTATAGATCCAAGTTCTGGCAACGGCAATTTCACAAAGGATGTGATCCGACTGGTCTTTGGAAGCCATGGCTCATTTTGCTCGTTGATTTGCCGTTCTTAAATTTTTGGTGTTATTCCAGCTCGCAAACTGTTAAATTTCCAAAGGGTATCCCATCAAGTGGATTACAATCCCATTACAGTTGATAATCCCATTATAGGCGGTGATAAGCTCGTGTTCATGTTTCCCATTATATCCATCAGAATTGTCCAATTCGTAGATGAAAATGAGTACCCCGCGACACCAGCTCGCCTAAGATCAGGGATTGTATCACAGCCTCGGCGCTTTTTCAACACGACACGACACGGCGAGCGCCAAACTTGGAGAGTTTCTCTTGTTGAATGCTGAGATCCCCAGCTGAAAGTTGTTTTGTTTGTGTAGCTTTTCATAGCTCTTCATAGTTTGCAGCTTGACATCTTTTTTTATAATGAGATTAATTTGTTCCTGAGGCTGTTTTCCTAAGGGTGACCACGGTGTGTTCTGACACCCCATGCTTTATCACCGTATTCCCTACAAAATGTCCCTCGAAGTTGTATGTTGGTTTATAACCCCCATGAACTCCAGTTGTAAGTATTATAAACATTGATAAACCATAGCTATTGGAGTTATGTTCACCAACTTAGCTATCCTTTGGGGGCCCCACTTTGTAGATTCATCTCAATCAAAATCCAACAGTTCTTATTTATTAGGGTTATGTTCCCCAACTTGTGCATCGTGGGGGCCGCAGGGGCCCCCAATTCATGAATACACCCAACACTAAACGATGGTTTCGTTTGCAGGGTATAACTGCATGATATTACCGGGGAAGGGATGATTTCTATGTACCCCAAACTGGACACAGCCAACATGGATGATTCAATACCTACAGCAACGAGTCCATGTGCGGGTCCATGGGTACAAAGTGGGTCCCCCACAGTTATGAGTTGGATGAAGTTGGCTTATAAATCCCATTGACTACAGTTTTACATAGTTTTCAATTTGGCAGTGTGTCAAAACCTTGTACCCCTGGTGAACATCAAAATAGCTGGTAAATGGATGTTCATTCCCCTAAAAATGGTATTAATAGGTATTGATCCATACCCAGTTTTCAATTTCCCAAAAAAACAAAAAAAGGGTGGCGCCCCCCAGTGATAGGCTGGTTGAGAACCCCCATGAACTAGTTTGATATATCTACCATAAACCCAACAGTGAAATTGGGGTCATGTTCACCAACTTCGCTATCATAAATCAGCTATCAATCCCATCAAATCATCATGGTTGGTGGGTTTAATCCCATAGATTCCCAAAAATCCCAGAGAAAATCACTTTCAGCAAATCTAAGATAGCTACTGGTTGGTGGTTTCAACCCCTCTGAAAATTTTAGTTAGTTGGGATGATTATTCCCAATACATGGAAAAATAAAAAATGTTCCTAACCACCAACCAGTCAGCAAATCTAAGGCTTGCTATATCAAATCCCATGAATCCCTATAAAAGCCCCATAAAATCCCCATGAAATCCCCCTTCACTCGGCTCGCCCAGCGGCCAACAGGCCCTCCATGTGTCGGCCGTCTCCGGAGAGCGCCACGTGAACATCTCGTGCCTGGCGCCACGTGGCGCCACGGTGCCGGGGACGGCCGGGGACCAAGGTCGGGAGATATATCAAACTAAATCAAATATCTATCAAACATCATGGGATTATGGGATAATCTCCAGTAAATTAACAGTTCGACAGATGGTTGGGAAACTCCTAGTAGCTCCTTAGCTCCACATTGAAAGGGGAATATTAGGGAATTTGGATACCCATAGCTCCTTAGCTCCCTCCAAACCACTGGATAGAACATCGTGGGATTATGGTTATACCCTCCAGTAAATTAACACTTCGACCCTGCCAGATAGGGGTTGGAAGATTAAGTTCCACCAAAAATTGGTTATTTTCAGGGTCTATGTTAATTTACCAGATGGTACCATTTATCATCAAATGACTCACACACACACAGTAGTTCTACATGCGCTCCTTTATGCGAGCAGCCATGAGGGTCATGCCACTTGGGACAACAATGACAGGATGGGAACGATCAAAAGGGAAGTTAGGATGCTACTTGCGAGAAGAACCCTGGTAAGCCCCCCTCTTGCAAAAGGAATCCAATGACGCAATGGTCCTTTCAGTAGATATCAACAGAAGTCGTCCTTCCAGTTTACCATTCATTAAATAGGACAAGGAACTACATGCGTCCCACCTCCTCTATTGTTGGAAGAATGAAGTACCCTGGACACTACCCAGAAATTCGGAATGGTATGACTATGGGATACTAATCTATACTTGGGATAACCATAGTTTTCTGGAATCACTTCCTCTATGTTTGGTATACTTGGATAATAACAGCCATGGGAAACATAGAGGGGATGACTATGGGATAGTAATATGGGATGGTATTTTTTCATCATCTATATCACTTGTACCATTAGTCATGATGAGGAATGGGATAATTATGGGATAATAGTCTATACTTGGGAAACTGGTATACCATGTATGATGGATTATTAAAGGAATGTAAACCATCACCATAAAAGTCAGTATACCAGTCATTTACTTATTCATGATGGGATAGTGATAGTAATGATGGGATGAATACGGATTTATCAACAGATGAGTAATGATGAAGAATGGTATGACTATGGGATAATCTACTCTATAAATTGGGATAATTACCCTCTGGTAAATAAACATAGAGCCTGAAAATCACCCATTTTTAATGGAAACATTCGTCTTCCAACCCCGACAACTGCCAGGGTCGAAGTGTTAATTTACCAGAGGGTATAGTCTTGTTTGTCTATGTTTCGTACATTGGGATAATGATGGCCGTGGGAGACATGATGGGATAACTACGGGATAGCAATATGGGATGGGATAATTATCATTTACCCTCTGGTGACCTAACATAGCAATGGAAAATGGCCATTTATAGTGGATTTTCCCATGAAAAATGGTGATTTTCCATTGCTATGTTAGTTTACCAGAGGGTATACCATAATATAATGATCGGGGATGGGATTATCATGGGATAATGGGACAATGATGGGATCATGATGATGGGATATACCATTTGTTGATGAATTGGTGTAATGGACAATCTACCGGAAACCCGGGCTTTTAGCAAAAAAAATCTGGCGGCTTTCTTTAACTGCTCCAATCCGTTTTTCTTGGACGGTGAATCCATCCATAGTTGGACCCATCTTAGCTGGTTGTAAACCAACTTGCCCACTTACCAATGGACAATCCATCATACATTACTATTCTTGTTGGTCAAATCTCCGTTCTTGTTGGGTAGAAAAAACATGTGTGTGCCTAGATTGTTGGTGAAATACACATCCTGTTGGCTGAATCTACATGTGTGTACATGTTTGTTGGTCAACTATCCATGTGTGTTGGTGACATATGATGACATGAGTCAAAACCCTGGCATCCTACCCTGTAGCTGGTGGATGGTTGATGATTCACCCTTTTAAATGGCAATAACAGGTTTTTCTCCCCGTATCTTAACTGCTTGGTGGTTTCAACCTACCCCTCTGAAAAATATGAGTTCGTCAGTTGGGATGATGAAATTCCCACTATATGGGAAAATAAAACATGTTCCAAACCACCAACCAGTTAATGTTACTGGAGCTTCTTAACCATTCTTAATCCATGATTCTGCCCATTTCTGCAGATTTTTGGAGATTTCCAATCCATGAGGGTACCCCCAGTTCTCATCCATGTGATTTTCGGATTTACAAAAAAAAACATTCCAATATTTGGGGTACCCCCATCTATGGAAACCCTCATATCCCATGTTCTCTTGGACAACACCACCTTTTTCGCTCGGAAGAAGCGAGCCACACCTCACAGCTACGAGACTCCGTGGGTTCCATGGGCTCGGGGCCAAGTTCTGCCTGACAGAGGGCTAGTCAGATATATCGTATCAAATCAGATCATTATAATATATAATAATATATATATATATCTTATATTATATATCATATATATATATATCATATATATACATATCTTATATATATATTATATATATATCTTATATTATATATCTTATATTATATATTATATATATATTATATATAGATATCTTATATATATATATATATCATATATTATATATTATATATATACGCATTATATCTTATATATATATGTCTTATATATATATATATATGTCTTACATATATATATATATATATGTATGTCTTATATATAGAAAAAATATATATTGGTCTTATACATATATATGTTCTATTGTGTATAAATATATATATATATGTCAATGTTGTAAAATACTATATATATATATTGATATATATATATATATAACATGTTTACACCACAAATTATTGGAGATTAATATATTTGAATTTGAATATATGTTTAATATGGCATGTGATTGCTTTTTCAACATTAAAAACCAACGATTCGAACAAGGTGATGCGGTTTTTTTACGTTAAGTTTGTTGGCTTAAAGACCTCATGAAAACTCGTTGGATATATCCTCTGGTAAACTAACATAGCTATGGAAAATCACTACTTTTAATGGGAAAATCAACTATAAATCACCATTTTCAATAGCTAAGTTTACCAGAGGGTATCTACTCCATATCTGGGTTTGTCTTAACAAATAAGATATCCGTAAAACCCTGCTGGTTGATCATCATTAATCTTCCCATCAAAATTTGCTATTTAAATCTATTTAAGGCTATACCCTAGACAAGCCCATTTTTTCAGCACTCACTGGGACGACCGTCGCTGAAAAAGCACTGAACCACAGGTTTGGGTCGGCTTGTGTCTTGAACCATGCAATTTCGGGCTTCCCAACTTTGATATGTTTGACACCTGCACACCCTGATGTCCGCTGTCATCACTTTTTTAGCACCACTTCCTCATCTGCCAACGGTTTTCAAGCTTCTGACCAAAATTTGCAACATTGAAATCTTTCAGTCTCCTTCAAATATTTCAACAGAATTACCTCTTCAGCCCATTGAAATCAGAATGTAAATCAATCATATTCAGCCCGTACCAGTCATTCTAGGTACTTTCTTCCTCCTATCCCATGGCGTCATGGACTGTGCTGGTGATTGTTCTCGATGGCCAAATGCAGAGCCGTTTTTCCATCGTCATTTCTTCCTCAGTGGATTGGATATCCCTCCCACAGGCAAGCTTTGGGTGATTTTGGAGGTGGACGTTGGTTGAAAGACCACAGCAGTTGGACCTTTTGAAAGTTCAACCTTTTCTGGTTGGTGGTTTCAACCTACCCCTCTGAAAAATGATGGAGTGAGTTCGTCAGTTGGGATGTTATTCCATTCCCAAATGAATGGAAAAATAACACATGTTCCAAACCACCAACCAGTTTTAGTTGATGATTAATGATTAGTGGCTCAAAATCATGGATCTCAGTGGGTCCAAATACTGCCTCAGAAGGTACGGCTAGATCCATAAGTGACATGAAGCAACGTTGGCCCTCTGGCAATGGTAAGAAAAGCAATGCGGTAGACAAATCCGAAAAACTACCGGAACTTTCCAGGTTAGATTGGAGGGTTGTAAGTCAAATTTAATACCACCCAGACTCTGTGAAGATCTGCGCCCGCGTTAACGAGCAAGCGAACACTTTCAATGAGACCGTAATCAGCTGCACGATGCAAAGGTGTAATCCCACTTTCTTGGGTGGGCTGATCAAACTTGGCACCAGCTTCAATCAGAAAGCGGACAATCTCGAGACGGTCTTGTTCAACAGCGTTATGCATCAGTGTAAATCCATTCCGGCCCTGACCCTCGTAATCATCTGAAATTTGCAGATCCGTGTTGGCCCCAAAGTTCAACCAGCAATTTTAACATGTCAAGATGGCCTTCAGAGGCAGCAAAATGCATGGGAGTTTTCCCATGCAAGTCCGGCTGATCCTTGTTGGACCCAGCTTCAACCAGAAACCGGACAATCTCGAGATGATTGTTATGAGCGGCATAATGTAGTGGGGTTATTTCGTCGTGTAGGGTCGGCTGATCTTTGTTGGCCCCGGCTTCAGACAGAAAGTAAACACACTGGACATGCCCCTGCCATGCTGCGACACAGAAGGGGGTCATCCCCAAATGTTTGGTGCCTCAATCTCTGCACCTGCCTCAAGCAACAGCCGTTGCTAGGGCCCAACGTGTCCCTGGTGTGCAGCATGGTGCAGCGGCTTCGAACCATTCTCATCGGCCACATCTGGATTCAAAGGCTTTCTCAGCAGATCTTCCAGCGAAAGCGAATCGTTATCTCTACAGAGGGAGGTAATCTGATCATATTCAGCAGAGGTAAGAAATCCAAGACCACCAAGTAGACCTTCAAAGGAGCCGGAGCAAACACCTCATCATCCGGAATCTCAGTACCACCTTCCAGGAAGAGTCTTTGTCTGAATCTCGTGGCACCAACCTTGCCTGACAGAGTTTGCTTTATTGTTTTTGCGTTTTTTTCCATCAACTGCATCCTGGTCAAGCACTGTCAACTTCTCGCCCGATGCTAGGAAGCACACCTCCATTGCGCCAGTCTGATGTCTGAAATGCAGGAAAACTGTACACAATGGTACATTAATGGGCCATTAATGGGTCATTCTACTACCATTTACTAATGGGTATGGATTAATGGCTACTTACCACTTATCAATGGGTCATTTTACTCCTTTACTCCTAGACGGCTAAACAAACCCCCTCGCCAGGAACTTCTGCATTGGCCATCCAGTACCCTCTGGTAAACGAACATACGGTGGATGGTTGCGAAATCCGAATCACCAGTTGGTAGGTGGTAAACATCCCATTATTTATAGGGTTTCAACCATCCAAGGTGATGCAGGATTTCGCAACCATCCACAGTAGCTATTGAAAATCACCATTTTTAATGGGTGAATCAACTATTTCTATGGCAATTTTCAATAGCGATGTCAATTTACCAGAGGGTCTTACCTGATTTGATTGAACATCATCTGGCATTTTCGGATTGTTCCCATCAATATTTTGAATTTCAGAAACTCCTCGGGAGGCCTGTCCTTGAGAAAAAATCCTCAGGATCAGCTCATGGGCTAAGCCAAGTTTTTCAAACCCAGTCATGTACCAATGATACTGTGGTGACTTTGTAGTAAAATATAGCACATAACGATAGCATGTAGCTATAAACCAAGATGTACTATATATATGGATCTATATATATATGATTCATCATGATTAAACAACTAATGCTATAATTGGTACATACAACAAATAACATCAGATTCCACTTCAAAGAATCAACGAATCCCATTTTTGACTGAGATATTAGAGAACCTCCAAGGCATTTCAAGGCTTTCACCTCCGAAGGTTACCATGGTGGATGTGGGGTTTACAAAGATTGGGGGTCCCCAAAATGGATCAAAATGGATGGTTTAGAATGGAACATCCCATGAGAATGGATGATTTGGGTGTACCCCCCATTTTAGGAAACCTCCGCTTATTTGGGACCATAAATGGGGCTGTTGAATATGAATGGGGAATTGGATTCTATGATATCATCATGTTTTATCCCTGCTTCTTTTCGCAATGCCGCAATGCTGTTCACATGCGATCAATCACCCCCGTTGCCATAAAGTATGCCAACCTTTTCTGGTGGTATTATGTGAGGCATTTGTTCAATGATTACAGCAATGTTAGTAAAGCAATAGCAAACCATCAAAATATGGCTGGTTTACCAACATTGACGGTTCTCTCAAATTGAACATCTCAAGCTGCTCTCAAATCTTATGGGAAGCTAACATTGAAACCCCCCAAAAGTCCAGTTTCTCGCCTTGGAAGATGAATAAATTCTTCTACTGCATTGGGTCATTTGGATCCAAAACTGCGTTGTCCCCTAAATATGGTAATTGTATGTAATTATCCCACTCCATCCACTGGTAAATCATCATGTTCCCCAAAACAAATGCTGAAACAATTGGGTCTACTAGCAATTTTTAGACTCATGTAGGTAAAACCATGCCATACACCACCCATGACTGGGAATGGTCAGTTTATACCTATAAAAATGCTTATGACTGGGGATGGTGCAAATGGCATTGTTCCCACATGAACCCATTTTGGTGTTTCCCTGCCGCCTCCTGTTCGAAAACAGCTCTCGCAGGTTTCGTTCGCGGACTTCCGTGTAGCTGCCTGGTGGGCCCCTCAGAGATGTGGTTTCAACCTGTAGCCTCTGGTAAACAAACAAAAAGCTATGGAAAATGGCCATTTATGGTATTTATAGCTATAGAATCTACAGAAGATAGGCCATTTATAGATGATTTACCGATTAAAAATGGTGATTTTCCAAAGTTATGTTAGTTTACTAAAGGGTAAACAAACATTGTTGCCATGCAACCTGTTCGATTTTCAGGGGAAGAATACACCACAAATACATCATCAAAGGCCTTCAATATGCCCCCTTGTGGCTACCATTTCCCATGGGCTAGAGCAAGCCTGATTTTATAGCTATATCATGATATGGTAAAACCTGAAAACAAGGGACTTATTATAATAGGATTTAACTGATTTAACCTTCAAATATGATTATTGTATATTATGTACTGATTCAAACAAAGGTAGTATGGATCCTATGTGCATCTCAATATAGGGAATACTCCCAATACTATCCGGAAGTGTACTGCAATTTTCATGGGACATACATGATAACCCCGGACACTGCAAAACCTCATCCAATTCATATGCTTGAAAACGAACATTAATATAGGCTTGTCTGAAAATAGTGTCCTCCTTTGAACCCAATGGTTAAGCATCATTTGATTTTCCCTACTAAATGCCTATAATTGGAGGTATACCCCATGTCCAAACATGCCTTGCTGACACTACTCACTAGCGTACCACCTGTCAGCCCTGCGTTTCCTACTCAGCAGTTGGAGTTGAAATTCATCCGGGGTTGGGACCTGGTTGGTGGCGCAATAACCATCTAGAAAAACATGAAAGTCAATGGGAAGGATTATCCCATATATGAAATGGGAAATATAAAATGTTCCAAACCAGCAACCAGGTACTATCTATGTTTGCTTGTCACATTTCATGATTAAGTTCATTTTATGATTAAGTCCAGGTCGAATCCCCATGTATTGATGCTAAAACTAAATCTCATCAAAAATTGAATTGTTTTCTGGATGTGCAAGAACTAAGTGCTTGGTTCTTAAAACTTGACCACATATAGATTAAGATAGTGATATGTGATGATACCCTCTGGTAAACTAACATAACTATGGAAAATCACCATTTTTACTGGGAAAACTCACTATTTCTATGGCCATTTTCAATAGCTATGTTAGTTTATATGTGATGATACATAGTGAGCATCTGATCAACCAGCGAAATTGGGGATTCAACGATTCCGATTCCTGGTGATTTTTGAGTCGCAAAACGAGCTGCGACTGGTTGAAAACCCCGAAGCTTGGGACAACGTATGTTGGGAGCTTTCCTGAAATAGGGCTAGCCCTAAATATTAAATCCTCCAAATTTTTGCTTGGGATTTTTAAGTAAACCATCCAGTGGCTCGCGAGGACGGTACCCCCATGGCTATGGAAAACCCCAGATCTGAAGTCGTCAACGAGCGGCTCGGACGAGTTTCGAGTAGCTTCACCCTCCCCGAACCGTGGGCGAACCGTGGGATTGTTTTGACCATTTTCCTGTGAAGATGTTCCCTGAAAAAACAACCAATTTGCTGCTGGACTAGCCACGAATCGCGTTTGTAGCTCAGTTCACTCACTTTCACTCACTTTCACTCAGTTCCGATTGAATTATAGATTAAAATCAGATTTAGTATAAACGATTTGGTGAACCAACCACCAAGTATAAACACCTCATTAAAATCCGATGACTTGGTGGTTCATCCCAGGAATCCTAGGTGCCTTGCTCCTTCTGGATGGTGAAGCGCTGCCACCTCAGCACCGGCGGGACTGGAAGCCGGGAGGAATACGTGAATGAAACATTGTGTGATGTATAATGATGTATATGTAATGATGTGTATCTAAAATCTAATATTTAACTTATATATATATATACTATAATTATCTATAATTCATATTATATCATGTATATACACATATATTTATATGCGCATACTATCAAATGCTGGGGTGTAGGAATTCACTGATATTGGGTGCTTGAGTCACCGGATTGAACACATTTGGCCATCACTCGGATGAAGTCCATGAAGTGGCATAGACAGCTACTCCATCCGTTGGTTTTCCAACGAAAACATGACCATTTTCCCAAAAATCAGTTCATTGCCAATGTTTGATACTTTGCAAAAATCAAACGCTGGCGAAGTAAGTATATACATGTGTATATATATATATATGTATATTATATATATATGTATCTGCATATATAAATACGTATACAGTATTATATATATACATAAATATGTATATATATATATCATATAACATTGTATCTCCATCCAAAGGGCACAATGCCCAACCGTTGTTTTCTTTCCAAATCGACAGCCCAGTCGCAGGTCTCAGAGTAGGCGACACATACCTTGGATCTTGGATCCAGGCGACTGTAACGCTGGTTTAAGCAACGGTTTTTTCTTAGGACATCATGGGATTTAAAATGATTTCACGTGATTTAACTGCTTTTTTAATGGGATTTAATGGTGCTTTACCCTCTGGAAAATAAATCATCATGTTTGATAGGCAAATCATGCATAAATGGGCAAACGAGTGGAAATGCAGATTAAACCAGTGAAACTGATGGTTTGTCTGAAAATGGGGAGGGTCAACAGAAATGAGGGAAGCCAACCAGTTTATGGAGATAAATTGGAGATATACAGTAAATGGGATGTATAACCACCAAGGCCAAGGCACCTGATCTCGGTCTGACTAGTTGTGCCCATAACATATCATGGATTCAATGGGAAAAAGGATGACCGACCATCAAATTGAAGGCTCCGACTTTGTCAAACAAAGCCATGTGATTTCTTTTGGGCTCAACGTGGCAGACGGATCGCAACTGGTTGGCAACTGGAGTTACAACCCAAATACTAATGGAACACGCCTATTTAGTGATTGATGACCTGTTTAAAGATAAAATTGATGCGGTGTTTTTCCAAAACAACTCAAGTATTTGAAATGACATATGATGACATACGACATAATCAATCAACATGCTAAAAACCAGATTCCATTCAAAATGACTTAAATAACGATCCCTATATCTCTACTGGTATCTCTACTATATCTATAATCGGCAATAGACTTTTCATATATCCATCATATTTGTTGCCATGTTCAACCCCAAAGCTCAAAGATTTTTTCATCCGATTTTCCCGGGTCCATGAAAATCAGCGGTTTTGGAGGTTACCATCTGGTTATGACTAACAGTTCGCGATGGAAAATCACCACCATGCTATTGTATAATAGGTAAACCATGGTAAACCATCTATTTCTATGGGCCATGGCTCTACCATGGCGAACTGTTAGTCATAACCAGAGGGTAAGTCCCCATGAAATCCCCATTTATCTGTTGGTGAAATACCATGAAATCACCAGGATAACCCAGTGACTCCGGCGGCACGCGAAGCTTCTCGGAGGGAAGCTGTACCCTGCCGTCCGCCTGAGAACGACATCATGGGATATGTCCCAACCACACATGGTATTTTCATTGGGTAGATAATGGGAATAAAATGGAATATCTAGCTAACGACCTTTGTTATTTCGGATTCTGAGCGACAAACTTAGTGATTTAATATGATTTGATGGCATATCATGGGGATACAATTGGATGTATAACCAACAATATGGTATGGGGATACCGTCCGGTGTCATCAAACCTGGAGATGTTCCAATCAGAAATCCCAGAACTAAATAAACAGACATTTAAGCGGGACAATCATTGAACTATTGCTGGGGGATTTCTCAGCAAGCCATGGTTGATTACGTTGATTACCAGTTGAAGTTAATAACCATGGTTAATGGGGAGATGAATATGTAGATATATATGAATGGAACAATCATGTATCGATGGGGACGAATTATATATATATGTATATATGTATATATACATACATATATATATATATATGTATATGTATATATATATATACATAAAGGATACTAAAGTATGTGAAGTGACCAAAACTTACCTAGCAAGTGGTTAATAGGTTAATAACCACAAGAATAATCCATTCAAAGATGGGATCTGCAGATAGGCTCAGTTGGGTCACCATGAGCTGACTGGGAAATCCCTAGCCGGCCATGGGTTGTTTTGGTTCGCTGGGAAACTCAACGAAATATATTTTGAAATGGGAGATTATAAACAGTACATATATATATATATATCATATATTATATCATATTATATCATATATTATATCATATTATATCATATTATATCATATTATATCATATTATATCATATTATATCATATTATATCATATCTCATATTATAACATTTTATATCATCACATATCATATATATATATTATATATATATATATCATTAATATCCACTTATCCACTTGTAACCAGAACCCCCATGTACAAGCCAAGCCGTAGCCAAGTACTGGGAGAGAGTGTGCCAAGTTTTCGAGATTGAAATTACCGACCATAGAAAAGACTCAAAAATTGGGGGTTCCTAAGTCATAGGGGTACCCCCAGGTTAGTAGGATTTTCCCTAGCAAAAAGCATCCAGCTATTGGGTACCCCCTTATGGAACCACCTAAAAATAGGGAAAAAATACAAGGATTCACCAACCCTGACAAGTTTGGGGGTGATTCCCCAACCGTATACTCAACATCATATTCCATATTCGGTGACGTTGCGGAGAAGTCTGTCTAATTCACCTTGAATTGTTGATTGCATCTACCCTCTGTTAAACTAACATCTATTGAAAATGGCCATTTATAGTTGATTTACCCATTAAAAATGATGATTTTCCATAGTTATGTTAGTTTACCAGAGGGTATCATATGGTTGGGAAACTCTATCTAGCTCCTTTGCTCCCCACATAGCTCGGAACCCATCCCTTCTGCGTCCAAATAGTTAAACCTCCACTATATCAGGACTAAATCATACTAAATCATGATATCACGGCAAAAAAGTGTTTCCATGTTAGTACAGTTGATACATTTCCTCATATTTCATCATATTTCCAGGTGTCCAAAATTTGGCTGGTAGACTTCAAGAACTCCTACAAGTATTCTCGTACAGGACCTTGGCACCTTGGCTTCGAGGTCTCTTCACATGCTATCGGATGAGCTGGCTCAAACAGTTGGCGTCCATCTGATTCAATTGCCAACACGCGACTGTTGCTACCTGTGACTTCCAATGTATGCCAAAAACAGTCAGCCTTTCTTTGCAAAATCATCTTTTCACATGAGCCACTCAAAATCCTCTCATTATACCCCATAGGATCCATGGTGCTGGTATATATGCTAACATCAATGGGGCTGACATTGATGGGATCCATGTTATCATAGCAGCACCATGGATCCTATGGCTACTGCTTGCAAACGGCTTCCCTACTTTGGCGTATCATCATTCCCCCGCCGCTATTTCGAACGCGCACCTCCACACGTCGCAAGAGTCCCCAGAAGGGCCACAGCGACAACATCTGCTCGAAGATCGTCACGTTACGTCCAACCTCGACCGGTGGCGGCCCATCAACGTTGCGCCCAACCGTTGAAGAACTTGCGTTTTGATGATTGGGGTATATCCCATTTCGAGACGCGCCAAAAGTCTCAAGTCGATCATATATATATATTATAGATATATAATATATATATCCATATCTTATATTCATGTATATTCTCCATTTTATCTCTATGATATTCCACGTCCTATGACATATCGCCAGATCGCCATGGTATACAAGGTGGGGCTCCACCTTTCAAGGGGTAATTGCTACACGAAATCACCATTTGTTGGTTAAATCCCATTAACATCCCATTAAATCACCATTATGATATTCCCCATAGATTCCCATTAAATCCCACAAACAATATCAAAAAATCACCATTTGATGTTCCTTAAATCCCATTAAAGTCCCACTCAAATCCTGCAAGTATAAATTCCCATCCAAATCCCATTAAATCCCATGAAAAATGAGATTGGTACCTGAAAAATCACCAAGTTCCATGCAAATTCCCATGGAACTCCTCCATTTCTGTTTTTTTTCCATGGTTAAGCCGCTTAAGCCTCGTCACAGCACAGCGATCCAACTGCGCTTCGCCCAGGGCCATGAAGTCCTTGGAGGCCTAGGCAGGGCCACGCCAAGCTGCGCTTCTGAAGGGTGGAAACTTTCACCCATGGAGGGAACATGGTGGATTTAATGGGTGATTTAATGGGATTTAATGGGATGTAATGAAATTGTATGGTGATTTTATGGGACTTTATAGTGATTTAATGGATTATGAATGGGATATACCCTCTGGTAAACTAACCTTTTCTGGAGTTTTGCTATTGAAAATGGCCATGGAGATAGTTGATTTGCCCCAGAGGGTAATTGGGAGAAATGGTGATCTAACATGATTTAATGGAGGACGCATGCTGATTACCGTGGTTTGACTGGGAAAAAATGTGATTTAACATGGTTTAAAGGAACAATGGTGAGTTTGCCCTCAAATATGATTAATTTGATACATAGTGAATGGGACAATCCACTCTAACTGCTGTTTTAATGGGAAACGAAACTGATCTATACATAGTGGGTTTTCTCTCTGGTAATTTAACGTAGCTATGGATAATCACCATTATTACTAGGTAAATCATCATTTCAATCATCTATTTCTATGGGCCAGCTATACCATAGCTATGTTAAATAACCAAAGGGTACGCGATGTTCTCATCAACAAATGAAAATTCACCAGCAAGAATTAGTTTAACAATCAACAAGTGTGATTGATGCTACAAATGGATGACTTAATCAGCAATTTCATTCAATTTCAGCGATTTGACTAGCCACAAGGGCAATTCTTGCACCGCAAAAAAAAGGCGGTAGACCAGTTGAACCAGCAAAACTAGAGCTTTGACCAGTTGAACCAGCGATTTCAACATCAAACATGCTGAGTTTGGCATCAAAGAAACCAGCTGGCCTAACTCTAGGGCCGTTAGTCTCACCGTTAGTCTCGTGTGGCCTTCCGCGATCTCAAGGGATGACCCAACAACCACTATGAGATCCTCGTTGGCCGTTCGCCGGTTTGGATGCCCCGTTCTCTTCACAGCAGCCATTGTTGAAGTTGGCACAGGACCATTGTCGAAGTTGGAACTCTTGGAACTCCCAAAATCCCATGGCTTGGAAAGTCAACAATTTACGCGGTATGAATTGATGTCAACAGTATCAAACTGGTTGGTGGTTGACCTACCCCTCTGAAAAATATGCTCGTCAGTTGGGATGATTATTCCCAATACTTGTATCTGGAAAAATAAAACATGATCCAAACCACCAATCAGCAAATGTCGAGAGAAAACTCTGGGAAACGGGGTTTCAACGTCATTTCACTTCGCATTTCGCATATTGATTTGGCGATTTTCGCAAATCCCTGGAACTGCATCCTGCTCACAACAAAAACTGCCAAATGGATCTCTGGATATACCCTCGGGTAATTTAACATAGCTAATGAACATGACCATTTATAGTGAATTTTCCCATTAAACATGGTGATTTTCCATACTTATGTTAGTTTACCAGAGGGTATTTCTGGGAGAAATGAAGTTGGCAATGTCTTACTTGTACTAGCAATCATTAGTGACCATTAGTGATACTAGTGGCGTGGTGGCACGGATATGCGATGTGTGACTTTACAATACGATATACATCATACGCACACATGTTAGACGCAAATCACACAAAATCAACCTCAAATACCTCACTCAAATACATCACATGCCTCTGTCTCAAACAAACTTGAAGTCTCACCTAAACATACGAAAATCACAAACAAACCTCATCTTTGCTGGTAACAAATCCCCATATTCAATCATCCATTCCCAGTATTGATCGACCCGCCTGAGGCATGAACAATATCCCCCATCCTACATATACTGGTTGAATTGATTCCAATAATTTGACGTACCTATAGAAAATCCCATGTTTAATTCATAAATTATCATTTTTATCATCTATAAGTTTTAGCCATCTATACCGTTGCTATTGTTAAAAACAAACTAGAGGGTAAAAGTTACCTGAGGGTGACATATTAACATCCTATTATGTACATCCTATTACATCCTGCTACCCTAGGCATAACAATCATTAATGAATATTAATATTAATGAATAGAACACTATAATATCCTATAACACCCATTGTATTCATTACTACCCTAGGTATAACAATTCCTATGGGATTACATTCATTAATAGCCGGTTCTATTATTAAAAAAACTAGAGGGTAATAGGATCATCATATTTATCTATGTCAAATAATTTTCTATGTAATAGGATGTAATAGGATACCTATAGCCATCCCTATGAAGGTAATTATCTATAGGATACCTATTACATCTATTATCTATCGCCATTCCTATGGTTCCTTCATAGGGATGATTATCAATGTGTAATTACCTACCCTCTGGTAAACTAACATAACTATGGAAAATCACAATTTTTAATTGGTAGATCAACTATAAATGGTCATTTTCAATAGCTATGTTTGTTTACCAGAGGGTATGTATAGGAACGCTTCCTATAGCCATCCCTGTGAAGTTCCCTGGTCACCTGCGTGAGCACGGGAGATTCCACTTGGAGGAATCGTTCCTCGATCGAAACACGGAACCCATGGCGGGGACTGTGCCATGAAATCTCCTGCTTAGAGCCTGTAATTACTGTGAGTATACGTATTTATACGTATATATATACATATACATATATATATATACGTATATATATATATATACGTATATATATTTACACAATACATATATATATAGATACGATATAATATAGATACTATAATATATATATAATATAACAAATGTATGTATTTCAATAAAAAAATATACACACACAAACAGTAACATGAAAAGATAGTACACTAATATACAGTATGTAAACACACGCCATAGTAATAAACATGTAAATTGCGAGAACTGAATGCGTACAATAGCATGGTCAGCAAACAAAAAAACACAAGCCAATACAATATACATACATATACATCATGTTGAATATAATACACAATCATAAATTAAAACAAGATATATGATTTATATGACAAACTATGACATGCCCTAGTATGATACGACATGACATGGCATAGTATGATATATCAAATACATTATGGCATGACATGAAACAAATTGAAGCAAAGTACAAACATATACCAGGCCGATGTGGTCGGTCCAGAAAAAACAACAGAGCTGCCTATTACTTACCAAACTGCAAAGAATCGCACACATAGGCGTTGAACTGAACATGTAGTACCACTCTCAGTACATAGATTGTTTGGGCCACCGATAAGCCGTGCTTCTTTACATTACATGTTTCAGCGAAACTTTTGCCGGAACTGTTTTAGAAATTTCGGAAACATGATGTGTCCCAGGCCCATAAGCCCTAGCGACGCTACGTTAAACATGGCTCGCTTTGTAGTAAGCATCTCAACAAAGGGTGTCTTCATTTCCAGGCAAGTGGGCTATAACGCTGCTGGATGAACCCTACATACCCGACTTATGGGCTTGGAAGCCTCTGGCGTGAACCGCCAAGTAGCCCACAACAGGTTTAGGATATGTATCCCCTATGCTCCAGTCATGGAGCATTGACCAACATTTTTCCCCATCGCCCACATGTAAATATATTCAAATATAGCACGGCCATATTTGCAACTTCAACCCCATCTCAAAAGTACTGAATTGTGTACTCCTTGAAGTTCCGAGCTTTCTTCCAGTGACTCCCTCATACAAAGCAAAAAACAAACATATATATATATAAATCATAGATTAGTATTTATGGTTGTGGGTCAGAACCTTGATGCCCTGATGAACATCAAAATGGCTGGCAAATAGACTTGTATCACCCAAAAAACATGTACTTGGAGGTATTAATGCATAGCTCTGTATATATGCATACGTATATACTGTGTATATATATATATATGTGTGTGTGTATGTATGTACAGTATGTATGTATGTCTGTATGTCTGTCTGTCTGTCTGTCTGTCTGTATGTACGTACGTACGTATGTATGTATGTATGTATGTATATATGCTACATATATATATATATATGAATATGGATATATATGTATATATATGTATATGTATGTATGTATGTATATGTATGTATATGTATGTATATATATATATATTTGTGGGCAAATCATTAATATGTCACTAGCCTGAAATATAAGGCTGCTTTGGGAGAGTTGTAACGTCGCGATGTGAGGTCGTGATCGAATTTGTCCAGATCCCATGGTACAAGAGGTTTATTGGGCTGATAGTAGGCTGATCCCCATGATATTAGCAAAATATCCTTAAGCATATACCAACCCATAGCCTTTTCTTTTATGTATCTACGGTATACTATATGTACGCATATTAAATATATATATAGATTATACATATGATATTATATGTATATATTATGTATAAGTATGTTATATACTATGTATATATGTATATAATGTAAATATATATATATATATATTATATCACATATATAATATATACTAATAACATTACATCCGGAAAAAAGCAAACACCTAGTACAGATCCCAAGCCTTCCCAGCCAAGGTTCTGCCAAGGCCAAGTAGGCCGAAGCCTTGCCGAAGGAGCAGCGTGAGAAGGACTCGGCCAAGTACCTGTCTGAGTCGTCACGGGGCAATGGGATAGATCTGTAAATCATATCTAGGAATATCATACGAATATGTAGGAATATACCCTCCGGTAATTTAACATAGCTATTGAAAATGGCCATAGAAATAGTTGATTTACCCATTAAAAAAATGTGATTTTCCATAGTTATGTTAGTTTACCAGAGGGTAAAAGGAATATCATGAATATAATACTGGTCCCCCTGAAAAATGATGGAGTTCGTCAGTTGGGGTTACTATTCCCAACTGAATGGACAAATAAAAATGACATATGGGATAATATCTTCTATAATAGGATATAGGATAATATACCTATAGGATACCTATAAGATCCCTATAATTATCCCATATACCTTTTATAGATGGGATAATATCTATGATACATGATATTAAAGGATGAAAAATGGGATAATATCTATATTCATATATGGGATAATATGGGATAATATAGGATATTATAGGATAATATATAGGCTATTAAAGGAAAATATATCACATCAATAAAAAAATATATAGTTTATAAAATGATGGTATCTGATATATCCTACAACATATGGGATAATATAATATACCTATAATAGATGAGATAATATCTATGATATAGGATATTAAAGGATAGTATTATTGGATAATATAGGATAATGTGGGATAATATATTCGCACAGAATCATGTATCTATATAGATGGGATAATGTCTATACTATAGGATATAATAGGGATATATAGGGATCATATGGGATGATATAAGATAACATACTGTGGGATAAATATAAAAGATGACATCCTATAATTTAATATGGGACAGTATAGCCTGGTTCTTCAATTTGTGACACTTTTGAGGTGGTTTTCAGTGACATCGATTTGGTGGTTGACACGGTCGCTTTGAAAAACCGGGTAAAGGATATGTTTGGATAATAACTAGCTGAAGATAGCTGATGATGTGTGATAATCTATGGGATATTTAATATATGAGATAACATTGGATCTTATACAATACTGTAATACGGATATATCTACCCAGAAAATTGGATACTATCTAACATGGCTAGGGTATGAGATAACATTGGATCTTATACAATACTGTAATACGGATATATCTACCCAGAAAATTGGATACTATCTAACATGGCTAGGGGTATGAATGTGGAATATATCTACCAAGAAAATGGTATGTGGAAAAAATGTGGGATAACAATGGACAACACTAATCATGAGATAACATGGCATAAAACGAGGATAATATGGCAATAGGAGAATGAATTGGCAGGGAACCCAAATGATAGATCACATGGGTTTTACCACTGGGATAAAATACCACTTGCAACTGGAGTTTCAGAAAAAAAGGATGCCATTCAGATTCCCTAAACCCCCAAGGTATCCGACCCAAAAATACAGCTTTCGCAAGCCCCGAGGGTTGATGGTCGCCTACAGCCTCAGCCTTTCATGGCGCCCTTCGGTGTTAGACATGGGAGAATATTCTGCAACCAGCTAGAATGCAAAGAGAGAGAGAGAGAGAGAGACAGAGGTGATATAATTATATATATAACTGTAATATACTGTAATTGTATATCATTGTGTAGATTATATTAGATTATATCATTATATAATATCACTAAAATGGAGACTCGACCAGCAAATATTTGGGGAGGTGGAACAATAGTTTCAATAGCGTAAAAAGGTGCATTCACATGCATTCACCAACTTTTCCCTCAAACATGGCTTTGTCTGAAAATGTTTGGTACCTCAAAATCCAATGGTTGAAATCGTCCCATGGTGAATCTTGGATACCTGTCCAAAAATCTAATTTTTAGCTGGTGAATGTACATTTTACCATTGAAATCACAAAAGATTAAAGTACTAGTTCGTATTGTATCTAAATATAGTACCAATAAATATAGTTAAAGTACCTATGATAATCTACGAATCTACTAACTATCCTTACTATAGTACTAGTTTGTATCTAATCAGTCGGACCCAGAAAAAAAATCATTACATCGCCCGCCTCGTCGAGGCCGACGCTCGCACCACAGCGCCTGAGGCCAAATGCTCCGTGAGAACGTCCTGAAAGACTTGCTCCATGTCCTCCGGAAATCGATGGAGATCTAGGACTCGACATGGGAAATAAAATCTGGGAGCTTTTGCAATGGGAAAGCCCCAATAGCTGGATGGTTTATGAAAATCCATCTATACTGTGTGTGTGTGTCTGTCGCTACATCACTGTAGTTGCAGCCAGGGGTGCCACCGATTTCCGATTCATTTGCGGTCACTAGAGTTCATTCCTCAAGTGTTTTTGTTTCCAACAATTCCTCTTATGTCATAGCCATGGTTGGCAGGGTTGGCATGCTATTGAGCGTTTGGTGTGCTGGGCCCACTGTTGTCATGTTTCAAAATGCAGCTCTGCTCTGGCTGTATGAATCAGAATGGTTCAAAGCAGCAGGGTGGTAGAAGACGGCGTACCTATTGTTCTCAAAGCAGGTTCAAAAATAGATGCAACAGGAGACAAGCCATGTAAACTCATGCTACAATACATATCATATAGGTATAGCAAAACCTTCAGCCAGACAGTTTCAGTAGATCCTTTACTCATGTCAGTAGCCGCCGAAGCCGTGGCCTGCTTGGCAGAGAAGAAGGTGACAGAACTCCGAGCAGCCCTTCTGCTGAACCAAAGGCACATACGAAATTGCCAGCAGCAATCTCGCAGAGAAGCTGCCTCGCTGCTCAAAGGCGGCCTTTCTTGCCACTCTGAGCGAAAAGTTTTGGCCGTCTATGCTTTGTCAAACTGGGATTTGAGTTTGGCTCTGCGAGCGGCACAGCGGCTGTCCCGATTGCCCCAATGTTCTGCAGCATTTCCAACATCAGATTTTGTCAGGGCTCTCTTTCGCAACCACAATTGGGAGGACTTTTTGATGTTACATGATGAAGGCTCAGCACTTTGGGGACCTGCCCGAAAGTTTGCACAGCAGTTCCTCCTGGAACACGATGCTTGGTGTTGGGTGAAGCGTCAAAACCTTTCTCAAGGCGTGGCACCATCAGCGGCAGATGTGTTTCATTACTATGAGAACAAGGCGCTTCAGGTGGAACCTTGTGGACAGCCTCGCCGCAGGACTGTTAACAAATGGGCTGCTCGTTGGCGGGCTCGGTGGGGTGTTCGCAGGGCATGCCTGCGGTCAGCTGACACAGTGGATCCCAGCATTTTGCGGGACAAGGCAAGAATGGGCAAAAAAGCCGGGTCGCTTTTTTGGAACCCTTTTTGGTTGAAAATGAAAGCATCCCTGGTTTCTGGGGCCGCTTTTTGGGACACAAATGGGTCGCTTTTCTAGGGCCCCAAAACATTGTACTTGAGCCATTTTTTAAAGTCTTGTTTGCCACTTTTTTGAGACCCGAATCTTCGTTTTGCCAGGTGAAGGCGTTCTGGAGATCCATTGCCTATGTGACCGAGAAATTTGGCCACCAGGAACTGGTTTGGATCAACTTTGATGAAACTTCTGTTCCTTGCTGTCCACCATGTCCGAAAGGTTGCGTGGTGAATGACTGGAAGTCTTACCCCGTGCCAGGGGGTCCACAAATGCCGGTCCCCAAAAGTCGGCGGAGGATCGCCTACACATACGGGGCCTTGCTTTGCAGTCATCCGGGCATTCAAGCGGTGCTGCCGCACTTCCTGGTTTGCAGCGAGAAGAGGCTTCCCCAGACTGTCGCCAAAGGTTTTGCAGCGCTGCCACCGACGAGGTTGCGGCTTCTTCGCAGAAAATCTTCTTGGGTGACAACAGATTGCATGATCCGAATTTTGGCAGATGTGAGAGGGGCGCTCCAGCCTTGGCTTCCAATGGTTAAACCAATACTCGTTTTGGACACAGCATCTCCTCATCTACCTAAAAGGTTGATGTCTTTTGCCAGAAGGAAAGGTTTTCAGCTTCTTTTTGTGCCAGCTTCCAGCACTGGCCTGCTACAGCCGCTAGACACCAGTGCTTTCAGTGCATTCAAGCATTGGATAAAAAGAAAAAACCAGCAGCTGCGGCGCACCGCCCAAGGCGGTGAACCGCAGCAGCTTGAGTTTCTGTGGCAACTGGGTCAAGCTCCTCGAGAATTTTTCGCCAGCAGACAATGGGCCCACGCTTTCGAAAGCGTTGGGTGCGGGCGAGATGTGACAAAGTTGCATTCCGCCTTGCGAAATTTCATGCAGAATCCAGTGTCCTTACCGCTTCCTGCCAAACCCACTCCGGCAGAGATGGCTCTCATTTGGCCTAAAAGGCGAAAGATGAGCTATGCGGATGCATGTTTGTTCTGATAACACCAAAGGTGTTGAAGTCCAGATCTGCTGTTGCAAAAAGGCAGATGCAACCGGAGAGCAGCAAGTGTGACACTGTGAGGGCCCATGGCCTTGAAGCTTCCAAGGTTTCATTTTAGGGGGCTGGAAATGTAGGCCCTGTATCAGTGATGGTTCCAAGCCGAGCTTGTCATAGTATAAACACTACAGGTTCACATAATATATATTTATAAACTGTTTCTTGATACTTTTACCAGAAAACTACCCAAACATCTTCACATGCAACGCAGATGGTACAGGAAATGCATCAGGGCAGCTGGGATGACCAATGGGTTCTGCAGCCTTTTTGCTACAAAAGCCTCAAGCGTTTGGAACCCACCGTGGTTCAGCTACTTCTCTTTTTACCATGTCGGATGATGCAGCTGCCACTGCACCAGCTGCCGCAGTGCCAGCTGGAGCTGCACCACTCACTCGTGGACAAGACCAGTTGCCAGCCTTACGCGCAGCAAGGGCCGTGCTGAAGCAGCAGCTGAAAGAATCGACCAAAGAGATTCGCAAGGAGGCAGGTGCCACTCCAATTCTCATTCTTGTGGGGGACATGAGCCCTGAGCTTGCCAGGGTTGATGCATGTCAACAAACGTTGGCCATGTGACTGCATGCGCCTGTCAATATCTTTCTTGCCAGGTTCGCCGCAGATCTCGTCTCATGAAAAAAGCCCAAGGCTTAACGACGGGTGACCTGGCTTGGCTCATTGCTCGCCGTGCAGCTGAGTGAGGTTACAGCATTCATGCTTCCGAAAAGGATGCGGTTGAGCTGCAGCAGAAATCGTCCTCATTTTCTTCAAAAGCAGAAGGTGAGCTATGCGGATGCATACGCCGAAGGCGTTGAAGTCAACATCCTTGCGCCTGTTTGAAAAAAGCCGCTTATTGGGTCATCAAAGTGACTGTTTGGAAAGCCAAGGGCGACATGTCAGGGAGTGTTACGTTCGAAAATGTGAGGCTTGGAGAGACAAATGTGAATTCAATCAAGGCATCAGGTTCAAAGGTTCCCATGTTGAATCCTTCGCCAATCCCAATTTCATGTGCCGAAATCACTTTGGGTGTTTTATCTTTTGCGGCCTCTGGCAAAGTCAGAATTCTCATGGCCATGCGGTTTGAGCTGATCAAATGTTCCGCCCTTGCCATTTTACCCTTGGTGTGGAGAACAGATTTTGGAGCCAAATCCTATAGACACGGAGCAAAATAAAGTTAAAACATTTCAAAATACTGTTAGGAGCTTGTTGAGCAAATCCCATAGGCACGGAGCCAAATAAGGTTAAGACATCTCAAAATACTGTTAGGAGCTTGTTGGGCAAATCCTATAGGCACGGAGCAAAATAAGGTTAAGAAAGTCCACATAATAAGAAAATGAATAGAATCATCTAATTCTTTTGATTGTGAATTTCCAGGTTCTTAACCTTATTTGCTCCAATTCCATTAGGATTGCAGTCCGGAAGTCTTCCCTGTATTTTTCGAATCCTTAACCTTATTTGCTTCACTTACATTGGGATTGCACTCTGGAAGTCTTACCCTTATTTCGCCACCCCTTACCCTGATTGCTCCATTTACATTAGGATTGCACCACGCAAATTGACACTCACCTCCCGGAGCCTCATCCTTATCATCTCATCACACAATTTTCAGCATATTGCCGGATGTGGCGGCAGCTCGGCTGCTGGCGGCTGTGGCGGCTGCTGCTGGCTATGGCGGCTGCTCGTGGATGCAGCGGCTGTGGCGGCTGCTGCTGGCTGTGGCGGTTGCTCGTGGATGCGGCGGCTGTGGTGGATGCGGCAGCTTGGTGGATGCGGGTTGCTATGGCAGAGGCCATCGGCTTCAGCGCCATCACCTGGAGGGAGGGTTCACATCATATTGGCACTTGTTGGCTAGATTTTCCTCCTAAGTTTGCAAGTAGATGAGATTTGGCATTGGGTTGTTGCGGCTGGCCGTGGCTAGGGCGCCTGCGTTTCTTTCGTTTGTGTCTTGTCCTCCTTGTGGTCTTTGTCCCTGTCTTCTTGTATCTCTCCCCTGTTTCTCCCCTCGTTTGTTTTCCTGCCATTGTCGCCCTGTGCAGGTGCCTACAGCGACCTCGAGCTCTACACGCAGCGGCCCCTTGGCTTGCTTGTGGTTGCTGCTTGCTGCTACTGCTGCTGGTGTTGCTGCTGCTGTCGCTGTTGTTTGTTGCTGGCCTGGCTGCTTCTGCTGGTTGCTGCTGCTGCTGCCGGTTGCTGTTGCTTCTGGTGGCTGTTGCTGCTGTTGTCTTCCTGTCGCTGTTGTTCTTGCTGCTTGTGATTGTTCTTGCTGTTGGTGTCGTTGTTGGTGCTGCTGTTGCCCCTTTTTGGTACTCTTTCTCTCTTTCTCTTGCTTTCTTTCGCCTTGTTTCCCTCTCTTCTGCTTGCCCTCTCTCTCTCCCTGTCCTGCTCGTTGTCTTTGTGGCTGTTTGTCTTGTCTGTTCTCTCTTCCTTGTTCTCTCCGTCTCTGTCTGTCTCTGTCTCTATACTCTCTGACCTTGACCTCTACTCCCTAGCCCGGCCAGCACTATCACTTCTGACTGCGCCAGACTGAAGTGACAGAATCAGTTTGACTCAAAGTATGACTCGCAGTATGAATGCAGTATGAATCAATGAATGAGATAAGCAGGTAAGAAATGGCGGAATGATGGCGGAATATTTGATCTACTTGAGCTGAGCTATGGTATGGTATATCTTACACATTGTCCAGTTGCAGCCGCATCGTCAGCCGCAGTTTTTTTTTGAGCAGCCTTGTAGAAAACAGCCCAGGAGTCACAACCTATATGGCAATCGATCTAAAGGTCCTTGCAAAGAGTTTTAATTGCGAAGACCGTTCATGTTATGCTGGAAACCCGTGCGAAAGTTTTTTTTCGCGTTCGCGAAAGTAACCTTTTTATCCGCGAAAGTGTTGCGAAAGTTGGACATTGTCCTCATTCTGTCACGGGCTGCCACCCACTGCCGCCCGGGGTCTGGCAGGAGAAGGGCACCGGAGAATTTCGGTTTGGTTCTGGTTCAGTTGCCTGTGTGGTGGCTTCATAGGTAGCAGCCGAGCTTCCAAAGGTGAGGCTTCGCGACAGCCAAACACCATGGTCCTGAAGCACATCCTTGCACCTGCCGCTGTCACTGCCTAATGATGCTTTTTGAAGTGTCAAGAAAGAAGCTCCACATGCAGCAGCCAAGTTTCCAAAAGGGAGGCTTTGCAAGAGCCAAACACCAAGGCCCCTGGTGTTCGCTTTTCCTTCGATGCGACCTCCGCTGATGGCCAGGGTCTGTGAAGAGGGATATTTCCGCGAACGGTCCGCGAAAGTTCTGCGACGGAGCGGGCGAAAGTCGAAGTCCATGTTGAAGGGGGTGGGTCAGTAAACCTTAAACCTTGCCAAAAACAAACCGAGTCAGCAACAATCTGTCCTGAGAAGGGATTCCGTGATGCTAGCTGCATGTTTAAAAGGCAATCAAGAAGCGATCCGTGATTCTCTGGCGTACTTTGGCAGGTGGTGAACGAATCTTCATAAGAGGCGTTGTTGCCCAACATGGGCTCCGCGAAAGATGAACGTGGAGTTTGCGAATTTTTCGC
Source organism: Cladocopium goreaui (assembly GCA_947184155.2). Lineage (NCBI taxonomy): Eukaryota > Dinophyceae > Suessiales > Symbiodiniaceae > Cladocopium > Cladocopium goreaui. Next base: position 307,908 of record CAMXCT020004002.1, on the reverse strand, counting down.
GAAAGTAACATGTTTATTCACGAAGAATGGCCGTGTGCGGATAAAATAAGTTTGATCAACAACCATATAACATATGCCAATGTGAATGCGTTTTTGAAGGCTGCTTTATTCTAATTCAATGGCATGAAGCGCCGGAGATTGCGGTCAAAGCAAAGGCCTCCCCCATGCTATGATGAAAAAAGAGAAAGTGAGGACGGTCATGTTCTACCACTTGCTGCGAGTGCAGCTGTTGCAGTTGGCGAGAGTCATGCATGTGAGGCGGGCCCTGCAGAAGCGGAATTTGTTGATGCTGCAAACGCAGCCCTTACTGAAGCTGTGGACAATGATGGGCATGAAAATGCAGATGCCGCTATTCGTTGGCAGTTGCTGAGTAAGTATAAGACTGTGCAAGGCTTGGTTGCAGCTGTGATTCGTGAGAAGAGCGATGAGGAGCTCCACAACATTTCAATCAACATCATCTTGGACGATATCCAGGCAAAAGCTTCCAACAAAATCAGCATGTCAGAACTTCTGGAGGAGAAAGACGAGTTTGTAGCGGCTACAATGTCCGCAGTTCCAAAAGAGCTCTCTCGACGATTGCTTCTTGCTGTGAACAAGCCACAGGCGCATGCCGGGCGACCAGCACAAATAGATTCACAATGTGTCCAAAAGACTTACCTGCTCACCTTCTCCAACCTGGATCCAAGCAATGCTCCCACCAGGGAAACCATCCTTGAGACCGTCTTGCAGGCATTTGGCGCTGCAGGCTATGGTTCGGATGTTTGCGTGACGCATGCCTGCGTCTTCCGGGAGACGCATGGCAGTGGACAGTGGCACTTCCATGTGCCGACAGCATTGTCGCACCCTTGTCGATGGGTTGGATGGAAAAAAGAGTTGTCGAAAGCTGGCTACATTGCTCATTTTGCCAACATGGCTATTGATGACCACAGCAAGCACAGAAAAATGCAATATGCCCATATGTTGCGGTACCTCTGGTTGCCATCTGACAAGAAGGGCCTGTCCGCCTTGGACAAAGATCCCTTGTTGTGGTGCAGTGGGGGCCGGAAGCATCCGCCTCTTCTAGATGCGATCAATGGGGTCTTGGACAGTACTGCAATTGAAGAGAAGGTGGCAGAGCGTTTTTTGCAGCGTTGGTCTGCGGGCAAGCGTGGGCCATGCAAATTCTCTGACTTGGAGTTATGGCCAATAGTGAAAGAACTTGGGCTCACTGCCGATGACCCTGTCCTGCTTGCTAAACTCCTTCAGCATGGGCGAAATTCCGGAAATGAAAGATTGCTGAACTACCTCTTCCGCACAAACAACACCATCAGAGAGAAGGTCGCCATGTGCTGCACACTAGAATCATGTGATCGCGTCATCGCAGATTCTCAGACAACTACGTGGAAGCGTGTCACTGCCGCCTTGGGGCGACAGTGTTGTTGTGACAGAACTTGGGCACCAGCAGCTCGCGAGATTCTCCGCAACAATAACATTGAGGAGGGGAAGCTTTGCCAACATTTGCGTCAGGCCCTCATGCTGGGCATGCAGAAGAAGGGAGATGCAGTATGCTTCACAGGTTCCGGAAACGAGGGCAAAAGCTTCATTTTGAAGCCATTGCGTGAAATTTTCCAGCGCGTGCCTTGGCTACCACTTTCACATCACATGGTTTCTGACCCTCACCGTTTCCCAATGATCATATTTTTTAAAAAGATCCACTTGCGGACAAGTTTCTGCCCCCCGGGGGGACTCAAGTACTATGCACATATTCGTTTATGCCCGAGACGAGTCCAGTAACTGGGAATTGATTCTTGTAACGGGATTTTCACGCCTTGGTACCATCGAGATCTATCAACCTGTAACTATGGGGACCAACAATACCCAACTCTTGCCATGCATTCTTAACATGGTAGACCTTATTTCCTTGTTTGTGGCCTCCCCTTTTTGGACGGCCAGACGTTGATGTGCCCTCCTCAGAGCAGCCGAGGTGTTCGCCTGTCCAGCTCGAGGGTCGTATCCTCTCTTAGATTTGCCGCAGTCCCAAGTGGTCATTTTAGATGATTGGAGACCTGACCATGGAGCCTTGGATGTCAGCAGTACCTTATTATGGTTGGAAAGTGCGACGCTACGCATCAATCGGCCATTGAACTTGTACAGTGGCCATTTGGATTTTCGACCGACACAACCCACTTTTCTCACATGTAACTGGCAATCGTTGTTTGTGCCGAAAGGGTGCTGGTCCGAGAGTGAGTTGCTGATGCTCCGGTCCAGACTGACCATTTACCGTTTCCAGCATAGAATCGAAAATTTGAAGGACATCCCGGCGTGTCCATGTTGCTTCACCATGTTCATACTCTCTGGAGGGAAAAATGTAGCAAAATTTCTTGCTGCAGGATTCCCGAGTGTCTAGCTGTGTGCTGACTGCACCTAATTAAATGTTAAAGGAGCCGCTGTCACTGGTCCATCCGTTTTGCATGTTTCTCCCGACAACATAGAAAGTACCCAGCCCCATTAAAAAACCCCTCGCCCCGAAATCAAAGTTGATTGTTTCATTGGACCTGGATCCGCGGCAGTGACGCTGTACTATATTTGGATGCCAGCAAGTCTCCACTTTGCGAAAAACAACATTGATTTAGAGGGGCATGGGGGAGGATGATGGTATGACTTCTTTCCCTCTGCCTCTGATTGCATTTCATTGCCTTTGTTTCTGCCGGTGCTTTCTGCATATATCTCTCCGCCTTGTTGCTTCCATTTCTGCAGCTCAGGTTTGTGGCCCACCGCAGACACTCGTGGGGGACAGAAAAAGGGCCTGATTCGGCAGCATGAGCCAGTGTCGTACTTGTGGCCCCTCCTTGTAAATGGATGATTGAGGGGTACCCTCAATTTGGAAAACCGTCCATATGGTGATTTAACTAACCAACATGGGCACTTAAGCAGAAAAAAATAACCTGTGGGACTGCAAACCGCGCGTGGGGGCGCTCATTCTGTTTTATGGTGTCAAATAAATACTGCGCGAAACACGATGTTTTTGTCATACAAGTGATTTGTGTGTTTTTGAAGTCAATACCACGGGCGTGTCGAATTTCATCGTTGCTGCAGTAAAACATCGATTCTTTCAAGATATATTCTGGTAGGTGGTTTCAATCCCTCTGAAAAATATTAGTCAGTTGGGATGATTATTCCCAGTATATGGAAAAATAAAAAATGTTCCAAACCACCAACCAGTATTGATCTTTTAGGTGAATTCACCAACAATTTCATTGCGATTTTAACGAAGACAAACATTTTTAGCAGCAAACAACTGGATTGAACCAACGCAAACCTGGCGAAAGCGGTGGGATTCAAGCCAGCAAGTGAACAAAAAACAGGGGCCACGAATTCATTGGACATCTTCATAGGTCTCTCTCTGATGGGCAACAATACATAAAATTCAATGAATTGAATCCTGGACGATCAATCTTAGATATAAACGTATATCAGCGATGTGGATTAAATTACATCCGTAAAGTTTGCCATTTATATAACCAACAACAAAATGCATCTGCAACCTGCAAACACAAGCATTAAAGCACCCCAAAAAGGACAGAAAAGTAGCATCCAACCCTAAAATAGTGGTAAATCATTGTTTCTGTATCTTTCTGTGTGTTTACTATGTATTATTTATATATATATTATACCAAATGAGTCTTTCTGAAAATAGGATACCCCAAATTCAATGGTTTACAACAGCATTTTCCCATATTTTCCCTATTCACATTACCACTTTATGGTTGTCCCCCATTTTTTGACACACCATCTTTCATATTGTTGGTTATGTGTACAAGGATATCAAATTCATCTCACCATCTTCGAATACTTCTTCTATATGGAAGTTTCCATAAATGACCGATCCATACCGATCCCCAAAATGTATGGATACTTGATTTCATGGAAAATCCTATTTCCAAAAACGGCAACACAGCTGATTTTGGGGCTACCCCCAGATCTTTTGTCACGGGGGTTGTCTGCTTCACCATGGCTGCCGCCTGGTCGAAAAAGTCGCAGCAGCCATCGTCGCCACGGCTGCTAAGCTCCGGATCTTTCCGCACCAACGTCCCGACGATCTCCTAGGGGTATCAAGGGGAGGATGTTTGGTTGGTACCTTGGGAAAAAAACGTCAATGATGTGGCCACACCGTGTGGTAAACCCAGGATTTTTTAGGGTAATGTTAATATATAATGGCATTTTTGGGGAACAAGGGTGATTTTAGGGCGAATACTTGTTAATAGTGGCTAATAAATGACAATAATGGTTAATCATGTGGCAATACCAACAATATGATTATTGTGGTTTATTGTAAGATATTGATGGGATACCGAATATGGAATAATTATGTGGTAATATATAATTGATTATTATGTGATAACTATGAAATTAACTTGATTAAAGCATCCCATTCAATAAAAAAACTACGATATACCCCCACTTGGTATGATGTACAATGATCCCCAGTCATGGTTGGTTATGGGATGGTTTACTATTGTATATTGAATAGAACTAGGCAACTACTTTGCCTCCGGGACTATAATAGATGGCCCGTTTAGTTTAATGATTTAGCTGTTTCACACGGTGATGTTCCATAATTAGCTATATTAAATTGCCGAAGAGTGGCATGAAGCAGATTGAGAATGGGTATATGCTTGGATTTCGGAATAGAACAACTGGTGATATCCCACATGTAGGGTTATGTCATATCACTGACCAACTGGAATGCACACCCAAATATATATATATATATAGAAATATGTATATATATATAAACATATCCATTTGGCCAACAAGAATGGCAATGGAATATGATATGATATAATGGACATATCTCATGGGATTATTGGAGTATCTAAGCAAATATGGACATATGATGACGATATATGATGATATATGGATATGTTCCAGGTCCCAAGATGAGGGATTGGCCCCAATTAATGGCCATTTGAGTCGGGAAATGATGGATTTTCTCAGCCTCCAGACATTGGAACAGGTCTGTTGGCACATCGGGAGGCAAAATTGCGCCCATGCAACAGCATTTTTGGGAATGATTTCGCGCCTCGCGTCGCTGTGCCTACAGATCTGCAAGGCTCCGACCAAGACGCACTCATGTATCTCATGTAGCGACGTTGATTTTCCAGCAGCTTCATGCCTGACTACACCTGGTTCTGGTCGCTTCTTGGCGGCATCTTCCGCTTTTGCTTGACCATGAACTCGTGTGAACAGCACCCAGCCGGTGAGGGTTAGACGTGGAAAATGTGTAAGCAAATGTGTAAGCAAATGTGTAATCAAATGTGTAAGCAAATGTGTAAGCAAATGTGTAAGCAAATGTGTAAGCAAATGTGTAAGCAAATGTGTAAGCATGTGTAAACCTTGGTAAACCCTCCAAGTCCAGTGTGTTAAGGCAATTTCGGCAATATCCCTCTCTACAAGGCCACACAAGTGGCACCTCCCGAACAAACACCTGGGTGACTTGTGTGACACCGTGGCCACCGTTTGACGGAGTACTAAATTGCAAAGTGGTTTATGACTCAGATATCATCTGTCCATCTATATATCTATCTATCTAGCTTTATATCTAATCTACCTATCTATTATCTATCTGTATTTGTATGTCTGTACGTCTGTATGTTTGCATGCAATGTCTGCATGCATGCATGAATGGCTGTCTGTCTCTGTCGGTGTCTGTTTCTTTCTGTCTCTGTCTGTGTGTATAAGATGATAAAACTACGTATATAAAACTGGGGTATACGGTATACTACAGTAACTACATCTAAATATATGAACTAAGTATGCTTATTACTGTAAACTTTCATAATTCAAGGAAATAAGGGAATTACACAGGCTTAGGATATTTGCAAACCAATTGTTTCGGATTGAAATCCAGTTTGAAAGGGTTTTGAGCAAATTGTATTGAATAAGGCAGACTCATTTTGTGAAGAATTTGGGTGACAAACTAGTAACTAGTAACTAGTAGATGTTCACAACGCAGGTGAAAATAAAGTATGCGCAGAAAAAACAGGAGCCATAAAGAAACAAATGCAGGCACCTAAAGAAATCATCCAAAGCAAATACTTACAACATCTTACAACAGCCCATTGGACTTGCTCCGCAGCAGCAGCTGTTGGTGTTGGGCATGAAAATGGAAATAATCTATACATTGTTTAATTCTTCAAGTCTGTTCGTTTTTGAAAATTTTGTTTAACCATGTTCATGCTTATTCTTCTTGGTCTTTCATTTTTACATGTATGATGTTTAAAATTATGTTGACATTTTTTGCAGACAGAAGCTTTGCCGCCTGCCGCAGGTGCCACTTTTGAGCATTGAAATTTGTAGCTCAACATTGCTTCCAACACTGGTTGGTGGTTTTAACCATCTTGAAACATATTAGTCAATGGGAAGGATTATCCCATATATTATGGAAAAAACATGTTTGAAACCACCAACCAGAACAATTTGAAAGCAATCTAAAAACCTAGACACTACGAATATGCATTGGATTTTTAAGGATATGTAATTTTTTCATGTGTTTCAATGTTTTCATTTTTATTATATATATATATATAACATTTCTTTCGAAAAAAACACTATTTTCTATTCTTGAAAAAGATTGATCATTTATACAAAAATATATGTTGTATTTTTACTTCATTTTTCCGTTTGTTTTTTTTCCTTTATGTTATTTTATTTTTATTTTTAGATTAGTTTTTTAATGCTCTTTTGTGTTCCTTATTTCCGCAGAAATTCCTTAAATTCAAGGGCTGGCCTTGAATTTGAGGAATTTTGACTTTTTTCCACGATTATTTTTCAAAAAAATGTTGAAATTCAATGTTTCTTTTTTAATCCTAATGGGTTTTGCTTTTTCCACGATGATTTTTAGAAAAGAAAAACACATGTGTTTGTTTAAATGTGTAGCGTATATTTGTAAATGTTTTTCAGATTGATGGAATCAATTCTTTTTGGCGACGATCCAAACACTGAAAAGTGGCGCCTACGGCGGGCCTTTTTTAAAGATTCATAGAAAGTATTTTGTTGAGCAGCCGGCGGCGTTTCTGCCTGCAAAAAAATAAAGCAAAAATTACATTGAAAAGATCGGTCAAGAAATGAAACACATAACACGAAATCGGGGCCGTGTCTCGAAATTAGTTGCGCAACCATTTTTCAGCCAAGGATCCCCGCACATTTGATTTGATGCATTTTGCATACTGCATGTACCTTATTTCCGGGGACAGACCTTGAATGCAACCCGCCAGCTTATTTACGAAAGTTAACACTTGTTACCCTCTGGTAAACTAACATAACTATGGAACATCACCATTTTTAATGGGTAAATCCCCTGCACTATAAATGGCAATTTTCAATAGCTATGTTAGTTTACCAGAGGGTACCTATGGTTGCCGTATGGTGATGGTTATTACCTCCCCATCTGTGCCAAGCTGCCAGCAATCCAAAGATGGGCCAGCGACTGTGAATGGTATCCTCAGCTAGACGGCATCAGCTAAAGATCCATGGGAAGTTACTGTAGCAGTTACCCTCTGGTTATTTAACATAGCCATGGAAAATGGCCCATTTATAGATGGTTTACCTATTAAAAATGGTGATGTTCCGTGGCTATGTTAAATAACCAGAGGGTAACTGTCATTACTCATGTTAACTGTTACTCATGCTAACTGTTAACTCATATGTTATCAGTTAACTGTTACATATTAAAATAAATTATTAGCAGTAATGTTAACAACATAAGGTTTCATGTTATTCATAGGGTTAGCATTTGGCAAATGAATGCAACATACTAGGGCTGTATTCCACAAAGGTAGCGAAATCTAGACTCAATGCATAGGATTTAGGATGAACTCCTCCAACTTCCCATCGTCAGAAAGCAAAGGCAGCACTTTCTCTTGGTCAGCATGTCCCTAGCTACATCTACTACGATTATGATTATGTTCCTTTCCACCCTTTTGGCACTTTTGGCATACCACCCGGTTGCCACCCCTGTGGCTGTATGAGCTACAATTGTGTGACCCCCAAAAAAAGGCAATGCCCTATTCACCTTCTGTCATCTCCAAACCTCCAATGGGTGGGAGTCTTGGGCGCTCAAATGAATATTGTGTTCATAGGGTAACAATTGGAATATGTATGATGGAAAAATGCCACTGATTCACTTTGACAAACACAGCCCGAAACTCAACCCATCCCCCCATTTTTCATGATCTTTCCACCAGGTTTCCCAATAAGACAAGGGAATCTGGTCCCACAAGGGAACGCTGCCGAACAAGGTATTCACCAGGGCAGTGCTTCGCTTCTCGTGGTTCATGAAAATCATCGCCAAATAGCCCAGGCAACCTGAAAATGGCTGTCCCGGACATTCATCCGTCAAACTTGGGATGGTTTTATGTAGCTTATTGATCTTATTTTGTTGGGTTTACCACATTCTATAAAATTCTACATATATGTATAATTATATATATATATTAATATAATTATATACATATCTATCTATCTTATAATACACATATATATAATTATATATATATATATATCAATTATATCATGACATATCGTGACTTATATTGGTACTGCACCCCTATACCACCAACATGATAGCTGTTGAAGAATCGCTGCATGACCTCAGTCCAGCCAAAAATCCCTGGCTAGCGGTATCATGGCTATCTGTTTCTACAGTTATGGCCCTTAACAGTTTTAAATTGGCTTATAATGATATAGAACAGTATACAGTTATATATAGAAGTTATAATTCCATTTATAACTGTTAGTTGGGCCATCACTGTATCTGTTTCTAGCAAAAAAAACAGTCCTTTCCCCCAAGAACACCCTCAGGAACCTGGCTGAGTCTTTGGCCGAACATCCATGGCCATGGACAGCAAAACATCACCATCCATTGCTCCACGGCAAGAAAAATCTAAGATCTGCTAAGACTTCGAAACATGTTTAAACAATCTTAACATTATTAAACATCAGTTTCATTCATGTCAATATATTAAACTAGTATTAAACAGTATTGATCATGATTAAACATGTTTAAACACTATTAAACTATACCAAACTATACCCATCACTTTCATCTCCAGGTGACACAAACCGATGTAACAATCCGTGGGCGTACGGCCCAGCGCCAGCAGCGGGTTCAGGAACTCGTGGTCCTCGGAGGGCCGCGCCAGAAAAACGAAGAGGAGCCTCCGCACCTGCAGATGCATCAGATGCTCCGGGTATTTTTTTTTTTTAACATGAAAAGTGGGATTTCACCCATATAAATCCCTATGAAAAGTGGGACTGAACCTAAAATTTCTAAATGACTATGAATGTTGATTTTAGTCGTTACCCTCTGGTAAACAAACAGTTTGCTATTGAAAATGGCCCAGTCAAAATAGTGGATTTACCCAGCTAGAAAATGGTGGATCTTTCCATCGTTTTGCGTATGTTTACCAGAGGGTAAACCTCCATTTTCCTATGGTTTTCCTATGGTTATACCACTATAATCCTAGTTTACCACTATAATGTTGGTTTGAGTCGTTAAATCCACAGGAAAAATCCTAGTTTACCACTATAGTCCTAGTTCTTCCCTGTTAAATCCCATGGAAAAAGAAATGTTTTTTACCCACCGAAGAAAAGCCGTGCCGTTACCCATCCGGTGTCATCAGCTCCATGGCCACAGGGTCAGGTTCCGGACTAAGGGGGGATGGTCATCCATCCCGTAGTCAACATCTGTATTTAATCCCATATGTATAATATATATATATATATGAATGTATATATGTATATATATATATATAAATATGTATGCGTATGTATATGATATTATGTATATAATATTTGTATAAACCTACATGACAAAAAACTACATGAAATCATGAGGTATGCAACCCACTTGCGAAGTCAGATGATGTCAAATGATGTCAGATGTACCACCAACTAGCTAGATATCTAGATACTCAATTTCCATCTCAATATTATTTCAACCGACTAGTGCTTTCCGAAGATGTGGCCATTTCAGCAAATGATATTCAATGGGAATTTCAGGATCCTGAAATGGAGGTACTGTACCATAGTACCATATAAGACCATATTTTATGGGGATGATCCCTTACATAGGCCTTATATAGGCCTTATATGGTAGGTACCTCCAATTTGGGTTCCTGACATGGCCATTGAGATATTCAAGAAACACGGCACTTTTAGGACACGTTCGGTGGTACCCCCTCAGTGATAAGTTGAACAAGTTAGTTGGTTTATAAATCCCATTAGCTATGGATAGACCTACTACAACCCCCCAACAGCTATAGTTGTTAGATCTTAATATATAACTAAATTTCTATAAATATCATTAAATATCTACTGTAAACCCGAACAGCTATGTCAGGGTTTTCGCCTCAGCCCAGTCGACACCATCTTCATAGCTTTCGCACTTGAGGTCCAGTTCACTCGCCTAGGTCGATTCTATATGATGGCTGAAGGATCTAACATGATTTAACCACTTGCAGTTATGGCCTGACATACCGGTTATAAGTACCTTTTTTGCCTATAGCCTAATTTATGGTTTATGTATAATCCCATTCAAACATAACCAGTTATAACTAATTTGAAAAGGCCACAACTGTGAATTATGTTATTATTATTATTTTTGTAATTTTAAATGAAGCATTTTATGGGGATATCATGGGGATACTGACGCAGTGAGGATATCATTTTTTGCATTTTGTTTCAACAATATGATTTAGGACTTGTTTCTGTGAGGTACCCTCTGGTAATTTACCATAGCTCTGGTACAAATGGCCCAGGAACTTAGCTGATTTACCTATCATCCGAACATAGTTACCTTCCATAGCAAGCTGGTAAATTACCAGAGGCTATCTCTCAATTTATCATGGTTTATCATCATTTGTCCCTAATAAAATGTCATAAACATATGACATCTTTGGGGAGATGGAGGTGTCCTAAAATGGGGGCACCCTCAAATCATCCAAACATAGACAATTTTTAGTATTGAAACCTGTTTGGGGGATCCACCGTTTTAGGAAACCTCCATATACCCATGTATGACCTGTTTGCGAACATATGATCCCTGTATTGTTTGGCTTTTCTTTCCCCGAACAAAATCACGCAGTTTTGCATGTAAATGTATTCTGGTTGGTGGTATACCTACCCCTCTGAAAAATATGAGTTCGTCAGTTGGTATTATGATATGGAAAGTCATAAAATTCCATGGTTCCAGTCACCACCAACCAGTATATGTTTAGTAAATGTGATAAAACTACAATAAACCAATGGTAAATACCATAGTTTTCCTCTTATCAATAGACATGAAACCAATGGTAAAACCTACGGACCTACTGTGGATCAACATGTTGGATCCCGAGTTTTCTCAACGGATCAGGCCGGGACAGTAAAACACACCATTCTTAATACCCATGACGGATCCATGATGCTGCTATATATGGTGCAATTCATATGGATTCCATCAATATATCCCATAAAAATGTTAGCATTAATATACCAGCACCATGGATCCGTCGTGGGATATAGGTAAATCATCACAAATCATCTATAACTAAATCAAACATTTGTTCCATAGCTATGTTAAATTACTGGAGGGTAACTCTTGACCCATACCAAGATCAGTTTTCTCCATGTCTGAATGCCATTGATATTAGCGAAGGTTGTGACTAACGTACCCATACAACTCTCTGAAATTCTGAAGTAATATATATCTGGGTAAATTATAATATTTCACTAACCTGAATTGTTGGGCCGGGATGATTCCCCGCAATCTAACTATGATTATAGTGAGGGAGAACAGGGTTCGGTCGCAACATAATTTACCCAGGTTCATCAGAAATTCCCATTAAACCCCATTAAATCCCATTAAATCCCATGAAATCCCCATTAAATCACCATTAAATCACCATAAAATCACCATTAAATCACCATTCTTCTACATGATTTTCAGATATTCCTGGAGTAGATTCGCTTCATCAGCTCGAAGTCAGACTCAAACCAACAGGGCCATGGGATTCAACATGATTCAACTAATCCTCCGGCGGTGTCACCGTTGTCACCGTTGTTTCAGGGGCCTATCCCATTCTCATATAATGTGGGTAAAAAGCATAGTTTTTAGCTGTTTACATCTGGTTTAGAAAATCCCAAAAAAAAACATAAATGGGTGGTGTATTACCCTCTGGTAAACTAACATAGCTATGGTAACATAGCTATGGAAAATCACTATTTCTAATGGGTAAATCCACTATAAATGGCAATTTTCAATAGCTATGTTAGTTTACCAGAGGGTAATTGTTTTATTACCAATGATGGCGGTTGACACCCCCATAGCTGATTACATCCCTGTGTCTGGCACGTCTCATGCCACCACATGGCCCGGCGTCCAAGGCGCGTGTTTCTCTGCCACCACCAGGCGCGGGTTTTCCGCCGCGTTGCTCAGGACGGTCCTGGTGGCGAAGCACATGGCTGCGGCCCACATAGCGACCGGTGCTCTGCTGCCCTGTTTTTGGGGAGTGGGATGTCGACCCCACTCCAAGAGGCTATATATGGGATATACATATTTTTTGGCTCTGGCTCATGGGTGCAACGAAGCTGCGGCCAAGCATGTGAATATTATATATATATGCATATATATATATTATACTATATAAATATATATATATATTGTATTATATAAATATATATATATATTGTATTATATATAATGCATATGGAGACAAAGCCTTGAACATTTGCCGCAAGAAACTTTGCACTAGCCCAACAGGTGAGAGCCAGGGGCCCGTTTTCATGGTTGTGGATACCGTATCCCACAAAAATTGGAAATCATATCTATATCACATAATAACATAATTTGAATATGGGTATTGAGGGGTATTGTTGCTGCTAATCAAATAATTGAATATGATTGAACTTAGACCGTGGATTTCACTTTCTAGAAACATCTAGATACCCTACACAAATAACATCATTCTTCGCTGTTTAATCTAAGGTAAAGTACCAACCCATTGTTGCCTAACATTGCGTTTTGAGGTTCTTGTACTTCTAGCTAATTTATGAGATATCATTGTTCACCTACCATTCACCAATAAAAGAACTTATTGTTCACTTTAAGCTCCTGTCATGCTGTTTATGGTCAATATAAAGAACTCATTGTGGACCTACCATTCACCGGCCACGATAAACGCTATGCAGCTTGGCGGCCACACGGGAAGCCATGCTGCTTTGAGCCAAAAGGAGGTCGTCGGAGTCATCGCCAAAAGGGGATACCCGGATACTTGGTGTCTCAAAAAATGGGGGATTTCATCGTGATTCAATGGTGATTTCAGTGGTTTTAATGGGATAAACATGGTGATTTACCATGTTTGGCAATGGGAAATCATCATGTTTATCGATCATCTACAAATGGACCTTCTATACCATAGCTATGTAACAAATGAACCAAAAAGGTACTAGTAATATATCCCATGACGGATCCATGGTGCTGGTATATCAATGCTAACATTTTTATGGGATATAAATGGGATATATTGATGGGATCCATATTAATTGCGCCATTTTTCTAGCACCATGGATCCAACAAGGGTATGGTTGTACCATGTTGTACCCGTTACAGTCATACCCTTGTTGTCATCAGCTCCGTGGGGAAATCCCGGAGATTTCCAGTGGAGCTGATGACACCTGGCCATGTAGGAACCGATTGATTGGAGGTACCTACCATATATTTTTGGCTCTGGCCAGGCCGAAATTTCAGGGAATATCCCCACAAAATATGGTCTTATATGGTACAGTACCTCCATTTTAGGATCCTGAAATTCCATTGATTAGCTATAGAAATTATTTTTCAACTATAGGCTAACGATTGGAGATACGGTGACCCTGCTGATCCTGCTGATCCTAAGTCCCCGAAGTGGCTTGTCCCATAAATGCAATATATGAATTACCAATGGCTAAACCTTGAACGGTCTTAGCCCCTCAGTAAAGATTAAATCTTTAGTCCCAAATCACCTTCCTCGACCCAGGCACACAGACCTATTCCAAAAAGATGCAATGGAGATCACACAGACACACACACAGACAAAAACACACACAAACACACATCGTGCGCAGGTCGCTTCACCCACCTGTGGACGCTCATTGGGATCGGCGCAGTGATAGATTTCTTTCTGTTGGGGAAGCATGTTTGCTTGGCAAAGTTTTCACTTTCGAAACTTTCCACACCAGGCTGCAAAGCGGACGTTTCCAATCAAACCCATCTGGGTCAAGAATCCAAATCAGAAAAAGCAAAACCACGATGAGAAGATTGGATGAAGGTTGGTGAATTGTCGTATAGCTTAAAGATCTGCATGTCTTGTGCTTAGTTCCATTGTCTACAATAAACACCTAGAGCTCTCATTGCCCACTTTTTATCCAGATTGTCGCCGATGCCAGTGCCAATTCGTCGTGGCGCAGCTTGCTAAATGCCTGAGATGTCAAAGACGGAAGCCGGAGGAACCCCACTTGCAAGAGCAAAACATGGGAACCTGACCGCGTGTATCTTTTTTTTGAAAGGAAAGTCGGGCATGCTTTCAGGCAGCTAGACTTCAACGTGGCAAAAGAGGTGGCCATCTCGCAAAAAAAAAACGCATCTGCCAAAAATGGACAATCTTGTCTCTGCGCTCATTCGGACCCCTCTCAGAAGTTTGCGTGTGTTGACTCTGCCAATAAACCAAACATGTGGCAGCATGTGACAGATACTCGAACCGAGGTGCAAAAGCCATGTTCCAAGGTTGACTCGCAATTCCCACAATATAGCCTGCAGCCATCAAAAGTGGCGGGCCCAGTGCTTGGTCACCCAGTCGGTCTCTAATGGGCAACTGCGGTGAAAATCAGATGCATGGATGGATGAATCGATTGTCGAACAGCAACCTCTTCATGATATCGTGCGTGGACTTACAACGGGTGGCAACATAGCAACTGGCAATGGCCTTCAGGCCTTCACTGCCTGGAAGGTCCCATAAATAGTAGATGTTCATGAGCTTGGCTGCGGTTCCGAACCTGAGAAATGTTCAAAATTGGGGCAACTACCGTCTTACAATTTAGACTAATTTCCACACAAGGAATTACGTCATGCAAGCCGCAGGCCCAGCAGAAACGATCCGGCCAGAAAAAATATATATGCATCAAAACATGAGAATGTTTCAGTTTGGTTCGGATATTGTTTAACGCATTTCGGAAACCCACGAGTTTCGCAGATCCATCACTCAGGTCTGACCGGCCCATGATGAAAGAAACCGCTGCAAGCGCATATGTAGAACCTGGGACACAGCCATGCTGCACTTTGTGAGCTCTACGGAACCTCTACGGCACCTCTGCGGAACTTCTGCGGAACCTCTGCAGAACCTCTGCGGCACCTCTACAGAACCTCTCTGGCACCTCTATGGAACCTATGCAGAACCTCTACGGGTTTCCGCCGGAAACGTTGCATAACCTCGGATCTGTGGAAGCACCTCTGCGGCAGCGTGTGCAGAACCTCTGCCTGCGGAACCTCTGCAGAACCTCTGCTTGCGGGACCTCTGCAGAACCTCTGCGGAACCTCTACAGAACCTCTCCGCCACCTCTATGGAACCTATGCAGAACCTCTGGGGCGCCTCTACGGGTTTCCGCCGGAAAATCTGCATAACCTCGGATCTGTGGAAGCACTGCAGAACCTCTGCGGCAGCGTGCAGAACCTCTGCCTGCGGGACCTCTGCAGAACCTCTGCCTGCGGGACCTTTGTATAGAACCTCTGCGGAACCTCTGCAGAACCTCTGCGGCACCTCTACGGAACCTCTCCGGCACCTCTACGGAACCTATGCAGAACCTCTGCGGCACCTCTACGGATCCCCGCCGGATCTGCGGCAGCGTGTACAGAACCTCTGCATGCGGGACCTCTGCGGAACCAACCTCTACGGAACCTTTCCAGAGCCTATGCTGTACCGCGGAATGTGTGCGGAACCTGTACGGGACCTGTTGCCAACCTTTTCAGCACCTCCACAGAAACTCTGCCATTGCGCAACCTCTAAACCTGGAACCCCAGAAAGGCAGAACCTCTGCGGAACCTTCCCGCCACCTCCGCAATTATTGGCGGATCCGAACTCGTTACAGAATCTGCTCTCCATGGAACTTTGTTCGGCACTCCTACGCAACCTAAGTTCGCAGAACCAAAGACATCACGACAAGTGACAAGAAGCGGCAACTGGAATCAACGGGCTTGAATGTCGTTATAAATATAAAAATAAATATATTACAATTACATGCACATATTCACATACATATATAAAATATGTAAATACATGTATATGTATATATGCATATGTATATATATATATATATGTAAATGTATATGTGTATGTTTAAAAAAAAGTCTTAAAATACTTATATATTTATGATTTGTAATTATAATTCGAGAATCTTGTTTTTTATATTCACGTATATATATATATAATGTATATATATATGTATTTTTATAATATACAAAGATATACTATACAAAGAAACCCCCGAGGATAGATCTGGTTTCATTTATCTCCATTTTTTGCAATTTTAACTGTTCCGTTGTTTCTTGGCCCACTTGGATCTTAAGGAATCGCCACCGGGCTGCCAACAGGTCGCCGTGGCACGGTGGCAGGCCTGGATGGAGAACAGAACTTGCAAGCATAGACCAAATGCTCTTCTGCATAGATCATGCAGCTGCAATCCACTTCTGGGGTCCTTGGCGCTGTCGGGCGCTTTTTCGAACAGGACAGAGGCACGTTGGGCGCATTTCTTTCAAGTTCCCCTTGAAGTTCTGCATTTACACCCTGAACCAGTAGTGCTTGATGGGAAAGTTTAAGAATAAAACGTAGTAAACAAACTTCGCAAACTTGTACATTTGGAATTCAAAAATATGTTTCGAATTTTGATTAAAAAAAACCCAAGAAGCCGTAGGTAGAAAACCAAAACAATGGTCACCCTGGGGGGATCACAGGCACAGCCGCCTGCAGAGGATACCCAACCGAAAAAAACATAGGAAAAGGGTTGTTTCTGATTGCAAATCTTTATTAAGATAGAAAATGAAACTGATTTTTTTTTATGATCATTAAGTATCTCGATGCAGCCCCACTTTTGAGACACTCTAACTCTAATAAACTCGGAAAATTACCCCTTGCCAAATACAAGAAGGATTCTTTTACACGTACCCTCAGGATACCCTAGATACTGCAGTTTAGCCATTGGAGATTCCGATGTTTGCCGCGTCAATCATCAACTTTTAGGTGGTTTTCCAGTCTGCCAGACTTGATTTCAAAGTCCGCTGGTTCAATCCCAATTTCATCAGGTTCAAGCGCTACTCTTCTCGCTAACCTCTAATTTCTGCTGGTAAACTCGTGGTTAAATCGCAATCCATGATGGCCAGATCAGAAAGTGAGCTAGTTAAATCTCAATTATTTACTTGAACCCCTATATCTGGTGCTTACTTCCGAATTCAGCTGGCGACGTCCAAAGCTCAGCTTTTGTGGGTTCATCTGACAATGGGCTACCGGCAAATCTGATTGGTTCTCATCATTTTCCCGATGAAATTGGTATGTACCACTTCTTCGGACAGACCCACAAATCCTATCTGTGTTGGTTTTATATTCCATCAATATCCGTTATCACTTTCTACTGGGCTGATCCCAATTTCAGCCGGTTTAATCCTTGTTATTGCTTGATCATGTTCTATCTCATATGGATATATTGTTATATAGACGATTATGGATTGTTAGTGAAACAATTAATTACTTACAATTTGTCTTTATCCCATGATGTTGTTTTGATCCACAAAACCAAGTCCATGTTTCTGTTCATCCTTTCCAAAACGAGATTACATCACGTCTTACTGGGTCTCAGCAGTATTTTGAAAATCATTACAAACAACTGGTGCGAGTTACTTTTCCAGAATTTCTTTTTTGGGTGAATCCACTGGCTCCCTGAGCAAACCCTAGCCATCCACCAGCTCTGGTGATACCGTGGCCACCATCAACCACCATCTGCAGCCAGCACGCCCAGTCACTACTACAGGGAAATTCGTCATCTCCCAGTGTCTAAGCCTGTGGTTACCTCGCACAAGGTGGGTGGGTGTGTGTGTGTGTGCGTGCGTGCGTGTGTGTGTTTGTTCCGTCATGTGGTATAGCATCCCAAGGTGCCAAGGATGCAACAAATGAAAAAAAAAGATCTCCTCAAGTTTTGAAGGTATGTTTGTCTGCAACAATGCCAAGCATATCCAAATGTGCTGTGTGAACGGTTGAGACTTTCCAGCTTCGTCTACCCGTTAGCAGATTGCACTATGGCAATGGTTCCCGGAGTCCTCCGCAATTTGTACTTCGGACATCATCAGTTGCAGCGTATTGGACCTTGCCCATGCGCCATTGGATCCACTTTTGATTGAGATTTCATTGTTGGCGACCACAACATGTTTGCGGTACAGAGACGGAAAGGTCTGCCAATAGATGCAAAATCATCAGTATATTTGCATATAGTACAGTACAGTTCAATGTGAAAGTAAAACATTAAAGGCATCATTGAATGAATCAAGCAATGAGTGAATCAATAAATGAACCAATGAATAATGAATCAGTGAATTGAAACATGATTGATTGAATCAATGAATATCGACTGATAAGTCTCTCCATCTAAACCAATCAAAAGCATCACTACAGAGACATTTGTATATACGCGTGCTTTGCGCTTCTTCATTTACGTCTGCGAAAAAATCGCCGTCAGGAACAGAATCGCTTGCAAGGTGGAAAACACACAATGTTGAAAACATATTCTAGCCTGGATCCTTTCAACGTTCCTGCAAACGGACCCTGCACACTCCTTATATTCGAATTTGGAATGTTCGCATCCAATGAAACATCTTGCCAGCCAAATACCTGACAATGTGCCAAGTCGCAGGCACCCGGCACCCCTGCCAAATATCGCCAAGAGAGCTGCAAGCCTCTTCGTTGAAGGCCAAGGGGTCGCAAAATCCATCTGCCTTGGCTTCAGACCCGCTGTGGCTGAAGACATCCATTGTTCGTTGTTGTACTGCTCTCATTCTTTTGTGTTGGACATTGGCTGGTCCTGCTAGGCAAAACAGAAGCTGCAGGATTCATATATGAATCATTTTGAATGTCCAAATCCTTTCGGCCCATTCCTCGTTTGAATTCTCGTCAGCTGACGAATCAAACACCTTCCGAGAATATTCAGTCTGATGGGGAAACACGTTGCAAATGAGTTTTAGGTAAACAAATAGCGTCCCAACTATTCACAAACTTGCACCCCTTTGTACACGTACTATACCCTGTGATTTCAGGGCAGCTACTTTGTAAAGGACCAAGGTCTCGAGCTTACAGAATGTCATGGCTTCAAGTTTATAAGATGGGAGGCTTTTTGATCTTCCCCAGGAAATACCGGTGAACCAAAAAAAACACTACCCCTTGCAAAATGCTTGCCCCAACCTCATTTCCCAGATTTGAAGCTGCCTCATTTTTGTAAAGTTGGGTCATATAAAAAAATGATTTGGAAATGTCTAAGTTGCGCCTATTCCGATCCCCTAGGAAACGCTACACTCCCTGTGTCCTGTCCCTGCTACAATATCTGTATGTTTGTTCGGCAAGGTGAGAAAAAATCAATACATCTACAGTAAGCACATCAAAATACAAGTTGTTCATCCACTTTGTAGCCTAGTTTGTTCCGCCCTGAACTTCGGTGGACTGTAGGCCCTTTAGACCCAAACCATTTTGTCAAAGCATTGGTTTAAAATCTCAGGCAAACATGAGAATGCGTCCAATTGCGCAAATACCTGTAATATGAAATGGCCCGGACAATATTTTATAACGCATTTGCAACATGATTTTCCCCAACAAAAAAACATTCACAAAAATGCAGGATTCACTGGGCACAAGTCGGTACAACATGGCTGCTTTCTTCATCAAAATGGCTTCTGACATGGAACATGGGTACCACCATTTTATAGTGGACATTTGCACAAGTAATTTGCGATTCTAATCCCCTGTTTGTGCTTGGTAAAGCCCAATCAAGGTCAAATCACCATGATGTTGGATTCTGTACATCGTAAATTTCTATTTTGTTCTGTGATATCCTGATGTCATGGTGGGCGGGCTAAGATCTCGAGAAGGATCATCCAATTAAAATCAAGCACTATGAACCATCACGCTCAAATCGTCCTAAAGATCCTAAGATGTCACCAACTATTCATGCCAGCTCTTTGTGCCACAAATAGAGCCTAATTTTGTTTGCTTAAGTCGACTGCAACGCGTTTTTCGTTATTAGTTAGTAGGACCCAACCTTTTTGCAGGTCCTTCATCCAAGCATCGCGACTCACCCGCTACCCTGACGAGTAGCCAAAAAAAGAAAAGGAAAGCGTATCGGTCGCTTTGGAGATCCACGCTCTGCAAGGAGCACAGGGAAAAGAACACCGAGCCTCAGGATGGAACATGCGCGGCCAATTTTTGTCGCATTTTCAGAATTTAAACAGCACTTGGAGGAGTACATGTTTGTCCATAAAGGCAAAATACAGATATGTAGCAAAACAAATCTTGAAGGATTGACTTATCCGAAAGATTCCTTGCGAATTTTACGCATTTTCGTGCCCTTGGTCTTCTGGAATTAACCCAGATCCACCAAGGACATTGGATCTTAACAAGAAATGTGACGGTTCAAGACTTGCAACCGCGCCATTCAAACAATCATCTTTGGACATGTCGAAAAACCTAATGGGCACTGCAATCTGTGCATTTTCCCTGTGACATTCTGGGCACCTGGAAGCGCTTTATGGGACGGAGCTCGCCATATGCAAATGAAGTCTTCCTCCAAGGTTGCGCATCATGCAGGGCATACTCAGGTGGAACTAGGCGCAAGCTTGCAAACAACTGGAAGCAACATAAATCAAGAAGAAAGCAAGGCTGATTTGGAGGCAGGGATGTACATGTTGCACTTCAAAGCATCCATGGACTTGCGTGCTATAACTGCGAAAAAGGCATGGCTGAAAACGAAATGCGAAAGAAACTGTCTCACTGTCCGAAACAACATGTAAATCCAGTACCCCTTCCACAAGACATGCAGCACGGCAGATTCCAGTTTGGCTCTTGCGTTTTTTGGCGGTCACATCTGCGCATTCCATCACAAACCTTTACGAGTCACTGGCTACGCTGCTGTCATCACTTTCACCCTGATCTGCAGGTGGTGGAGCACCTGAACCTGGCGATGGTGGGCCATTCGGTTCGGAAGGCTGCTGGTGGGCTGCAAAATGCACATCGGGCTCCCCTCCCAGGCTGTGGGCCCTCGTCAAATGGCGCCGCTTGGTCACGATGCTGCCAAGGACCATGTCAATCAGCACTCGCAGGAGAACCATCTCATGAAGGACGGTCTGGGAGAAGGTGTTTGGAACAAATCCCAGGTAATTCCTTTTCTCACGACAAGCAGCAATAGCTGCCATTGCGCCACCATAAATGTCCACGATGGTGACCTGCTGGCTGACGCTGTAGCAATTGTAGATTTCCAACACCTGCTTCTCCTCGGCTTCCCATGGAAACAGCAAGCTATGCTTTGTCGAATCGTTGCCCTCCTCTCCATCCGTCTCTTCTGCCTCCTGTTCAGGCTCCAAATCCAGCACTTCATCTTCTAGGCCATCTCCGCGAGCTTGGCCTGTAAACATTTTCTCCAAGATGTGGGTGGGCAAAGCAGTGAGCAGCCTCTCCTCTGCATTCTTGAGACCATTCTTGGCCCATCCACGGTCGCGGTTTCTCCCTGGTAGATCTACATGAACACGTGCACGGAGAGGCACCGTCACATCTTTGGGCTTCAGGATGTAGATGGTTTCCAACGGCTCAGGGCTGGAAGCACTTGAGGTTGAAATCACGCTGCTTTCGACTCTGCGAGCGGGGCGGGCAAAACCGGTCTCAAACTCATCATTGTGGTAAAGGAGTCTGACCTGGGCGACTTTCCTGGCTGGCCACATCACCTTCCGCAGAGCTAAAGGTTTTGCCACATCCTTCATGAACTGCATTCCGTTGCGAAGATTGCGGCCATCATGGTAGACCAGCATGTCTTCGGCACTCATGCCAAACTGCTGGTCTCCTGTGATGGCAGGATCGCCAAGCAAAGCTTGCAAGATGTTCCTCTGCTCTGTCTTGCATGTCTGGGGCACCTTCTTGTAGGGTGTCTTCGCATCCGGCTCGCTCCGTCGCGTTTTCAAATCCATGCGGAAAAGCTTGGGGCCCGCAGGGAAGGTGTAGTTTCTCCACTCTGAAGAAGCTGGGGCAACCTGGAACTGCACGTAGGTGTTTCTTCCTGGGTCTATGTATGATCAAGTTGCGCCCTCGGGAGAAGGACAAAACGCGGCAAAAACAATCACAGCAACCATATGTTTTTCGGGGCGTCTCTTCCTTCACGAAAAAAAATGCACCAAGTTGCGCAGCTTGGCATCATCCAGCACCTGTGCAAAAGCGACGTCACATTTGTTCTTGTACAGGATGTCTTGGAACGTGTCTGGCATGCTTTCCCGCAAGGTAGGAAAAGACGCAAGCCTATCCAACTTGTCAGGCTCACCTTCTAATTCAACAACCATGGCATCTGGCTTGGTATCCTCCTCGGCTTCCGCAGTTTGAAGAGAAGGTTCCTGCCAGAAGGGGCGAGGTCGAGGTGGTTTGAAATTTGGAGTGGCGAGCATCTAAAGGAATATATTTATTGAATTATAGAGACAAGACATCGAAGTTGGTGGAATAACAATCTAACAGCCATGCAATGCGTCGGCTTTGCAGTGGTGATATTCAAGTTCCATAGTTACATGTTTCACGAACAAGCGCTGCAGTGGGCCACCGCCGACAAACAGAAAAGGGCCAAAACATGGCAACATGCAATGCTCGGAAGGCAAGGAGTTTGAGGAAAGCCTTCGCGAAAATATGGGAAAAAATCGCGGGAAGCATAAAAAGAAAAATAACCTGTGCGCTCGCAAACAGGACTTGGAGAGAGGTACGCGTGCTCACTACAATTCCGAAAAAATCGACACCGCAACCACGCAGCCTCTGCAACCTCCTCAGCTGCACTTGCCACCTGCACGGGTTCTTCTGCTGCAGCAACTTGCTCCTGAGCCGGCTCAGGTGCTTCTGGGCCACGCTTGGCTGCAGCAGCTGCTTCCAAGAACTCATCATGGTGATAGATACCAAGCTTCTGGAAGTCGGCTCCCATCAAGAAGACCTGTAGAGACAAAGTGTTTTGGCAAGGCCAATCAAGCCGAGAGAAGAGCATGTTGGACAGTACATAGAAACCATAGCAATTTGATACACGCATGGGATGTACAATTTGCCTGTCAGCGATGTCTGTGAGAATGCAAAAATGGTGCCCCGAAACTATCGAAGCTGTCACACTGACTGCTATCATCTTTGAAACCAATTCTATAATCTCTGATTCTTTTCACAGAAGGCACGCAATATGTGGAATATCCCTCGTGGCCCCGCCTCCGCTGCAACTAGCGCGTCGCGGTCAAGTGCGGCATCCATGACTCTGTCCAGATCTGGAGAGCCCCGAAGCAACTGCGTACCAAATTGAAGGAGCTGCTGCTGGTATTCAGGCAAGAGCTGCAGCCAACTGAGGTTTGTGGGCAAAGTGCTGCTCAAGCCAGACTCTTTCCAAGCTGCTACAGTGGAGAACACGTTGTCCAAAACCTTGCTTGGGTGAAATCTGGTGTCGTAGGATCTGCCTGCTTCGTCCAAAGCAGGAAACTTCCTCGCGATGTAAGTCAAGACTCGCTTCTTCAGGAGGTACCGGCTCACGACGATCTTCAAGGATGGCTGGTTCAGGTCTGGAGGGAAGCGTTTGCACCCAACATCTTCCAGCAAGCACTCAAGGCACCAGACCAGCAAGGCGTTCTGGATGGAACTGGTCTTTCGGCAGCTGGTGCGCTGGCAGATGAAATCCAGATTGGTGGTCCATGCCATGCAGTGCCGCGACCCAAATTGGGAATCCAAGATCTCAACGGCCCTCACGGCAGCCTGGCCTGCCTGGGAAAACCGAGACCAAATCTTGAGCATTGTCCCGATAGCCTTCGGCGACATTGCTTTCACGCCGCCTTTCGAAAACCACTTGCTAAGATCTTCTTGTGATGCCGAAAATCCTTGGCTCTTCAGGGCAATCTGCACATCATACACTGCCTTCGTTTTTTTCAATCCCATCAGCACCTGGGACTCTGCGACGTCCATCGCATGGTCGGCAGCTTTCCACTTGGCAAGCTCATAATCTTCCCAAGATGGAAGGTAGCGGAATCTCACTCGAAATGCCCTTGCCCCCTTCTGAAAAGATTTCTGGCTCTGCTGATTCTTGCCGTCGGTCAGGCAGCGGTACCAAGCGTAAAGGAAAGACACTCCTCAGTGACATCTTCACAGAGACCACAAAATTCAACCCTTTGAAACAAACACTCACATAACTTGGCTTCAATTGAGGCCAGGGAATGAGTTTTGATATCGAATTCAAACGGCACCAAACTGCATTTAAATATCAGAAAATACGTACATGCATTTATATACATACAAACTTCTTTATTTATCTATTTATTCATCTATTTATTTATTTACATACAATGTTTTGCCTCGAGGTGGAACTCGTTTTATATGGCAGTGTATGATGTGCAGATTGCCCTGAAGAGCCAAGGATTTTCGGCGTCACAAGAAGATCTTAGCAAGTGGTTTTCGAAAGGCGGCGTGAAAGCAATGTCGCCGAAGGCTATCGGGACAATGCTCAAGATTTGGTCTCGGTTTTCCCAGGCAGGCCAGGCTGCCGTGAGGCCCGTTGAGATCTTGGATTCCCAATTTGGGTCGCGGCACTGCATGGCATGGACCACCAATCTGGATTTCATCTGCCAGCGCACCAGCTGCCGAAAGACTGCTTCCATCCAGAACAGTTCGCTTTGCTGGTGCCTCGAGTGCTTGCTGGAAGATGTTGGGTGCAAACGCTTCCCTCCAGACCTGAACCAGCCATCCTTGAAAATTGTCGTGAGCCGGTACCTCCTGAAGAAGCGAGTCTTGACTTACATCGCGAGGAAGTTTCCTGCTTTGGACGATCCGAGCACATCCTACGACCCCAGATTTCACCCAAGCCAGGTTTTGGACAACGTGTTCTCCACTCGTTTTATATGTTGTATATGTAGTTTTTTAATATGGTGTAAGTAGATTTATAGAGGGGGGTAACTTGTATAAGTCATGTTAAAGTTATATCTACTTAAAGCAAGATATAACAGGAGAAAGCAGATGTTCAAGAAAAAGATGCAAACAAGTTAGCAAAGATAGCTGTTTTTTGTCGTGGAAACCAATGTTTTTTAATGGTAGGACAGTTTTTCTGCTCCAGTGAAGGGCAAGATTCATTCCTGGCGTTTCCTGTTGTTCAAGAGAAGATGACAGAAGGTTGGCGTGGAAACGCGCATATACCTGCATATATCCGCGTACGTGTTTCCTGCTATTTGGAAAAGAAAAGAAGGAAACGCGCAGGTTGTCTCGAGGCACAGCATTGTATGGATTTTAAATCTGTATATATATATATGTGTGTATGTGTGTGTGAGTGTGTGTAGTAAATACAAATATCAGGCGGTGTTTGCATGTCTTAGATGAGTATACTATGTACATATATACTGATAAATACCTTTCGACAATTCTTTTGTAGAAAAAGAAATCATTAGATATCTTTTCCACAGCATAGCAAAGACAAGATATCGGAAGTTCGGGCAGGTCGGGCAGGTGCTGGAGCTAGAAGCAGAGCGGAGAAGCATGTGATGTGACAAGGGCAGAAGAAGAGAATAGAAGTAAAGCTAAAGAAGTAACTAAGGGATGAAGGAGGAAACCTCGGAATGACAGGTTCGGGCGGGGCAAGAACGAACTAGCCAGCAAGGGCTGCAAGAAACAAGCAAAGCTTACTAATGGATAGCAACCAGGGGCTGAGCGCATCCCCGCCACATGGCTCCAAAGAACCACACGCAGGAGGATCTGTCTTGCTGATCGCCCGAACCACTATGGCCTCATCCCAGGCGCGAAATTCAAAGTTGCCATCGGCAGAGAGGAAGCTGTTCTCGGCCAAGGTCTTGACACAACCTGTGCCAAATCAGCTTCTGGCCAAAAGCCGCTTTACAGGGAAGTCTACTCGGAACATCTCTTTACTTCGATTTGATCCCCACACACATTTGCTGCCGTGTATTTTGAAATCACTTGAATACCCTACATGTGACATCTCACATATATCTTCTTACGGCCGTCCTGACATACCCTGACATTTCTTCAAACATATATGCTAACATTTTTGCCATAATTTCCTTTGTCATCTAAATTCGAGTAAATATTTCCTGCTGTGCAGTGTGATCTTTGTCTTGAAATATTGTTTGGCATATCTTTCTGACGAATATCGTTGTTTTCCTTTGGCGATTTTATTTCGACATGCTTTCAGATATAACAGCCGCACCATCTTCGCATGTATTTTGACATACCCTGACCTTTCTTATCTTCCGTATCCTGACATATTGTGAGCATAAAGTTTGACACTTAGCGTCACATTTCTTCTGACACCAAGTCTAACATGTGTTCAGGCATGTGGTTCTGACATTCATCCAGCATCCAGACAAACATATAACCGGAGATTTCTCTTTAGGTATATCCTGACACAGCTAATAACATATATCGCGATCTTCGATCCTGACAAGCAATTTAATTTGACATTGTTTCGGGCTTTTATTTTGGCATTCTATTTGGCATTTTATGTGACATTAGTTTCTAGAATTCTATCTAGCAAATTATCAGGCTATTTTGCCATTCTATCAGACATTCTATTTGTAGCATTGTACCAGATCTGGCGCCCACGGTTGCGGTCCGACATTGAGATCTGGCGCCCGCAGTTGCGGGCAGGATCGCCCAATGAGATTTTTAGCTCGCGGTTGGTACTGCAGTGCGCACTGAGATCTGGAGCTCGCGGTTGAGGTCCGGCACTGCCCAGCAGTTGAGGTCCGGCAGTGCCACTCAGATTGAGGTCTAAAATCTGGCGCCCGCGGTTAATGTCCGGTAGCCGCTCACTGACAGCCGAAGCTCGCAGTGGAGGAAGGACGAGGAGGACAAGGAGAAGGTGGGCGAGGAGGAGGAGGAAGACGAAAAAATAACTATGCTAAATTCTAGAGACCGTTGCGTGATAGGGAAAGAGCAACTCATGGCTATACTATATATGCTCCGCGCCTATGGAGGGTGGCAATGTCCTGTGTGCAAATGTGCAGATGTCGATGGAATCGAACGTCACCAGGCATTCGTAGGCTCCAGATGCTTTCATCTGGGACTTGTACTCACTCAGGTCAAAGCTGTAGATTCCGCCCCAACTGTCGAGAGGCCCAGCCGAAGAAGCTGCCTGGCACCAATTGAGTCAAACATGCTCGACAGAGCAGTTGAAAATAGAAACCGTGCACCTAATCAACCGTTTCAGTCTGACAGGCACAGAAGGAGAAAATATACCTTCGACTCTGACTCTGTCCCGGAAAAGTCTGGCCTTAAGCTCTTCCGCAAGAACATCTGTCCACATCTTGATTTCTTGGATTGCCGGGTGGTCTGCAAGCTCAGCAGCCAACTCATTCTCTGTCTTGCTATCTGTCTTCTGGCGTTTGGCTTTGGGTTCCGCCTTCTTGCCAGTCAGTCTGGTCGAAGTCGGCATGTTGGTCAGCCGACCGTGAAAGAAAAAACGCAGACGGTCCGAGAACCTTTGAGATTTGAACCAACAAAAACGCCCAAGCTTAAGGTGCGGATGGCTTTCCGCATCCTGCAATGAGAATCAATAGCATCAACTTGTCAAAACAGTTGACAGCTAATCTTCTTTTTCCGTGACTAAGCTTGATCACTGCTTCTGCCTGCGACACACAGCTGCTGAAATGTATCCCAAGCCTGCCGCGATCAGGGTTGCGAGAAGCACCGAACACAGCAACAATCACAGTGCTCCATGTCTCTTACACAATCTATATCTTGAATCTTGAATTTGAGATAAGATCGCCATAGAATCTGTGCCAAGATCACACGAAGGGAAATCAGGAGCGATTCTCTACATGCCAGCACAACCATGACTTCCTTGCAGAATTCACCATGAAAGCAACTGCATGGAACTTATGCGTGGTTAAAAATGAGAAGCACAGCAACGCATCCCAGCGAACAGTCTGCACCAAACGCCCGCACATGCACGCTGACGAGGACCCAAGGTCAAACAAGACCCTAT
The DNA here is from genome assembly GCA_947184155.2 of Cladocopium goreaui. NCBI lineage: Eukaryota > Dinophyceae > Suessiales > Symbiodiniaceae > Cladocopium > Cladocopium goreaui. The sequence goes on along the minus strand of CAMXCT020004002.1, from coordinate 279,633 downwards.
ACGATATTGAAGAAACATCCTGCAAGAGCGTAGGTCAAAGCCAGCAACATCGAAAAGAAGCCATGCAATCCACTCCCACAGCTCCGAGCCACTATTTCACCCCACTGACAGAAAACACGGATTCAAGCGAGCAGGCGCTTTTAAATCAAAGGGAGGTAAGCAAACAGGCGCTTTTTAAGCCAAGAACGCGTCTGTTGAGCGGAGTTTAGTCTATACGCAGCCTGACCAATTTAGTTTTACACCTACAGCAGGGCATTTGCACCCATATGCAACAGAAGAGGGAAAAAACATTGCGTTGAACGCGGCCACTGTCACACTCTAAAAAGGTCTTGCCCTGTTGCATTGAATCCGTACGTGCGTGCACTCTGTAGACACACCCACCGCACAACACGCCCTCCTTAGAAAATGTCTGCAAGCCCCAAGTGAGTATTGACTATACTCATAAGGCCCGGGACAGCTAGACAGCAAGCAACCCACAGGATCAAAATAACTCCGAGGAGTGAGGTTTGGAGCAAAAGAAAAAAACTGCTCAGAGTTTACCTTTGACGGTAATTTCTGACAAGTAAAATTCGGGGCAAAAGAGAAAAAAGGCTGAAGTAAACTCTCAGGAGTAGAATTCGGAGCAAAAGAGAAAAGAGGCTGTCGGTAAACTCTCAGGAGTAAAATTTGAAGCAAAAGAGAAAAAAGGCTGCTCAGAGTTTACCTTTGACGGTAAGCTCTGAGGAGTAAGATTTGGAGCAAAAGAGAGAGTTTACCTTTGACGGTAAACTCTGAGGAGTAAGAATTGGAGCAAAAGACAGAAGGCTGCTCAGACTTTACCTTTGACAGTAAACTCTGAGGAGTAAGGTTTGGAGCAAAAGGAAAAAAACTGCTCAGAGTTTACCGTTGACAGGAATGAGATTTGGAGCAAAAGACAAAAGGCTGCTCAAAGTTTGCCTTTGACAATAAACTCTGAGGAGTCGGTTTTGGTGCAAAAGAGAAAGGAGATTGCTCAGAGTTTACCTTTGACGGTAAACTTGGAGCAGAAGACCAAAAGCTGCTCAGAGTTTACCTTTGACGGTAAACTCTGATTGGGAGGTCTCGGAGCAAAAGAGAAAAGAGGCTGCTTGGAGTTTACGTTTGACGGTAAACTCTGAGGAGTAAGATTTGGAGCAAAAGAGAAAAGAGGCTGCTCGGAGTTTACCTTTGACGGTAAACTCTGAAGAGTAACATTCGGAACAAAAGAAAGAAAGGCTGCTCAGAGTTTACCTTTGACGGTGAACTCTGAAGAGTAAAATTCGGAGCGAAAGAGAAAAAAAAGGCTGCTCGTTTTTTACCTTTGACGGTAAACTCTGAAGAGTAGAATTTAGAGCAAAAGAGAAAAAAAGGCTGCTCAGAGTTTACCTTTGACGGTAAACTCCGAGGTTTTGGAACAAAGAGAAAAGAGATTGCTCAGAGTTTACCTTTGACAGTAAACTCTGAGGAGCAGGTTTTGGACCTCAGAGTTTCGAGGCAAATTGAACAACTCTGAGAAGCAGTAAAAAAAAACAGGATGCTCAGAGTTTACCTTTGACGGTAAACTCTGAGGAGAAGCTTTTTAGCTGTAGAAGCAACATTTGGACATGAAACTCTGAGCAAGGCCCATGGCCAAATGTCACTTCTACATGAAGAAATCCTTTGCTCAGAGTTTACTTTTAAAGGTAAACTCTGAGAGACTCATTTTTTTTGGAGAGCCTTCAAAGTTGTTCTGCAATCCCTCAACGTTTTCTTACTGTAAGAAAGAAAGGCTATGTTCAACACAAACTGCACCAACTCACCTGCTACATCCGGCCTGAGGCTGTACGAAATCTGCAATCTGCCAATGGCCTGCCGGGATCTCTGGAAGGCGCATACCAAGGAACGAACTTGCACGCAAGGGAAAGAGTTCCAAGCAAAGGCCTGCATCAAAACAAGCGAGAAATGATTTTTGGACATGCTGCATGCTGCGCCCTCGTCATCGTGAAAAGGTCAAGCTTTTGGAGTCCTGCTAGCCATGTTAATGGCCATGAGCAACATTAATATGACGACCGGAGAAGGAGTCACTTCGGCCACTGCTGATTTAGCAGCTGCCGGGCTCAGCAAGTTCAAGCTCAGGCCACTATAGCCTTTGCAACGCAACACCTCTGACAGGCACAAAGGACGGCAAGCGTCACCATTGAAGCAAAGAACGTCCGATGAAGGCTTGACGTCTGGCAGCTTTCCCTCAACCACTTGGTGACCCTTCCACTTTTTCGAACCAGAGTCCGCCAAGAGAAAGCTGCGGCTCGCGTGTTGACTGTGTTGGTATCGGTGCGCGAGAATAGCGCCATGAACTTCATGCAGGGCAGTGTCTTTGATTGGCGACGTAGTGGCACCCTCTGGAAGCAATTTGTGCAACACAGCTCCTGTGAAAAGCTCAGCTCTCTCGTCTTTGGGATGACCTGAAGCACCAGGTGCAGGCTGTCTCCGAAACACTCTCTGTGCCGTGTTTGGCTCTCTTGCCGCCTGGATCGGAGCCGCCAGGGCCACGTCTCTTCAAGGTCACCTCTCTGCTCTGCTTCTGTTCGTAAAGACGCTGGGGATCTTCTGAAGAGAATAGGCACTTTTCGATTGAGACTCCAAAGTCAGGCAGCTTGCTCCAGGCGTCCAAAGAAGACGCCCAAAACTCATTCATTCCTTCCACTTTTGAACAGGCTGCTGCTGCGGCTGCTAGTAACATACGCTGGCCAGAGCATGGTAAACCAAAGGCATCGAAACTGTATGTTCGAAGGAAAGCTACCTGGAAGCTAGGGAAAGCCGAGGTGAATGCATCTGCCACGCGTTCCTCATCCTTTCCGCTTTGGAAAGAAATGTCCAGGACAATGACATCAGGCATAGAGCTGGGCATAGCTTCCTTGAGACGTTCCAATTTCTTCACGTGTTCTACGGCTCCAATCAAAATGAAAGGCTTCGGCACCTTGGAGCAGAAGCTTTGAAATCTAGTCTTGCTGCCATCCATGTACCGCACTCGCAAGGCAGCCTGGCAGTAGTCAGCTGCCGCTTTGCGCAGCCCTCCTTCATAGGAAACACCTGCGGTGGAGAAATCACTGTCCAAACCTGCAGAAGTCTTCAAGCAAAGCACCGGATCTATGGTACCGAAGCAAGAGACAACCCGGCGTGGGCAAGCCGGGTCAGCACCAATTGCTGCCTTGACGCGTTCTCGCCAGAACGCCTTAGCATTCATCCTAAGCACAGCATGTGAAACACTTGACTGGTCGCAAGTCCAAGTTAATCCTTGAGCCATGGAACAAGAATGGCATTCAATGTGGCATGTGAGCTGGAAAGTCGAAAATGCCGTGGCAGACCTACGTCCGACGTGACGCTGCTCGAGCTGCAACCCACCAGGAAAACCATGAACTAACTAAATTCGGTTGCGTTTTCCACCGTCAAGCCTGCAGAGCCTTGAATCCTTCTAGGCTGAAGAACGGAGGGCGCCCAATGCTTTCAGGAATGGGCAGAGGGCTAAAACCAAAGTGGTAGAGGACATGAGGTTGCCTACTATGCGCCTTTGATCTCCTTCGCTCAAGCCTTCCCAACAGGTCTGGCCAGGGTATCCGTGAGCTACAAACAACTCGGGAGCAGAAATAAAACGTTCAAGTCTGTAGTGGTACAAAGTTGACGAGGTTGTGCAGGTAGGGAGAGTTCCACGGAGACAAAGTTTGCCCCTGTCGGCGGACTGCGAAATGTCTGCCACCATGCTCCGAGAATCCTGACAAATATGAATAAAAACGAGACAATGGTGCTAAGCCAAAAAAAATGCAACGACTCCAAAAGCCAGCTGAAACGCCAAGATCGGCAAAGAGTGTTGTGAACTCTTGGCTTCTGGCGACATGTACAAATATTTCTATATCTGGCAATTTAATACGCAACCAAAAAATGTCTCTACCGAAACTGAAACAAAAGCTTTTAAACACGTGCGCGTCCTCCACCTGCTCTTGCTGAGCTAAAAACTGGCCGATGAAGAAATAGACGTCTGCCTGTGCCCTGCACCATGCTGACTTCTTCTGAAGGGCGATGTGCTTGCACGACGGACGTTCTTCTCTTGGAACAACTTTGAAGCCAGGTGGCAAGCGACCCTTCTTGAAAGCCTTCTCCAATCCACTGCTGAAATATTGAAAGTAGGCAGCTGCATCTTGAGCGTCATCGGATGCAGTCGTTTCTAAGGGATTTGAACCACCTTCTTGCTGGCTGGTTGCAGAGGCATGTGCTACCAAACAGGTGTCCAGATGATGCCTGCGCATGTTGAGCTTCACAGAGGACTGCAGTGATTCAAATTCCTGGCAAAGGACTTCTGCTGGGTGTTGCTCGCTGCGACTCAAGAAGATCAAGCAACGGTTCCTGGAAGTTCAGGGCCGTGGCGCGCGTCTCCAACAAAGAACAAAAAGAGGAAAAACTGGAAACACCGAAGGAAAAAGGCAGCAGTTTCAAAATCCTTGTCCTGTCGGCTGGCAAGGGGTGGGCAGTGGCTTCACAAGAGTGCACAGTGTACCCAGGGATCTCTCGCAGCTGCTGCAAGCAATGGTTCAAAGCTGGCTCACCGTTCCCTCCACCAGCAGCAAGCCTGGGTCTCTAATCAAAAAACACATGTCACTGCAAATCTTCGAAATTGCACTGCGGCGGGCGAACCATTTAGCAAAACGTTGAAAATCGTAAGCCTGACTCAGGATCGCGCTGAAGACCGGTAACGTTCTCCAAAAGAGCATAAAGTGGTCTTCGAGCAGCGATATCCGCTCGGGTTGCTTCCCAGGTTGGCTGAGCAATCTGTGTGACATCGTGCTGAAACCTCTTGGGATTTTGAATGGAATTCCAATGACACACAAAAGAGCTTTGGTAAAGGTCATCTTCACCACCAGCAACTGAAGAGGGCACAACGCACATTCTCGCATGCACTGCGCAAGCAGCTTGCTTGCAGGTGCTTACATCTGATGCATCCTGGGAATGGCTTCACTGCCCAAAGCTTGAAACTAAAATGGATTCAACAGAGGCCACAAACTTGGTGAACATGTTCTTTTTGTGAGCGTTTTGGCCAAGGAGCTTCAAAGAGGCATCGCGGTGCGCGATTGTTCCTGAGCAAAAAAGCTTGGCAAGCCTTGTCGCATTCCGAGCCGAACAAATCCTTGAGCTTGACCTGCTGGCCCAGGCAATGCACCATCTTTTTGAGAACGTAGCCGAAGGAGTTGACACCAGTACAGCAGCTGGAAACTGTCAAGGCTCTCTTGCACGTGCTGGAGGGAGCCAATCCATTCAAATTCCATGTGGCGCGGATGAAATCTGTCAAGGAAAACTTCTCTGCAGACAAGGTTGCCACATCTACGCGGGCATCATGGCTCTTGGGGCTAAGTTTAGACGCCGGTCTTTTCAACGTTCCTTTTCTGACGGCCTTTGGTTTTGGGGCCATAGGCGCAACTGAAGCTCTGCAAAGGCTGCAGCAATATGGATTCCTGGACTTGTCGCAGAAGCATGTCACAAACGAATCCTATGCTTTGGTCATGTGTACAAGGCATTGCACGGAAGCTGAGGTATCGCTACTTGTCACCTAAAGATGCACACAGAAGCTCACCTACCGACCCTTGCCCTTCTGTATTTGACCCGTTGCAGCTATTGGTGCTGCTTCCCCTTCAACGCAAGCAGCGCTGAGTAAGCCAGAGCCGCCTGGCAGACTCCAACTCCCCCCGTGCCCGGACCGGTGCCGTGCACAGCTTGATGGTCTCGGCGCCGGCCGGGTCAAGAAATCTCAACTTGTGGGCAACGTGGTCTGCAGCCTTTTGCTGCGCCACGGGCAAAGGCAAGCCATGAAACATGTCTTCCGCAGAAGGAAAGAGGAACCTGTGAGGGCCAGTTTGAATAAGTTCAAACAGCAAACACCCAAGTGAAAAGATATCCAGTGCAGGGGTCAATTTCATCTTCTCACGGCCGGAGCAATGACATTCAACCGGCCGATATGGCTTGCTGCAAACCAAATGTCCAAAGACGTGGCCTGGCATCTGTTGGCTGAGGCCGAAGTCAGCAAGCCAGGCTAGAGGTGGGCCGTTCTTGCTTTGGCTGTCTAAAACAAGCAAGACATTTGAGGCTTTCAAATCTAAATGTACAACTTGCTTGGCATGGATGAATTGCAGCCCCATAAAAATTTGCACTGCTAAACGGCATCGGTTCTCCAAGGCATTCTCTGGGCTGGAGATCATCAACGGGCAGCCATTCAGGTATTCGTGAAGAGAGCAGCTGGCCAAAGGCAAAAGCAAGCCCATGTCCTGGCACTTCCCCGAAATCATGGATGGGTGCGAAGTTTGGATAAACAAACATTTCGCCATAAACCAAGGTACACCATGCGATATATATATATATATACATATATATGTATATAGATATATATATATAGATATATAATCTCGTTTTCGAAAACAGCCCGTGGAAACTTCAAACCCTTCTTGGGTGGAAAACAAATGGAAGCTGGAAACATTTTGTGGAAGTCTGGTAAGCAAAGTTGCCAGAAACTTCTTCCCAATCACCCAAACAAGAGAGGCTGGTGAAAACTGCTGGCTGTAAGACCACAGCTTCTGCAAGAACATAAAAATCCCCTCTGGTAACATCCCAAACAGTCAATGGCCTGCGCAAGGTCAGACCTTGTGGGTCTAAAATCCCTCGTGCAGAGATGCTTTGAAGATACTGAAAAGTCTTGCTTTCTTGAGCGACGAGCTGTAAGCTTGGTAAACAAATCCAGAACGACTTATAGCTGCGAGAAGAATGCATAGAAAATGTATTTTGATGCTGTGTGGATAAAGGCGCGCGACGGGTAAAGCCGTCTAATGAACGACATGGGATATAAATTCAAATGCCTGTGAACTCACTGCATCCAAGTGATATGCTTTCTGGAGAAACATTGCATGACTCTCACATGAAATTCAATACATACAAATTGCTTTTAAAACTATGGCAGCTCAGGTGTCCGATGAAAATGCAAAATCAATGGCCCATGCAGTTTGGGACATTGAATCTTCAAGATGTTTATGGCTGAGTAGGGATACTCTAAGCTGGATATCCTCAGGTCCAAAGCATTTTCGCGTGGCATGGTTTGGGATGTTTGGTTTTTGAAACTGCAAAGTCCGCCGAACAAAAAAACTTTGGGATAAGGTTCTTAAGTAGGAAAAAAAAGTTGCTTTCCTGAAAATTCAAGTTGGGACACAAATTTAAGCACTTTTGAGACTCTTTCGACATCTCAACTTCCAAGTGGTCCGAGAATGGCGTGCTTTTTGCACATTTTGACTTGGACATGTGCTTGGCACCACAATGGCGTGATTTTTTTCATCTCCCATCTGGCCAACTGGCTCCGCACCCGCCGCGTTAGCGAGCCTACTTATCGACCCTCCGGAGCCACAAATTTCGCGCACCTGCATCGTCTTTCTTCTCGCTTTTTCTCTTCTCTGATCTTCTATCCCTTCCCTGGTGTCTCCGTTACTCCCAGCCAGCTGTCTGACACAAGAACTCTGTTCAAACATGCGTGAAAACAATGACCAGTTTTCGGGAAGAAGCGGTGCGCAAGCGTGTCAAAACAAGCACGCAATGAAGACAGGCGCCTTCTGGCTGCTGGAAGGCAACAGTCCGAGGCAAGGAACCACGTGAGCATGGGACCCTAAATGCTGAAGAACTTCAAACTCATGAGCGAGATCACCCAGCGTAGACACATGCTCGTGGCGAGACTGAGCAATCTTCAACGCATAGAGTCGGGAAGAGCACTTCTCCCGCGCTGCAAAAACCTGGCCATAGGTTCCTTGCCCTATTCGTTCTTCGCACTAAAGTTGGCCACCTTGCCACTCGAAGATCGCCAGAGGAAGTGAAGCAGTTGGAGCCGCATCCTCCTCCAGGCTGTAGCAATGAACCCAAATAGTACTTGCCCTGAAAAACTGTCCACCAAAATGAGTTTACATGATGATGCGGCTATTCTGTAGAAAAGCTTTCAAATCTGGCCGAAAAAAAAACATTAGGTTTCCAACCCGGGCTCTTTGGCCACAGACCGAGCTATAGGCAAGCGTGCAGCAAGCCGGCACTTCTCATTCGCTGCAACCTGTGTCTGGGCAGCCCGGAAGAAAGGCTCTTTCTCTCTCGTGCTCATGCCATGCCATCGACTAGAAATTTGGCCCTTGCTGTTCACCAAGGTTTTTTTACGCAGCCGGACACGCACAGGAAGTTTCACTCCCGTAGTGCTTACAAAACCACACCACAAAGAAAAAGCATTGGGTGGCCGGTTTAAGCCGAGTTCTTCGTTGGTTTTTTTCCCATTCTGCCAATGCCTGCCTCGCTGCCTACTGGAAGCCTAAAATTCACGAGAGTGAACGAACACGCATTGCAACCTATGGCTGAAAGCAATTTCCTCAACAGACATGTTTCTCCCTGGAAAAAAACACGAAGCATTGTCTTTCTCTGCGTTCAAACATATTGCCAATCACTCCCACACGCAAATATGTCAAATCATGCTTTGAACCATTCCCGCACCCATATGTCAAATCATGCTTTTCCGCTTGCGGCACGTGCTCTGAAGCATGCCCCACACTGCACTGCAAGGCAGCCCTCGCTGCCTCATGCTCCAACGTTGGTGGAACAAAGGAGGTGGGAATCTAAGAAGCTAGGCCGGCTCATAGCAGTTGGAACACAAGTGCAAAAATTCTGTCAAATCCAAACATTTGACTTTGACATCCTTTCCATCCAGATCCTGACATCGGAGGGGTTTTGCATCGGCTTCTGCCACCAAGACATGTGTAAGTGTGGGCCACTCCACCCTGGTAATCACATCGCCGCGATGAACTTCCAAGCGCCGGCGCTGCTGATTCTGCTTCACAGTCATGAAAGGACTCAATAGGCCCAGTTGACGGAGAACTTTGGCGTGATCTGGATGCTTGCTTTCAAATCCGGAGGTGACAAAAAGTACCATGTGGCAATGGCGCAGAACACCTCTGAATGCTGTCATCCTGCCTTCAAGGTCCATAAGCCTGGCGCCCACCATTCGCGCCAGCAAAGCCGCTGGCCCTCGCCAGCTGAGTGGCACCGATTTCACCAAGACCAAGTGCACCTCCCTGATCTCCTTGGTGCGGATCCATTTTTCAGGCAAGTGGGTGCATTGTTTCGCTTCGCTCTTCCTGACCCCTTCCAAGAACAGGTAAGGCTCAGGTGGCAACGAAGGCATTTTGGCTGCTGCTACTGGAGGGGCGCCTTTCGGCCGCATCAGGCCACCTTTCGCATCCACGTAATCCACAGGTTGCCCTGCTGCAGCAGCTCGAAAAACTGAAGCCTTCTTATCCGCAATGGCCTTCTGGTTTGCCACAGCTTTGTCAGCTGCAGCCCAATCTTCCTCGCTCAAAACAGCTTGTTCTCCAGCAACTCTTGGCACTTTGGAAACTGGTTGTGGAGTTCCCGTCGACGCCTCCAAGGCTCGTTTCTTTGCTGTTGCGTCCGTCCTTGCCTTTGAGCTAGAAGATGGCGCACTGACCTGAGGTTATGCGAACTGGTTCCCTTCTTGTTTCAGTTCTTGGCTCAAGTTTTGAGACTTGCAAACACATGGGCCCAAAGGAGAAAACACACGGAATATCCCTAAGCACGTGGAAAAAATGCGCTGCGCCAAGATACTCTTTCAGAAGCTTCTTGAACGAAGGCCTTCCGTTCCTTCCTCATGTGCCAAGCAGCTTGAGCCATTGAATTCAAGATGCCCGACTCGGATGCCCCGCCATCTGACGAAGGGATGTCACCGAGCACACCCTCCATCACGCCACCTTCCCGGACTTTGCTAGCCGCTGCTGCGCAAGAAGCAGCATGTTTCTCCAAGGTCGCTTTCTCGGACTTGTCACTCTTGTCCTTGCATATTGTAAGCCTCGGCTTTTGTGCAAGTAGCCTTTGTCGAGACAGCGAGGTAGGGGAATGGGCTTCCATGTCTCTGGCCTTGCCCGGCTTCTCGCCAAAGTAGGCTGCATACAGCCTCTGAGCTCTCAAAAGCACTTGACTGGCAGGGTGCACAGCTGTGGCTCCACCAGCGGTCTTTGCGGAGGTTGGCTTGCACAACAAAGATTCTGCATCCAAACGGGACCGGCGGCGACCCCCATCATCTTGCACCAAAAGCTTCAAGCTGATTTCCAAATTCCTGGTGGAAAGATTCGGGCGACTGTGGGCTAGGTCGCCTTTGAGATGTATGAACCGCTCCACGGTGCCAGTTCCACTCAATGCACTCAAGTAAATCTCCACCAAGCGGCAGACAGCAGAATGGGAGCTGACCCGGCGAATCTCGAACCACGTCGCCAGCCATGCTTCTTGGTGAGGAGACTCTGGTGCGTGGCATGCAGATTTGGTCCGGTGCAATTCCTTCACCCCATGCATGGAAAAATGCCATTGCGCTCGTACAAAAACACCGGTGGTCTCACCGTTGCCGAGCCAACTTTTCCAAGCTTCGGACCCGTCAATGCCAAATCGCTCACACAGAAATTTGACCCAGCGCTCTCGGTTGGGAAGCGCGATCTGCGCAGACAAATTGAAAGCCCCGAAAGCATTGGCCTCCTAGCAACACTTCAAAAGTTTGCCGTGCAGGATGCAATCGAAGACCCCTTTAACAAGTACTGCAAATCTGTTAAAAGATTATCCCGGCAAGAGACCCCAAACAGTGTGGGGGGGTAAAAGGATACTGCACTATAATATGGATGATGATGATGATGATGAAGAAGAAGAAGAAGGCAATGATTCTAATGAGGACGAGGATGAGGATGAGGATGAGGATGATGATGATGATGATGATGATGAGGATGATGATGATGATGATGATGATGATGATGATGAAGATGAGGATGAGGATGATGAGAATGATGATCATGATGATGATGATGATCATCATGATGATGATGACCGCTGTGATGTTCATGATGCTGACAATAATGAGGATGAGATGATGATGATGATGATGATGAGGATGAGGATGATGATGATGATGATGCTGATGATGATGATGATGATGATGATGAGAGGAAGATGATGAAGTGGATGTTGAGGAAGATGATGAAGTGGATGTTGAGGAGGAGGAAGATGATGATGTGGAGGGGGAGGACGTTGAGGAGGAAGACCTTTCCCAAGACCGGGAAGCACACTTTGTGCGAGCCTGCGCAGTCGAAATGCACATGGACATCCGACAAGAGCAATTTTGTGGAAATTTACAGGAAAAATGCCGGACCCCAATCCCGGGCACGGCATTTTGTACGAGCCTGCGCAATCGAAATGCACACGGACATTTCACAAGAGCCATTTTGTGTGGAAATTTACCGGTAAAATGCCGTACGCCAATCCCGCGGCAAGCATTTTGTGCGAGCCTGCGCAATCGAAACGCACATGGACATTTCTCCAGAGCCATTTCGTGTTGAAATTTACAGGGAAAAAGCCGGACGCATATGAGAACACCTCGATTAAACACCGGGCTTTAACTGTTACCGTAAGAACCCCTTCAGTGTGGCCACACTGTTTGGGGAATTTGGCTAGAGGCACTACATAGGATGAATATACAATAAGTTGGAAGGAGTTCTAACCTCATATTTTACCAACGGAGAGCAACCTAACATGCAGTAGCCAAGAAATACGGAACACCTGGACACTAAATCAACCCCGCGAATGAGAGCCACACAGTATGCAAAAACTGCAATAAACTCCTCGTACCCCGGAAAGTTTGTGTTGAAGAAGGTCTCAAAAATGTTGTAGAACCTGCAGATGCGGCGCAGCCACAAAGAGTTCGTTTTGCTAGTGTGACAGGGTGAGCAGACTACCAGCCCAATGCAATCGTATGCAGTGATCCACCTAAAACAAAAGATGCAGTCTGCCGTGGGTCAGCTGCACTTGAGATCCTGGCCTCTTCGCAATTGTCATTGGCTCCCGTCTTTCAGGCGTGTCAGGGGCTGGCCACCGAACCACCGCAGTTCGAAGCTTCTCTGGTTTCCCTCGGCCCATGAACCTCATCAGGATTCTGTTGATTGTGAAGCTTACATCCATTCGTCCTTCCAAAGAAAACTTGCTCCAACAAACTTGTTTTGGAAGTACAAAAGATGCTTGGCTCGTGCAGTCCCTACACATGCCAACATATCTACGGTCATACATGTGCTGACATGAATTCACACCCATGTTCTCCCATAAATCACGACATCGTTTCCGACATTTATTCCGAAGCATCGATATATATATATATATATATTTATTTATTTATTCATTTATTTATTTGTTTGTTTGTTTATTTATTACGTATTTGTTGATTTTATATTGCTGATATCCAACAATGAGGAGCATAAAAAGAAATAGATTATATTTATTCATTGATATCAATGTATATATATATATGTATCATTTTGACATATAATATTAATAAATACATAACTTACATAACTATATATTTATTTATCTATTCAATATACATATAGATATATATGACAACATTCACTGATCACAGGCTTGCTTTCGGAAGGAAGTCCGGTGTTGGACACCATGGCAAACAGCAAAATACAGCCGACAAAGGCCAAACAGGTGAAAAGAGGATAAGCCGACCTGAGAGCCGGAAATCCACCGCACGGAAGGCGTCGGGGCGTGATAGTTCATGAGGAGTCGAAGCAAGGAACAGATCTGCTCACCTGGTACAGCTTCAGCTGCGGGGGCGGATGTTCGCTCAGCGGGCCGCCAACAAGTGCACGGGGACTGTTGGAAATTTGCACGTTTTGCAAATCAGCTAAACATCGTCCAAGTGCAATGTTTCGATCCGACATGGCTGCAACATCCACTTGGATTCAACTTCGCCCAACAAGGTCCCAATCTCCGCCCAACTTGGACCACTTGGCTCCAACTTCGGCCCATTTTGGCTCCAATATAGCGCAACTTATAACCCCAAGTTGGAGCCGTTTGCGAGCAACTTTGGCGCAAGTTGAAGTCCACATGGCTTCAATGTGGAACACATGGCCGCCCAATTGAAAACCGGTTTTCATTGTTATTTCTAACGGTTTGCTTGGCATGGAGGATGCCACGTGTTGAGCAATGTTCCCGATGTTGTGTCTCCGGTGGGCCCACCTTGAAGGTGCGAGGGTCGAAGTTGCACCATGTTCAGCACAACCTGGACCTCCATGTACACATAGCTTCAATTTGGGGTCCCTTTGGGCCCAACTTCAGTCCAACATGACCAATTGGCGGCAACCCGGTGTCGAGTTGGGCGCAAGACGCAACAGCCCCAGACCGGGCCAATTTTGCGGATTGTATGCGACAAGCTGAGAATTTTCATGTTTAAAGCTATTTCCAAACGTCTTTTTGCTGTGATGGAGGTTCGTGCAAGGACATGTTGCCCACATTGGACTTGTTTCGCGCCCAACTTCGGAGCCAGATGCCCCCACACAGGACCAAGTTGTGCATATTAAGCCCAACTTGGGCCCAAATGTGCCCAAGTTGCGCCGTGTTGAACCCCAGCTCGGCTCAAGCTGGGCTCAAGTTGGAACCAACTGGCCCACGTGGCGCAAGTTACGGCCAAGTTGGGCCCAAGGTGGCTGACTCCTGTTCGGCTTAACTTTCGGCCAAGGACGGCCAAATTTGACCCCCAAGTTTTTGGTTGGACCAAGTAGGCCCGCAATTTCTTTTTTATCTAATTTTCTGGGTGTGGGCGGTACTCGTCGCGAGGCGACTCGAATAAAGGCCAAAAAAGTTACACAACTTTTGCCTGCGCCCAAGGCTCACTTGTCGTTCTTTCACTGCATGCAAAGCGCAATGCGTCAGTGTCTCTGAAGCATCCGGTAAAAAGATCCCCCCATGGCAAAGCATCAGCTTCAGCGTTGCAAGGCACTGCGCAGCAGCTGGAGCTTCGAGCGCAAAGTCTGCGCAAGCTTGGTCGGCAACTTTGATCAAAGGCCATGCCATGACTAGTGCATCAGCAGCCACCGCGGAGCCCACAACACGGCAATAGCCCTCGTCCCCACCAAACTCCTGGAGCAACGCAGCGGCCCAAGCACGGTCTTCCTCATCGAAGGGACCCACGGCGGCACTGACCTCCTCGAGCAAGTCGATGACCAACGGCAACAACCTGAACAGTCGGAAAAGCGGCCGCTTTCGCGAATCAAACCTGTGCTCGGCATAGGCAAAGCTCTTCAAAATGCGACTGAAGCCCACAGCACTCTCAACATCCTTCCTTTGCTTCGCTGCGAAAGCCTCAATTCAAGCTGAAGGCAGGCAAAGAATGCCGTGGGCTTCAGTTGCATTTTGAAGAGCTTTGAAGCCAAAATACATTACTTCGAGTGATCCCCACCGTGACACTATTTTGTCATAGTTTCTGAATTCTTATCTGGAACTATATATGGCATGTATTTTCAGAAAGTCTATTCTGGCATCCTTTCTGACATTCTGTTCTGACATTCTTTCTGGCATCTCTTCTAGCAAGATACTCTGACATCCTATCTGACATTCTTTCTGGCATTCTACTTGAAACATATTCTGACACTCTTTCTGGCATATACTCTGACATCCTATCTGACATTCTTTCTGGCATTTATTTTCACTTTCTATCTGCAATTCTATCTAGCATCTTTTAAGGCATTCATTCTGGGATTCTATCTGGCATCTATTCTGACATTCTGTCTGGCATTCTCTTTGGCAATCTCTCTGGCATGTGTGAGGTCCAGGGCCGCTCCAAAGCCACTCCACAGGTTCCTGAGCCCGCGATGTGGCACCAGGTCCAAAGCATTCCAAAGCCTCCCGACCTCCAAGGTTGAGACCCGGCAGTGCCCACTGTGATCTGGATCTCGCAGTTGCCGTCCGGCAGTGCCCACTGACATCTAGAGCTGGCAGTGAAAGTCCGGGACGAAGAAGGGAAAGAAGGAGGAAGAAGGAGAAGCAGAAGCACGAAAGAGGAAGTGACCCTGATAAAATCTAGGGACCTCAGCTAGTAGGAGGGGAACAACTAGCCTTTCACAAACAGTAGCTGGCTAGCCCCAACCACACGAGGCCCTCGAATTCCCACGCACTTCAATGCAAACAAAAAACGTGTGCAAATTTCTCAGATGTCTCAAGCAATCGTGCTAGTGATCGGTCTCCAGTCACCAGCTTTGCCAAGAAGTCCTTGAAAATGGATGGCAAACTGGACCAAAACTGTTTGTCCACAGAGCGAAAACGATGCGCTCGATCCCGGGTGATGAGCATGCAGTTCGGGAAAAGGCACTCATCAGCTGAAGCGCCGCCCAACCCAGAAGCCAGCGGAGATGCCTCATACAAAGCCCTTTGCTCTGTCGGGCCACCATCAGCCACCAGCGAAACACAGCAGCGTCTCAAGTTGCTGAAAGCTTCATTGTCCAAGTGGTCTGCATCGCTGCTGTGGACATTCTGCAATCTCCTTTAAGGGTTTGAACAGGCTTCCAAAAAAGCTAAACCAACCAAAATTACGGCTAGAGTCGAAAGTTTGGAGGAGCCATATACCCGGGTTTGATATTCTCAATCCGGGCGCGACCCTCAAAGCTAAGTCCTTGTTTCGACATGCACTGTGCAGGCTCTCTTCAAGACGTCTTCCAAGCTTTTGAGGACTGATCTGCTGGCGTCAGGCTCGTCGCTATCCGGCACATGGTCCCCAAGCCCCAGAAACCAGTCCTTGGAGCAATAAACATAAGACAATTTTCACGAACTTCGGGATGGATCCGCCGAAAAAAATGTGCCACGCGAAAAAAATATGCCATTTGAAACAAATCCAAGAATCGTAGATGCCGTCAGTACA
Source organism: Cladocopium goreaui (assembly GCA_947184155.2). Classification (NCBI taxonomy): domain Eukaryota; class Dinophyceae; order Suessiales; family Symbiodiniaceae; genus Cladocopium; species Cladocopium goreaui. The sequence continues at coordinate 263,861 of CAMXCT020004002.1, read as the reverse complement.
CAGCATCCTGCCATACACTACGACGTGCCCATGCCCCTTGTCGATTGCAAGGCTTCCACTAACCGCTCTTTTGATGCGAGCCAGGTCCAAGGCCGCTAATCTTGACCCCAGACATGCATACATCTGCCTGACCACCTTGCTGCTGCTGTCGCCTCCAGCGAGCAAAGCGCTTCCGACACTGCCAGCCTCCACGCGGCCCTGCACCCCACTGTAAGAAGCTCTGTCCACCAGGGCATTCACTGCAGCTATCCATTTGTCAAGTCTTGGCACTGACAGAGGTAAACCACTAACGTGGCCATCCACTAGATCTTCCTGGTCAGGTTGGCTTTGGCCAGGGGACTGAAGCTTTTCCAAAGCTTGCACATGGACCTTCTGCTTCTCGTGGTTCTGCAAGTTGACAGATTTAAGAGCTTGAACCTTCGTCACGGCCAATCTCCCAAAAGCTGTTTTGACGCCAGCTGAATGGCAAACCCAGCAGCCGACTTGGAAAGGTGAGTCCAAGCAAACTAGCCAAGAGGCATGACCTTGTCCAAACTTGAACACGCACTTGCGCTTCCAGGAGTGCTCCCATGAAGCTGGCTTGAGGCCCGCAGCTGACTTCCGCAAACGGCCCAAATAGCCTAGCAGCAGGGACGATTTCCAAAGATGCAATGCAATCCGCTATCCACGCTTACACACGAACCACAGGACAAGTGTGTCTTTAAGACCAACAAACTACCTACAGCAGAAGAACTCAATAGAACTCATGAACAAGAATCAAAACTTGCATGGATTCAGACCAATGGGGTGTGCAAAGCTCTGGGTAGTAACAAAAATGAGCCACCCCGCGCCACCTCTGCAGTACCTCTACGGCACCTCTACAGTACCTCCCCGGCACCTCTACAGTACCTCTCCGGCACCTCTATAGTACCTCTATGGCACCTCTACAATACCTCTGCGAAACCTGTCAGCTTGACTACATAGACATATAGGCTGACAATGCAATGGAAAAACTGTGGCACCACATCGTCAACATGCTAAGGCCCAGAAAACAGACGCCACCACCATCACATGAAATATGGCCATGACACCAGCCGCAAACCAACAATGGACGCAGGTGTGGTGATCTTGCTGGCAGGTGTTCAAATGGTTTTGCAACTCCGTGCTGCTCTGCTGGCGTCCTTGCAGTATCGGCGGCGCATCGCTCACATCGGCAGCGGCTAAGGCCATGAACAACGCTAAATCTATCCTAATGGGTGTGCTGAAAAAGCGTCACTCTAGCTGTTGGAATTGTGCTTGGATACAGTTGCTGTCTTTTTTGCCAACTCTCTACGGTTTGCCTTGATTGTGCCCATGTCCATGCTGCCTCAAAAAAAACCGCACAAACATGGGCATGGCCGTCCACAAAAAACGGCTTCCACAAGCGGCCCAGCAAATCCGAACAAAGCAATCTTTCAATGAAGCTGCTTGACCCTATGTTCATAGTTTTTCCTCTTTCCAATCTCTGTGTCATCTACCTTTTGGTTTCTCTAGCTGCTCCAACTCCACTGCTAAGATTCAAGCACTCAAAATGGAGGTGATCTCATACACAGACATAAACATAAATATGTGTATATATGTATAGATATATGTACTTGTTTGTTTGTTTGTAACACGTAAGGAACCCAACTCCCTAAAGTCCTAGTTATGGTATGCTTTAGTGGTATTCTGTGGGAGTACCTCCACTTTGGATGCTTGAACAAACCATCTTCGTCCCGACAAATCCAGCCTCAGTGCCCATCACGTTGGCAGCGCCCGTATACATATATATATGTATATGTATGCATGCATGCATGCATGCATGCATGCATGCATGTATGTATGTATGTGTGTGAGTATGTGAGTATGTGAGTATGTATTTATATCTATCTATCTATCTATCCATCTATCTATCTATCTATATATATATATATCTACCTCTCTCTCTCTCTATCTGATTTTTCTTTGATCCACTGGCAAACTGTTGGGCACAGGAGTGGAAATATGACGTGGTCCAAAGTGTGACTTGCCAAACCAATAAAGATTAAAGATTAAAGCTGAAAGCTAGGGTGGTTCAAGAATGAACCGGACTTAGTCAAGACCCACATTTCAAACAAATGTTGGCAATACTACTTTGATGACAAGCCCTAGTTTTTCAATTGGGGGTGTTTTTTTAAACCTTCTGGGGGGTTAATACGAACCTGGCATTGGTTTAATAAACATTTAATATCCCCTACTTCAGAGGCTTAGATCCCCTGAATTTCGCTGCTGAGATCCGTCATCAATTAGATCATCCCACGTTTGCTGCTTAAACGATGACGAAATGTAGCAACCCACCAACATGTATCGGTTTAAGAATCATATGATTATAATAGCTTATATTCGGGTTTCTTAAAATGAGGGATGCCCCAAACCACAGGTTTCATTACTAAGTCATATGGTCATTCATGACTTGGATGATTTGGGTGTACCCTTATAACCCATGACTTGGAAAATCTCCAACTAACCAACAAGGCCCGGCCAATGGGGCGATTTTCAATGGCTGCCACCCGGCACCACTGAAGCCCCACGCCAAGCATCAACGCCAACAACGTCACCACGGCCACCAGGCTGCGTCGCGACGTGACTTCCGGCGGAAGATGCGGACAGAGGCCGCCGACCTTGGAAAATCATAAAGAATCCCCTAGGAATGATGGGAAGAACCATGGAAAAAGACCATTAAACACATGGAGGTTTATGGCTGGGAAAATATGGGGACATCATTTATAAATGATCTTTTTTAATGGGAAATCCGCTTAATAAAGAAATTGGGGGTTTACTAACAAAAAACCTGGTTTACATTATTCAATTATATAGTATAAATTAGTTGCTTGTCCAGTTGCTTGACCGACCCAGATGCTCCAAGCGACACTCTTGGCCATGTAATCACCAATGAGCAAAGCGAAGGCCACACAACTTAGGCCCGTGTCCACCAGCCTCGCTTCGTCGACGGCTGCGGCCATGGTGAAAGCGTTTTTATTCTTTTTGAGCACGTGTCAATTTTATAGGGCTTTTGATATGTTTTGATGGAATAGAATCATAGAATCCATAAATCCATAGAAACATATCAATCCATATATATATATATGTCATATAAAATCACAAAAAATATATAATCCATAAATATCCAGGTCCATATAATCCATAAATGCGAATTTTCAATGAATGGAAAGGAGCTGCCTTTTTCGTATCAATCACCTGAATGTCGTGCGACTGGTGCCTTTGAAAACACAGCAGATGTTTGATTTTCCAATGTTATATCTACAATGTGGGGCCCCCAAGATATCTAAGTTGATTTATAACTCCATAACTCCAATAACTATGGTTTATGGTACTTACAACTATAGTTACTGGGGCTTATAAACATTTATAAACCAACTTATAACTGGGGGGCCTCACATTGTACCAAAAGTTATGGAAAATGGGTGACTGTTTGGTGGTTGAGCCCTACCCCTCTGAAAAATGATGGAGTGAAAGTCAGTTGGGATGATGAAATTCCCAATATACGGAGAAAAAACATGTTCCAAACCACCAAGCAGGTGATTTATAGTTGGTTTACCTGCTTACCTATATAACATGATGATTTTCCAGTTCGCTATGTGGCTGTTTACCAGAGGGTAACCCCAGCTTTGTCATTGCGGGAATTTACAGAACCTCCAACTGATGGGAACCGCAACGATGGGAACCGCAACTGCGGGAATTGGCTCCACCGCTCCCGCTCCCGCTCCGCCCATGGATCAAAATCACCTCGCCAAATGGATGGTTTCTTCGTCTTTCATCTGGTTGCTGGTGCAATAACCATCTTGAAAAATGATGGAGTTCGTCAATGGGAAGGGTTATCCGATTATCCCAATATATTATGGAAAATAGAATTCATGTTTGAAACCACAAACCAGATGATGATGATGATGATGATGATGATGAAGATGTTGGTGCTCATGTCCTTGGTGAAACAAATCCAAACCACCAACCAGTCATGCAAAAAAACATGGCAAAGTGTGTGGATCCCCCAGTTGGACCGTTGGACCCATCCCCACTTCCCCACTCAAGAGATCGACTGTCGTAGACCTCATGGGGAGACCTGGTTTGAACCGACCGAATTTTGTCATGGGACGGAACATCAATCATATCCGAAAGCACCAGTTCCGGGGGGCTTTTTGGGAAAAAGATCCTCGAAGTTAGTAACTTCCCCCAAAAAAACCTAAAACTGGATCGCGAGGCATTTTGGTCGGTTTATCTCCCGATTCTTCCTTGCTCTCAATCTCTATTTTCCTTAGCAAACACACATTCTTGCTTAGTGAAACACGTTCATTAAATCGCCACTCTGGGTCTGCGGGCCACCATGGATATGGATCTATCCGAAAATAGGGCACCCATCAAATCCATGTTGTGCGAAAATTGGCATTTTGCCTCCCCATGCCTCCCCTATGTGTTTGGAGTATTTTTAGATGTTCTTCACCCCAAAATGTGTGTTTCTTAAAATGGGGGAGCCCGGGGAGCCCGAAACCATGGGGGTTTTCATTGGGCCAAAGAACACCACCATCTCCACGAAGAAGGTGCTCTGAGGTCCGATGGTTTGCTCCCAGAGTCGCGGCAGAGTCTCCTTCGAAAAAATGGTGAGGTTAGCAAGGAAAAAGTGGAGGATTTAGCCTGGATCTGGGTGGATTTCGCTTATTTTCGCCCAGAAACATGTGATATCACCCATAGGATCCATGTATGGTATATATGCTAACATTTGGGGTATATTGATGGTAAATGTTACCATATATGGCATACATGGATCCTATGGGATCATGAGATGTTTCATAGATTTTGCTGAGAAAACTATGGATTTCGTGTTTTGGCCAAGAAAACTGGGATCTTGATCCAACAGGTGTTTCCATCATCCGAATCAAAATCTGGGCGATGCAGCCAAGCTTCGGAATTGGTTAAGTGAGCACAGTAGCCAAGGAAGAAGAAAGACACCGCGCACAGTGCTCCACAGAGCAACAGGCCCAGAATGGCCTAGAGACAGAAAGGCGAATCAATGTACAGCTGTACATTGACGAACACTTGTGGAACATCCTGGAAAATGATCTATGAATGGTGGATCTGCATCGACTTCTTATGGGAATTTCCATCCTTCAAATGCTGGCTTTACTTTGAACATGCCAATACCGGTCTCATCACTTGGATGTGCATCCCAGGAATCCTAAGTGGATAAGAATTTCAGAACCCAGTTCAGTTCGTGGGATATACCGGTAACCCAATTCTTAACCTGGGTTATTAATAACTCATACTCATTCGGATGCCGTGGGTCAAAACTATCAAGCCTCCAACATGGATGGTATCCTGGCGTGACCTGTCTCCCTGTCTCCCATTGGATGTCATTGGTAACCCCAAAAACCAATGCAGAAAAGTCAATTCCTTATCGTGGTAGAACCAAATCTACCCTCCGGTAATCAAACATGGCTTGCTGGAAAATAGACTATGTACAGATTCTAGATGCCTTTCCTAGCGAAAAATACCTCCATTTGTAGGGAATTGTCCAGCTGGCCATGATTACCAGATAAGCCCCCTGGAAGTTGAATGCTGACTCCCTGATATCCAGGACACCCAAACCTTAGCTATAAATCTACCCGGTTACGCCACGTGGCAAGAGCCGGAGAAGCGGCTTCCGCCACGGCGCGGGGCAAGGTCAGCATACCGATGCCCACCAAGGACCTAGAATTTGGATGAGGAAGTCAGGGCTGTTTTGATAAGGATATGTTTTTTCCAATGAAAAATAGTGAAAATGGAACTTTAATGTGATTCAATGAGCAGAAATTGACATTTTTTCATAGAATTTGGCATGCTTTTGATTGGTGGTTTCAAACCAGCGGGGATCGTGTGGATCCTCATCCCAGTATGAAACATGTTGAAGACATAAAGAATCGTCTGACACCACGCATCAGATAGATGTTATAAACATAGCTGCAATTTATGGGATTTAAAACATGATTAGATGAAGGTGTTATAGATGAACAAGAAGTGTCATGTAACAAGAATAAGGATTGATAGCTTGATTATACGGTCCTCATGCCAGCCATTGAAACAAACACCCAACAGTTGGGAGCCACCCCAAAAAAAAACAATACGTTGCACGAACAGCTTCCGCTAACCTGGCAACGGAAGCCAAAGGGTAGTGGGTTTTGATATATGGCAGTGTGTCAAAACCTTGTACCCCTGGTGAACCCCAAAATAGCTGGTAAATGGATGTTCATCCCACTAAAAATGGTATTAATAGGTATTGATCCATAGCCATATACTTGGGTGATTGGGTGCAACTGGGGGTTCAGACTCCAGTTGCAAACACTTGCCACATATGATGGGACTTGTATGTCTTGAAGCATGGTAAAATGCTATTGGAACACACACTTTTTCACGCCTGCGACCCAAAACAATCAACTTGTTATGGGGCCGGCCATCATGGACATTCAATCATATTAATAATATTAATAAATGTATATAAATGGATATAAATGGATATAAATTGGATATAAATGGATATAAATGGATATAAATGGATATAAATGGATATAAATGGATATAAATGGATATAAATGAATATAAATGGATATAAATGGGTTGAGAAGTGAAGATCTTGATATTACATCGCACATTTCCTCTGGTAAACTAACATACATAGGTATTGAAAATGGCCATTTACAGTGGATTTACCCGCGAAGAAAAAAAGGTGGTGTTCCATAGTTATGTGAGTTTACCAGAGGGTATCCATACATCTGGGCAAATTATAATAATTCACTAATCTGAATTAAGGCCATTTGGGGATGATTCCCCTTACTAATCATGATTTCCAGTGAGGTCGTAGTGAGGTCGTTATAATTTACCCAGATACATATCTTATCTTCATTTGGCAGGCTCTGAGGCTCTGGACTTGGTGACATTTGCCACAGATACCCAGAATGACGAAGCCTCCCCAAGAACCACCTTGGAGTCAGGCTTCTTCCCCAGTCATGGGGGTAGCCCCCCAAAAATGGATGCTGGCTATTTCATGGAAAATCCGAAAACATCCAAACTGGATGAGAACTCAAATTACCCAAATGGAACCACTGGGATCGTTCTGGAGAACTGGCGTGGCGTTTATCTAGCACCTATTTGTTTGAGCACCAATCAGCGTGGTTAAATAATCCAAGTTCACTTAAGTTCTATGAAAAAAAACACTTCTCATAAAATCATACATCCATTTAAGTGATGGCTAAAAAAATATGACATATCTGTAACCAAATGTGGCAACTGAGAATCCACCGTTGTTATTTTGTTCCCAGTCACTGGAGAGCTCGTCGTGGTCCCATCGGATTTCTCTGAATCCATCCTGCCGTGACGGAAAAAGCCGAGTTTTAAGGTAATTCAATGGATTTATGGGAAATGTATGGGAAATTTCAAGGGAAACTCTGATCTTTACTCCCAATTCTATGGCTTTTCTCGATTTTTGGTAGTGGCGGTGTGGACCCACAATTCTATCAGTCACTCGGTACGATCGAAGCTACACGGATCCGCTTGAGTTGTAATCCCCCACGAAACATCACATAAACCGTCCCAAATATGTGTACCCTCTGGTAAACATTGGTAAACTAACAGTTTGCTATTGAAAATGGCCCAGTCGAAATAGTTGATTTACCGAACTTAAAGATTGTGATTTTCCATAGCTTTTTGTAAACGTTTACCAGATGGTAAATCCCTTACCAAACCATGGTTTATGAAGGGTGTTTAACTTGAGGGAAAAGGTATTAGTTGGTTGTGCATCCGTTAGATTCCGTTTGGGACGCCTCCAGAGAAAATGACTTTTTGCCTCAGTGGACCGTAGTCCCACCAGTGGACAAATGGCTGTCGATGGGATGTCAAAAAAAAACTTTTAAAAGGCAATGATATTATAATTATAAATATTTAATTTTGGATTGTTTTTTTGGATTCATTAGATCTTTATTCAGATTATATAATAATTGATCATTTATTTGAACATGATACTTACAACTTGATGTACCCCAGAAAATGATATTTATTGAGAAAACCCCAGTATCTCCCTCCAAGATCATCGATCTTTTATGCCCCCTCCCAAAATATGAAAACACATTAATTTACATTGGTGATCCCCAATGAACATCTGGGGTAGCCATTGAAGGTGAATTGTCAGCTGGCTAGACCTGATCGCATGACGTGGGATGATCCTAACCTGCGGAACGGTCCTCTGTTGTTGCAGGAGCACTGCGTATTCTGGGACGTAGGAGTCATCAAGGCTTTCCTCCACGAAGCCACGGCGGATAGATATGTTGCTGTTGTGTCATGTTTAAATTACAAGGTACCTGGCCTGGTAAACAGCCACATAACTATGGAAAATCACCATGTCGAATGGGAAAATCAACTATTTCTATGGCCATTTTCAATAGCTATGTTAGTTTACCAGAGGGTAAGACATGATATTGCTTGGTACTTCGGTACTTCAAGAGGATTGACCCATTTTGAAATCAGTACAAATTCAGCTATAGGCTATAGGCCAACCAATGGGCATAGCTCCCACCAGGATCATCAATGCTTCTACTTGAAGTTGTTTTTCGACATGTCAAAGCGTCTTCTCAAAAAAACACATCGCAACATTCGTTCTCAGTTTAACTCGAAATAACAAATTGTTGTACTGTAACTAGATTCCCACTCGGATTGTTTTTGATTTGGTCCAGTGTGTGATGTCTAGAACCAACTCAAAACATCTTAAAACTAAAACCTATATATATATATATATACACTGTATATACATATCACTGGTTCAACTAAGAACTAATTTTGACGATGCCAAATAGGGGGTTGGAAGATCGGATATGTCTCTTTGGCAATCGAACATGGAAACTGCTTCATTTAGTTCGACGATTCCCCCAGCGATTTTTCCCTGCACAAAACAGGGACTTTCCAGCCAGAAATGTCGGATCAGCGAAGGGTCAGTTTTCCAGTTCCACATTATGGGGACGGGTCAAAACCTATTTTTTCCATGATTTGGGGCGTTATTAATTCACATCCATTATATAACCATATATAACCAGCTATGACTTAGGGACTTAGTTTGAGCACCAGGGTTTTGACTCAGTTCGCCACATAGGAACTTTGCCTCATCAGATTCCAGACCGGCAGCGAAGCTGCTGGCGAAGCAATATTTGTCCAACCTGGCAGTGGTTCCATGGGTCCTCCAAAACATATTTCATGGAATCGAGAGGGGGGTCTGGTGGGGGAGGAGGATCTGAGCTTGTCATTTAAGCTCCTGATAAGGCTGGGAAATGATAAACCCCCTATTAAGGACCTATTAAGGTCTTATTAAGCCTTATTAAGGGCTTGTTAAGGCTTATTAAGGGGTTTTCCTTTAAGGCCTTATTAAGGTCTTATCCCCCATGGATAGCTGAACTTCCTTATCCATTGCTTTTCCAAAGCAATGCGTGATTTGAGCCACAACCCAGAAAAAAGGAAATTTTGATTTTTGCAGTGCTTGCGGTGCGTGTTCACCATGTTTCCTCAATTTTAGCAAGTTTGGGGATCTGAGGTCCTGAGGGGTCTTTTTTTTTTTTGGGGGGGGGTATGCAGAATAGCTTGCTGTTTCTCGCTTCTCCAAGGCTTATCCAATGCTTATCATTTTAAGCCCTTATTAAGCCTTTAGCCACCCAACCCCAACTCCAAAATCCAGGTCAAATCACACTGCCAGACTTTCAGTGAACACCCGGAAATTCACCTTTCTTTCTGAAAATGATCCAAGCTTATCCAGAACCCCCCCCCAGATCCCCCATCTCGATTCCATGAATATTCCTCTTGACATTTATTAAGTTATACAGTATATACATTAGTATATATATATATGTACAATATAAACAAGTTATATCATAATATAATCACTATAACCAAATAACAATAATAATAATTATAACAATATATATATATACATATATAACTATAAGAATAAGACTATAACATTATTTAATCAAAATCTACCAACACATCATTATCATTCCTCTTATACGTGTAATCTAAAACATCATGGGAAATGCTATTTTTTGCATGAATTCCCAGATATCACTGGATGGCGATGGTTGCCCCTACTATATCCATAGCATTAATTTTGAACAAAACACCACTTTCCATGGTTCCTGGTAGGCACCCCCTGGGCCCTCGCTGCCTATCCGACAGAGAGCGGTGAATGCGTCGGTGCGGGGGCGCCGGCGCGTCTTCCACGCTGGCCATGGTGGTTTTTGGGTGATTGGGTGCGGCAATGGTGTCGTGTTGGTGGTTTGTCAAGCCCTAAAAAGTGTAAAATTGGACATGTAACTAATGTAACTGTATGCAGATCTATTATGCAAATTTCTTGCAGAATGGGACTTCACTATTTGGTACTGCATGTCCAGTGAAGTGCATGGGGAAATGTTGGAACCCCACCAGTACCCTGCTTGCACATCATGGCTGGTAGCATGTTCCTGGTGCATCATTTGAACATAGAATGAAGCTGAATGGGAAACCCAAAAATTAATCTACTATTTGGGGATGGTTGATATGCATAATATATACCCTCTGGTTATTTAACATAGCCATGGAAAATGGCCCATTTATAGATGGTTTACCTGGGTTTACCTATTAAAAATGGTGATTTTCCATGGCTATGTTAGTCATAACCAAATGGTATATATATATATATAGCACCCATAAGATGGTGATTTTTTGGGGAGAGTTTATGCCATTGGGTTTACCACATGATTCCACAGTCTTCAATGCTATCTTCGCACCCATGGCTTGGCTGAAATGGCGCGGCCAGCGTTGACTTATGGCTTCGTAAGGAATTTACAACTGATTGCGGGTCTACGAGTCTACAATAACGCTACGATGTTTTACCGAACGTGAAGCTACTAAACAAGCCCAATGCCTGGCTGAGCGTGAAAAAAACGCATCAGTAGTTTAGGGGGATTATACATATGATATACCCCTCATTATTATGTTCTAAACATCGCTGGTTCTACACCCCACGTCGTGTGCCAGGAAACTCCGGACTTTGACCCAGCAGTTCAACGCCATGGGCCACCACTGCATGGTAGCGACCATCCTAACGTTGGCGCTTAAAAAAAGGGTATATCATGGAGATATGATGGGGAAATGGTGATTAATGGTGATTTAATGGTGGTTTAATGGGATTTAATGGTGATTATAGAGGTTTAATCAACCAAAAACAGGGATGTTGGTGGATATACCCTCTGGTAAACTGCCACATAACCACGGAAAATCACCACTTTAAGTTCGGTAAATCAACGATTTCGACTGGGCCATTTTCAATAGCTATGTTAAATTACCAGAATGTATAATGGGGAAATATCACGGGGATGTGATATAGCGGAAACAAATACACGATATCACCCAACCTTCCATGAGTGGTTTAACATGCTTTCAGGGACAATTTTCCGGAAACCACTGTTTGACCCAGACATTTTCATCCAATCCCTGGAAGTTGTCAAAGACTCCCTGCTGAAAATTGTTTATTGCTGGGAAATCTATAACCAGCAACATGATATTTGGGTCTGTCCGAATGGCGACTTAATCCCTAACATCTTCATAAAATGAAGACGAGTTCAACCCTCCGGGGATCAAACATGGCTAGGAAATCCTCTATTTATAGCGGATCTTCCCTACATAACACCATTTATATCCGTTTATAGAGGATCTTCAATTTCCATGTTTGATTTCCCAGAGAGTACTTTACAAAAATGATACAACATGATAGCACATGATGTTATACTGGGTCGCGAGACAGTCACTTCTCAGCAGGTCTTTGAAGCTAAGTTCTACTGATCAGTTGTGACGTTCCGGTCCTGGGAGAGCAGGTTTGGGTGAACATTTGAAACCCAAAGTACAAATGGTTCAACGATCTCTCTACTCGACTCACACATATGGAGGTTTCCTAAAATGGAGAGGTATCCCAAAATGGATGATTTCTAATCAAACATCCTAATAAAATGAATGATTTGGGGTACGCCATGGTACCCCCATTTTAGGAAACCTCCAAATGAATCCAGTGTAAATCAGATTACTTTGATTTTCCTAACCACTGTGGTGAAGGTCGAGAAACAAGATAAGATCACAACTCCAGCTGTGGCGTCTCACTTTTGAGCCACATGGTCATGTGGAGATGGGTCAAAACCTATTATTACCATATTTGGGGGATAACCATCCATTAAGCAGCTATTTTATGGTGCCTAGCGTACCAGAGGTTTAACCCATTGGCCCATGTTTCTGGGAATAGGACACACAACTGTCATGGCTGTCACTCCATGGCGCCCGCGTCTGAAATTGACCATTCTTTGGCTGCAGCTAAGAGATATTATTATACAATATACTATATATATATGTATGATATATATATATATATGTATGATATATATATATATGTATATACATATATATATATATATCAATATATGGGTTTGGCTGAAAATGGTGTATACCCATGCATGAGTCAGGAACATGGTGATGAATCATCACATTTTCAGACAAATTAAAAAAATATGTTCTTGTCCCTCCGCAAGTGCACATTATTTTCCAGCTCCCTTGACGGAGGACCCCACAAATCTCATGATGTTGTCATCCACAAATTAAAAAATATCCCTTACAGACTCTAACTCCAGGTTTACCCCTCTAATCATATGGGCACATATTCTTTGCAACGATTTTAATCGTATGAGTTGTTGCATCTAGGTGCTTTCTTGCCTTTCTCTATTGTTTCACAATGTTTTTGGATTTTATGTCTTTACCTTTGTTCTTCCCTTTTTCCGCTTGATTTCAAGGTGCTACAAACGTGGGATGCTCAAGGTTGATTCACAGACCGGGATCAAAAAATCAGGGGCAAATTGGGGGGTAAGCTTCCAATGTGCGTTGGAGTGCGGTCCTGAGCAGATTCATCCACTTAGTGCCCCAATTCGCATGAGCTGACTGTGAGAGCAGGCCAGTTTTGACAAATGCAAATGGCATACCACGACTTGTGGTTTTTGTCTTGGACGCAATGACGCGAACCACCGCGTGGTCTTCAATGAGGGTTGATGGTGAGATCCATAACGCATCGCTCCATCTCAATGAACTCCAGTTTCATGTTCTGTGATGCTATGACTTCGTTGTCCTCTTTTTCACTTGATGTCATTTTGTGTTATATGTTCTGTATATAAAAGAATAATTTCCGGCTTTTCAGGGCTTCAAAGAGGCTTTCCTAATTCTCTACTTCGCGCGTTGGGCACCTTGTGGTCCTTCATAGTTTCATCAGAAAGAGGTGAGAAGCATTTCATCCCATCCCGCTATATACCCCCCCCGCCATTCTATTGTTCCAAACCTATCCAAAAATGTGTGTTAAGCCAATACGTTTTACTAAATTTCACCATGGTTTCTGGAGGGTGTTTGCTATGAAACGGGGGGATGGGATCATTTTTTGAGATGTGAGGCCCATGTATGAACTTGTATTAACCATAAGCATTTGCTAGCCACTATCTGGTTGGTGGTATACCTACCTCTCTGAAAAATATGAAAGTCAGTTGGGAAGGATTACTCCCAATATATTATGGAAAAATAAAAAATGTTTGAAACCACCAACCAGCTATATATTATATAAACATGATAACTGTGATCATTTATTATCATGTATTGACAATAATGAACCATTATCAACGATTACTATTCAATATTAACCATTATTAACTTATTGGCCAACCATTCAGTACCTTCCTTTTCACCGGAAAACATGTTCTGGAAGTTAATCAGGATTGCATGTTTAAGGTGAGATGTTCATTTAATGAGTTCATCTCCATTTACTGTAATCAGGATTTACAAACAATTTTCAGGCTGAGAAGACTTTACAATCCACTCATGTGGGTAAAACTATCATAAACATTCATAAACCACCCATTTGGGAATCGTAAACATACCACTATATACCACCTATCTATGGTGATGACTGGGGGATGGTTTATGGCATTGTTTTACATAATCAGGATTACAATATACAATCCATTAATCAGAAAAATGGATCCATTAACATATTGATTATATAATATTACCCTCTGGTAAATTAACATAGACCCTGGCAGATAGGGGTTGGAAGATTAGTTTCCATTAAAACTAGGCTATTTTCAGGGTCTAACTGTTAATTTACCAGAGGGTATACAATATTATATGTTCTTTCCACCACTTTCCACCATTTTCTCAGCCTCGTGGAAGACGTGGAAGAGGCGCCCGCAGCAGGGACAGGCAAAGGTGGAGCGACCAAAGACGCCTGGCCGAAAAATATGGCCAGATGGGCGGGGCTTCGGTGCTGGGGAGCAACAAAGATGGGGTCAACGATGACTAGGAAATTGCAATGAATATGAGGAAAAACAACAAGATCCACACTACTTATCAACCACTGGTACAAAACTTCTGTCAACTATTGTTGGCAAATGGTCATATTATGTTGGTTCAACATGTTCGCTGCAACCTGGACGTTTGCCCGGAGTTGATGTCCCGCAATCAACGTATTGTTCAGAGGGGATGGCTAATTTTGATCCCTCATGAAGGTAAAGTTGATGTTATTTCCCCAATCAACATACTGTTCTGAGGTGGCGAATTTTGATCCCTCATGAAGATCAAGTTGATGTTGTTAGTCCGTTCAGCATATTGAATATAGTGGTCATAGGGGCTGGCGGATTTTGATATTTTGATCCCTCATGATGATCAGGTGATATTGTTTCCTCATGAAGATAACTGTATTCAAGGTACCCTCTGGTAATTTAACATAGCTATGGAAAATCACCATTTTTAATGGGTAAATCCACTATAAATGGCCATTTTCAATAGCTTTTTGTATGTTTACCAGAGGGTATCTTTCACATGCCACCGTGGCCTAATTTTCCCCTTTGGCCTTGATTCGCAACTTCCCAACACAGAATTGTCTCTGGTATGTCACGACACGATGAGTCTGGGTGAACATCACAAGGTTGCGGACAACATGTTTTAACCATGAACAATGGTGATTTGACCTGGGAATTCGGGGAAATTCATGGGATTAACCATGGATTTAGTCTGGGATTCACAGGATTTCATGGGGTTTTATGGGAACAACATGGTGATTTAACCGTGACAAATGTTGGTATAATGGGTATATAATGGTATATAAAGCAAAATTCGATTTATGTTTTCTTTCCTCTCACCAATGGCAACTAATTTATCCCCGGTCACCAAATGGAGGTTTCGTTGCTGGGAAAATTGTGAAGCAAAATGAAGGTTTCGTTCGACAGCAAACATGGCTGGGAAGTTCCCATGAAAAATAGAAGTTTATAGATTTATGATAAAAGTGATGGGACAACATGCCTATAGCTGGGAAAACAAAATATAGATGGTAATCAAACATGCCTACAGCTGGGAAAAATATGATACACGAATCCCCGATCTAAGTGGAGTTGTTTTTTTTAATCATCCAGCTATGGCTGGGAAAGTGTCTTTTCCCAGGTTTGATGACCAGAGGATAATGCTGCAACTAAGAAAACTAGAAGGCACAACATATCAAAACATATCAACACCATATGGGTAGGATAGGGTATCGGCCAAAACCCTGGTGCCCTCATGAAACACCCAAATAGCGAGTAGTTCTGGACGTTCATCACCCCAAAATATGAGAGGATTCGATCAATCGCCATTTTGTACTTTTAGCCGTTGTATTCCAGAACATCTCTTTGGGCCATAGAACAACATGGGTTAAGACCAAACACTGTTTTTTGGAATGTCTTATAGCGATATATTGGGAATTGCTATGAATAATATGATATAAACAACATTGCGAAAATCAACACCTTTGTTTCTTTATCCGCACAGGTCCTTAGACACCAAAAGCTGTTGTTGGGCTCAGTTCAGTGTTCCAGCTGCAAGAACACCGTGAAAAAACACCTACATCTTTCAGCCAGCAAACATGTT
This sequence comes from Cladocopium goreaui, assembly GCA_947184155.2. NCBI lineage: Eukaryota > Dinophyceae > Suessiales > Symbiodiniaceae > Cladocopium > Cladocopium goreaui. The sequence continues at coordinate 247,844 of CAMXCT020004002.1, read as the reverse complement.
TTTTTTTAATAAAAAAAAAACACAGCACTCAACAAACATGTGGGGCTGGGTTAGTGGATATTAGCAGTCCGCTTTTAAAACATGTTATATAAACATAGGTCCCGGTATTTAAACATGACTCCAAAACTAGGTTGGACATGTTTTAAAACCATTTCCCAATGGTCGCTGAGGAAAGTGATTGGAGATCACTGAGATCACCATGGAAAATGGGTGGTGAAACCAAGACAACAATGAGAATATCCATTGGTTTTTTGAGATGGTTGACTAATCACCACAACAACAATATAATTTTTTCAAGATGGTTGAGAATTAACAATTTTCCATAATCTGGTTGGTGCTTTCAACCATCTTGAAAAATATATATTAGTCAATGGACAGGATTATCCCTTTTTTGTTATGGAAAAGAAACATGTTCCAAACCACCAACCAGTAATGATAACGTAGACCACAAGATACAAAAACTCGGACTGTGGTGTAGTCTGTGTGGAAATCTGTGTGATGTTTAGGGGGTGGAGATATGTGATGTTACGTATGTCTCTGTGTTAGAGATCTGTATGGTGATGTCTGTGCGGTAAAGATTTGTGGTGTGATGTCTGCTGGAAGATGTCTGATGCAGCAGCTACAACAGGACACCCATCAAAACAACCAAATGATCAGAATAGCTGTCTTAAGCAGTAGAATTCTGGGCGCAGAATGGCAGCAATGTCGCGAAACAGCGTTCCCGGCTTGTTTCCTGAGATCGTCTGAGCAAAGATTTCTTGTAAGGGAAACAAGATAAACAAAGAAGATCTATATAATTATTATATTATATACATTACATCTTTATACGATATACATCTGCACATCTTCTCTCTTTCTCTGCCTTGAAGAGGATGTGATATCATAAACAATGGCTACTCTGCTATCTTCCAGCGGAGACAGTCTCTGTTCCCGTGCATTTCCGATGTGATTATTGAGCTGCTGGAGCGCTTTCTACCTAAGGTAAAGCACATCTCTCAAAATTAGTTCAACCAGAAACGCCTATGGAGACATCGGCTATGTCTCATTGCATTGGGCCATGGAACGTTCTGAAACAACTTGTCACTTTCCACCGTCAATTGGCGGGTTGCCAAACCGACTGGATTATATGTGAAACTTCTGCTCTCAGTCGCACATCTTTGCAGTCACCTGCCACGTCCTCACGGCGTACATCAGAGCCGGCCGCATCGAGCAACATCTGCAGGTCTCCCCGGCTGAGGTTTTTTGCTGCCTGCTTCCGCCTCGTCTCTTGAGAACTCCATTGGAGCCTCTTGAGCTGCGGCTCCAGTGCCTTGACGGCTTCGTCGGATCGTTTCTCCTCGGGCTCTGGAAAAGCCTCAAAGCTGTCTGCCGTTTGTTCTCGGGGAAAGGGTCTTTTCGGCTGCTCACAAACTGCTCAACCGAGATAGGCGCATCCACGCGAAAGCAGCAAGTCGAACGCTTGCCGAAAGCTTCGAGCAGCTTGGTCGTCAGCATTCTCCGGGTTCCAGGGTAACCTTTGCAACCGTAGGTCTTTCTAGGCTTGAACCCCACCCCTAGTCGCAGTGGAAAGAAACAAACACATGATGCGATGGCAACCCAATTCAATGTCAGCATGTATGCAAACAAAATCAGTATGCGTTGCCCTATACCCACACTTTTAATGGTTAATATCCAGTAATATCCCATGTGTTACGGATCGTACAGTAATTTCATTCACATATGGGGAGTTCAGAGCTGAAGCGCCAGACTCCCAGCTGAGCGTCCCAACGTTCGGCTTCGCTGGCCACACTTGGGGCGTTGGCAAACGACCTAAGACTTCCGTTCGGATGGATGGTTTATACCATCCCGATCATTATCTTGCTACCGGAACTATGGTTGTTTGATGGTTTCAGCCAAAGCCCCAACAAATATCCGTCACAATTGGGAGGTCTACTGCCAACTCAAATGGTTCATCATGGTTCATCATGGTTCATCATGGTTCATCATGGTTCATCATCACATTCATCATCACATTCATCATTACAATTTATAAATGATATATATATACACATGAAACAAGTAGCCAGCATGGTTCCATTGTTTAACCGTTTAACCATCGCATTGCCGAAATGACCATACCTCCTCTTCTCGGTCATTTCATTGGAGAGCATAGATTCGTGGTGTGGTGTTTACACAGCATCTATCTGGATGATTTTCCCGGGCAAATCACTGTTCTATCATGTTCTATCTGATTCTCAGGGGTTACCGGGTTGCCATAATGTTTCTCAGTTTTTTTATGGTTCAAACATGATTTTGACCATCAAACTGTAAAAAGTGCTTTCAAGGCCCAAAGAAACTAATGATAGGCATTTTGGGATCATCCCAAAAACATGTGCTCAGGAGCTCCTCAATTCGTAGCTCCGGCTCCCCATCTTTTCGAACGTGGATACCCTTAGCTCCAGGATGTGACCCCGTAACCATCTGGATACTGTAGTACAAGATACCCGGCCTGGTAAACATACAAAAAACTATGGAAAATCACCTTTTTTAATGGGTAAATCAACTATAAATGGCAATTTTCAATAGCTATGTTAGTTTACCAGAGGGTAGTTGAAACCAACCAGCCAGAGTCTGCAAGATCCAAATCATCGATCTCCAAATCATCGGTCGAAGCGTTCAAGCCAGGCAACGTGTACTCATAGATCCTCTCCTGCGATATCACGGCATGGAAAATCACGAGCCGCTCTGGCCCTGTTCCGCATGGGTCAGGCCTTGTGATTGGGATTCTTTGGGAGGAAGTCTCCATGAGAACAAGTAGGCCTAGGCAGCCTCCTGGGCCTAGTCAAGAGATACCCCTTTGTTTACTCGGATGCTACATACGCATGCTAGCAACTGGGTGACAAGCACTCCAGTTGCTTCAGTTTGGAAAGGTTTGTCACTACTTCAGGATGCCTACAATGTCGGGCCCCCAAGGGAGCTAAGTTCTTTTATACATACAATAACTAGGGTTTACGAGGAATCGGAATATATCTAGTTAGATGGGGTTGTAAACCAACTTGTAACTAGGAGGCACCACTATGTATCCCAGGACATTTTTTGATCTCTCTGGTGTTTTGTCTAGGCTCTGAGATGAGACAACCACGGTGACTTGGTCTTGTGGGTAGTCACATCCCCCTGGTGTCCATGATGCTGGTGGTCATATCCTCAGGCTTGTTGCCGACAAACAGTCCATTTAAGTGCTTCCCAGGAACAAACATATTAGAGGAAAGCCGCTTTTAGTTGGTGCCACCAACCAATGGTTTCCGTGATGAAAAACTCCCTAAGACCAGACCAATCGCTGATGATAGGAAACCATCATGGACCATCATGATATGTTACTCTTCAAGTCACACGGATGTTTTAGCTGATGAGTAGCATATCATTCACGATGAGTAGCAACCATCGTCCAACGATTACAGGTTACACCTCTGGGAATCAAACAGGGCAGTGGACCAGTGGACCCCGGTCCCCTTTTAGTTCGATGACTTTCCAAGCTCGATGGACACCCACTAAGTTCGGTGATTTCCCAGATATTCCCTACAGATTCCCTAAATAGTTAAGTAATGGATTTCCCAGTGGGAAAATCAGAATTCATCTTCAAAGGGTACCCTCTGGTAAACATACAAAAAACTATGGAAAATCACCCTTTTTAATGGGAAAACTCACTATAAATGGCCATTTTCAATAGCTTTTTGTATGTTTATCAGAGGGTATTCAACGATGAATCTACCATCAACTGCCTCACCGTAACGCGGTCCTGCTGCCGCCGTGCTTCTTCAATGGCAAAGCGCTTGCGCCGGTCCTCTTCGGCCTCGCTTGCCCATGGGCTGATGGCAGGGAGAATTGGGAGATCAAAGGGCCCAAAACCAATAAGATAAACAAAACATGACTGGGAAATCACCGAACTACCCTCTGGTAAACTAATATAGCTATTGAAAATAACAATTTATAGTGGATTTACCCATTAAAAATTGTGATTTTCCATAGTTACGTTAGTTTACCAGAGGGTAAATGGAGGATTTATTGGACATAATGTGATTAATCGTGGGAAAAGTGATTTATCCCCAAACTGTTTTTTTGTTCCTTGGGAAAATGATGGGGTAGATGAATAACTGATAATACCATCTGGTTATTTAACATAGCCATGGAGAATCCCTTATAAATGGGCATTTTTTTCCTTGGCTATGTTAAATAACCAGAGGATAAGTGTAGAAAAAATCCCCAAACATGGTATTATGATAATGAAATTGATGATTAATCTGGGGAAAAAATAATAGCGTTCGGTACTTCAACATGAATAGCCGGGAAATAGCCGAAATAAATGGAGGATTTATTGGGAACATCATATGGGTGGTTTTCCAGCAAGCCATGGTTGATTACCGGAAGGTAGTTGGGATCATATATCGTCGGGATATCATGGGGAAATAATGAGTACCAACAGGTATATCTGATTGCTGCTTCAACCTGGTTGAAAACTATGAAAATCAACTGAGATCATAATCTCAGGTATGGGGGGAAAAAATAATCTACATCCCAGGTATGTGAAAACAACAACCAAACATTGACATTAATCCAGTTACGCATCATCATGGATGACCTACAGGACCTATTGAAAAACTGGCTTGGTGGTCTAAAGCCCATAGAAAAATAGAACTTGTCATATTACAAATAGGAAAGGCACATCTCCACCAACCGGAGAAATGAGAAACAGTTTTGCCTGGTAGCTGTAGCTCAATCATGGATATGCAACTCAGTTTTGTTGATGTTTGGTTATTTTTGATGCTAAACCATTTAACAGCTATTCATGTGGGCCCAATCCATGGTAGAAACTCAGAAACACCAGAATGGGAAAATATCAGCCCTACAAATCAATATAATGAACAGGACCGGGATCAATCAACCATAAAATTACAGTACCCAAACAGTGCGAGACATCTCAAACTTGTCCAGTTGCAATACAACACTAAAATCTGACAGATGGAGGTTTCCTGAAATGGGGGTACCCCTAGTTATCATCCATTTTAAATTCGGATTTTCCATGAAATAACCATCCTAGAGCTTGGGGTACCCCCATGACTATGGAAACCCCCAGATAGAAAACCAAACATGAACGGTGCCCCAGCGGACCAAGTTTTGGTGGTTCCCTTCGGGATTTCTGGGGGTGCATCGGTGCATCCCAGTGATAACCATATGAAACAGCCCACTTGCATTATGGGCTATAGCTTGCTGTATATATGGTTTTGATATGGGCTATGAATGGGTTATGGCTTTTATATGGCTTATGTAATGCGCTATGTTTGGGCTATGCTGAGTCTACATATATATATATATTATAATATTATCATATATATATATACAGTCAACAGATAATATAATATAATAGAATAGAATATATTATAATAGAATATACTATAATATATAATAAATATATAATAGGTGATAATACAACCACTTCTTCACATGCGATGTGACCCCGGACCCCGTACCGGCGCCTGTACGCTGAGATCTTCGGGTAAGGTGCAGGATGCCATCTGTCGGTAGAAATCCTCGGATCGCCGGGATCACCGGTGCCCGGGCTTAACGTGGGATGTAGCCTCTGGTAATTTTCCCATTAAAAAACCTCCATTTATAGATTTATAGGTGATTTTCCATTGCCACGTTTCATTACACGTTTGATTAATGGAGGGTAAACCATGTTAGAATATGTACCCTCTGGTAATTTAACATACTGTAGCTATTGAAAATGACCATAGAAATAGTGGATTTTCACATTAAAAATGGTGATTTTCCATAGTTATGTTAAATTACCAGAGGGTAAGATAAGAGCACCACCCAAAACTGGGAAACTCTTGGATCTTTTTTAGATAATCATTCATCATTCATATATATATATATATTCTGGATGAGGGGAAAATCATATAAGAGAAAATCATTATTATAATCATTCATAGTTATTCAGATATGTTTATAAGACAATCATTCATATTACAGAGAAATATGGTTTCAGCTCATTCCATCCCTGTGGCAAAATCGCTCAACTCCTGGAGATAATGGTCAACTCTCTGGTTCAAAAAGTCAACCGGGATGAGAATATCTTGTGTTCAATATGTATACAGTACATACATATATATATATAATCACTAACCTGAAATGTTGGGCCATTTTGGGATGATTCCCCTTATTAACCATGATTCCAGGGTTCGGGAGAACAGTGAGGTCGTTATAAATTGCCCACAAGTATGTGTTGTTTTTTCCATGTCAGCCATGACATGAAAAATTCTTGGACCCTCCAATTACCATCTGGTTATGACTAACATAGCCATGGAAAATGACCCATTTATAGATGGTTTACCTATTAAAAATGGTGATTTTCCATGGCTATGTTAAATAACCAGATGGTATACACACCCGTTCTTGAAGCAAAGCAAATGACATCTGCAGGTTTGATCGTTGGGTATGATCCATAGCCAGAAAGCAAGGGGGGGGCATTCTCAACCACCTTATTGCCTTATTTTATTCCATGGGGATTCCCACATGATTTTTCACTACTGTGATATACATGCATCAATGATTTCAGGATCCTAAAATGGAGGTACTGTACCATATAAGACCATATTTTGTGGTGATATTCCCTTACATAGGCCTTATATATGGTAGGTACCTCCAATTTAGGTTCCTGAAATTGCCATTGAATGCATATAAAATGCTAATGTACGCTCTTATCATTATCATCCGACAATAGTCATGAACCAACACCAAGGATTCTGAAACTGTACGCATGCGAACTTGTAGTGAACTGGCTCGGAGGATCTTCTGAAGTGAGTGGCTGCTGTCATGTTCTTCCAATGCCACATGGGTATGACTCAAAATTGATACTCAACACATGGATGTTCAACCAACACAGGATCATGGTAAATCTGAATTCAAATCGGCCAGTGCCCATAGCTCTATGTCAAAGTAGCGGAGGCTAATCTATGAACAACTGTTGCAACAGCATAGCATAGAAACCTAAAAACAATTCCAAACAACTAAGATGTCTGACATTGTTGTACCAACTTACCCTCTGGTAAATAAACATAGACCCTGAAAATCACCAATTTTTAATGGAAACTAGTCTTCCAACCCCTACCTGCCAGGGTCTATGTTAATTTACCAGAGGGTAACCCATCAAAATCTGACAGGTGGCCACTAGGCAGTTTTTTCGGCCGCAAGAAACTTGACCCATCCCATTAATCCAAGATTCAGCACTGCTAGCCTCAAGCTTCGTCAAGACCTGAACACAGCGAGTAATTGGGGTGGGGATGACCCCCAACAAGAAAGGAGGAAATCCACGTTGTGATTCCTCACTATAGAAAGGGACATCCCCCAGATAGATCCATATAAAAGGGAACATGTTCACTTTAACTAAACGATATAAACAGGGGAAATCACCATGCAGACCAATGATTATTGTATGTTTGGGAGGTTCAAATATGGCTGAATATCATTGCGTGGAGAATCTAAGCTACCGAACATAACAGGCAAATGGAGAATAAACATAATTCAACAAACTAAATGAAATAAAATTGGTAATCTAACAAACATTTGCAAACAAAAACTGGGGTGCTCCGGTGCTCACTATAGACATATAACATATACCTGTGTATATATACACATATATTATTATATGTATGTATAATATATATATTATATATATAATGTATATATATATATATACATATTATGTGTATATATATATATTGTATATATAATGTATATATATATATATATTGTATATATATATATATTGTGTATATATATATATATTGTATATATATACACATTATGTGTATATATGTACAATATAATGTATATATATAAATATTGTATATATATAATGTGTATATATATAATGTGTATATATATATATATATATGTATATCATGTATATGTACATATTATGTATGTATGTATGTATGTGTGTATGTGTGTATGTGTGTATGTGTGTATGTCTGTATGTATGTATGTACGTATGTAGAGCCACCCCCTTGAACAATACGAAAGTCAATCGGGGATCATCGAACAAACGTTGAAACCAGCAAGCAACAAGATCCACAGTATCCCTGGCCATCATATCATGTTACATCCCTCATTTTTGTTGGGAAAACTAATGTTTATCTGTAAAAAAAAACACCTACCAAATGTTAGTTTAGCCATGCCAAGCCCCACCTCCTTTCCGTCCCTGATGGCTTTCAGTCTTCGTTTCTCCTTGGGCGTGTTGTACGAGGATCCAAATGAACAAGTTGCTAACGACGAAAACTGTTTGGTGTTAAGAACAGCTTGTATTGACAGTACATTACATAACAAACAAATAGACACACGTGACTTCCAAGGTTATCATGGGAGAAATCAACAAAATCGGATAGGATTGAGAATATTACTGTAAGCCATTATAATCCTCTGGTGTTTGCAATCCCCAATGCAAATATGAAAGCCAATTGGAGATCAACTTTAAAAAGTGGGAACTGGAAAATAAATGATACTTGCAACATCTTGCAACGACCAAGCAGTAATCCCATGAGACTTGTGCTCCATGTGTAAGAAATAACCCGGCTGAAAGACGGGAACACATTCTGACATGAATGGAAAGTCCAGCAAACAAATATGGAAGTACCCTCTGGTAAACAAACATAGCTATTGAAAATGGCCATTTATAGTTGATTTACCCATTAAAAATTGTGATTTTCCATAGTTATGTTAGTTTTACCAGAGGGTAAATGACTTGGTCAGTGAATATGCAAACGTTCCATTGCTATGTTCTGTATTATCGTTGATACCGTAGTGCAGTCCTGGCAGGCTATGCCCGCTATATCTTTGCTTTAAAAAACAAAGAAACGTAGCGACATGTGAGCAGTATTCAAAACCTCATTCATTCCTTTCTGGTTGGTGGTTTCAACCCCTCTGAAAAATATTAGTCAGTTGCGGTTATTATTATTATTTCCAATATATGGAAAAATAAGATTCATGTTCCAAACCACCAACCAGCATTCCTTTATACTGCCTGGTTAATTGGGATTGCATGGGATTCCAATAACCCATAGGATCCATGTATGGCATATGGTATATATGCTATAACATTTGGGGTATATTGATGGTACATGTTACCATATATAGCATACATGGATCCTATGGGTACAGTAATGGACAATGATAGTTCCGAGATATTGCTTAGCAAAATCATATAATCCCCGAACTAATCGAATCGCCTAACAGGGGTCTAGCAGCCACTGCTGCTGTTGGGATCAGGATGTCATTGATGCACAAAAACATGTCATGCCACGTCCTCAAAACAACAAAATGGGTCAACATCTCTTGTAAAACAGTTTTGCAAAAAAAACAAATGAACATCTATATAAGAGATTATAAGAGTCAACAATCCCGAAACACGTGGACATCCATTCCCCAATGCCATTCTGCATTTCCTTGGGGTTCACCATGGCACCGTCTCGTCACCTCTGAATTGACCGAGATTCGGCATTGGCACGGCGCTTTTGTTCCGCAGCCGAAAACTCCTGAAAAATCACCAGCTGGAAGTTTGACACGGGATGGGATCTCCGATTCTCCAAAACTCAGCCGCATCTCAAGTGGGTTCTGGGACATGTTTTGGACATGTTGGAGCGAGGTCTCTTGGCGAAAAAAGAGTCAAGAGTTAGGGAAAATCATGGAACCATCTTGATTCTATGTCCATCGGCATGTCCTGAACTCATTTCTACTTAAGTATTATATATAACTGTCCTGAAATTTTTCGAAAAATAACATTGCAGATGGACTCACTGCCAATTTCTTTTGTGATTCCTATGGATTTCTGATATGGAGCTTTCCGTTCCGACAAGTCATGGGGATACCCCCAAATCATTCATTTTTAGTAGGATTTTCCACTACAAACCATCCAGCGATAAAGGGGTACCATTTTAGGAAACCTCCATATGCACACAGTAAATCGAGTAGCTTTGCCGCTGGATGGTTTCCGTCCCGGCGAGGTCAGAGCTCGCGAAAAAAACGAGAAACGATTTTTTTTGCTGAAGAACGAACTGTCAATAGATAATGTGAATGTGCCACGGTGAATAATATAGTGTATCATATATATATATAATATACACATTCATGTCCTTATCCATCATCATCACACTCAAAAAAACAAATGTCCATACTCCATACACATGATATCACGTCTGGATGTCTGGATTTCGCGACGTGAGCCCAGCCGCCCCGAACACCGAACAGCACGTCCTGCATGGCGTGGATGACCACTTTGTATCTCTCCAACGCCTCTTCTTCGTCCGTCAACACCTGGGATCCAGGACCCAGTGGACCCAGGACCTTGGAGACATAGCTACCCTCTGGTAATGACTGTTACATAGCTATTGAAAATGGTCATTTATAGTTGATTTACCCACTAAAAATTGTGATTTTCCATAGTTATGTCCAACCCTTCAGCAAGGTTCAAGTTTCCGGGAGGCTTTCTACATCAAACCTACACCGATTTTGATTTTCAGATTTCATCATCTAGACATTTTCAAACAGTCGGACTCATTTGATCATGATCAATCCGATGAGTAAACCCTCGCACCGCATACCGAAACTTACATGCTACTCACCAACGATTTTCATGCTAGGGTGCCTTGGGGTTTCGATCCACGGCCGTGACAATCCAACGAAGTACTCTGCAAACTAACATTATCTGGTTGGTGGTATACCTACCCCTCTGAAAAATATGAGTTCGTCAGTTGGGATGATGAAATTCCCAACTGAATGGAACAATAAAAAATGTTCCAAACCACCAACCAGTTATTTGTGGATGGAGAACCCACCATTTGTACATCATTTTCTGAACGGGAAAACATGGTTTTTCCACATCTTTTTCGATGTTTCCCCTAGACCAAACCCCCAACGGCCAGGCTGGGCCGCCAAACCGACGATTCGCTCTGGATCTCCTCATCATCCTGAGGATGATCGGACGGAATTCGTCAGTTGGGATGATGACATTGGCAATGGAATGGCTGGTTGGTGGTATACCTACCCCTCTGAAAAATATGAGTCAGTTGGGATGATTATTCCCAAATGAATGGACAATTGTATGGGGTGATGACATTCCCAACTGAATGGAAAAATAAAAACTGGTTGGTGGTGCAATAGCCATCTTGAAAAACATGAGTTCGTCAATGGGAAGGATTATCCCATATATTATGGACAATAAACAATGTTTGAAACCACCAACCAGAAAATGTTCCAAATCACCAACCAGTAAAGATTGCCTATGACCCTTTCTATTTTCACAACTTACAATAGGAGACAGTAGAGAGTGTAAACCAAAAAAATGTCCTGTTGCAAAAGATTGACATCCATCCTTTACTAGTAAAGATTAGTAAAGCAATAGTAAGCCATCCACAAACTTACCATGTTTATGGGTGGTATAAACCATCAAAATATGGGTGGTTTACTATTGCTTTACTCACATGACTACCATCTGGTAAACTAACATAGCTATAGAACATGCTCATTTAGTTTGTTGATTTACCTATTATAGTATAGATTGTGATTTTCCATAGCCATGTCAGTTTACCAAAGGGTAAAGATTAGTAAAGGTAAACCATGGCCAGATTTACCATGTTTATGGGTGGTATAAACTAGTATAAACCATCAACATATGGGTGGTGTATGTTATTGCTTTACTAGCATTACTACCAACCAGAACCAGATCAACCAGGATATGTTTCATGAGGGAAACAAAAATGACATGACCATCAAGAGCCAAACATATTCTAGATTCCAGGATGACATCTGAAAGGGGGCTGTTCATAGGCTAGCAGAAACATTGAAGTGGAAGTTCAAGATTGCCATTCTGATTCCGGGGTGCAAAACAAGGCCTGTTGAAGAGTGCACCAATTAGTGATTGAATGACTCACTCAATCTTCTCTCGTAGCATTCTCGACCTCCCTTGGCTGTACACCTCTTCTGCCTATTTGTGTTTGTGATCCAGGTCGGCATAGGAAGCGGGAAGCGGAGCAGTGGAGCAGTTCTGGAGATAGCTGTAGGACATTCTAAGCGGGTCATGTTTTTCGGGCTGCAGTTTCACCATGTTTCACCAACATCATCTTTCCAGCAGAAAAACATGGATGGGCCGCATCAACTCCATCAATAGACTATGAAAATCATGCTTGGACGCAGATTCAATGGGGCAATCCAGCATGGGTACAACCACATTCCTTCCATGAATGGAAGATCCTTTTGGGGCATGCTGGGTGGGTTGATCCCTAAAGTCTTTGCTTTTAGAGGCAAACGTGGTAAACCTATTCAGACACAAAAAAACTTACAGTTCAATAAACTTAAAGTTAAGTCCGTGGCTAAAAACCAGCTCGAGGATGTTTAGTGCTCTCAATACCCCTTCAGACCACTGTCCGTGCACCTATCATGATTGTTAATCGGAGACTATCCCACAAAATTATCTTTTTAGCTGAGTAAAGCTGGGTACTATACATGTATTATACACCTAAAAGCACCCAATCTATTGCAACAACCATTTACAAACCAACAACGACCACGTTTCCGGCGGTTTCCGGACGCGTTTCCCACGTCTCCTCGTGATACCGACTCAGAGGCGCAAGCTGGATGTTTAAGACCTGGATGGCGGTTTCGCGGCTATCATCGATGGCATCAGATGCATGATACGTTGGCGCGCAAAAAAAAGGGTATATCATGGAGATATGATGGGGAAATGGTGATTAATGGTGGTTTAATGGTGGTTTAATGGGATTTAATGGTGATTATAGAGGTTTAATCAACAAAAAACAGGGATGTTAGTGGATATACCCTCTGGCTATTTGTTACATAGCCATGGTATAGATGGCCCATAGAAATAGAGGTTTACCGAACTTAAACATGGTGATTTTCCATGCCTATGTTAGTCATAACCAGATGGTATCCGTTAGGTAACTATGAAACATTGTAAATAATGGGATTATAAGGGGATAAACCATATACCAACTGGTGCAGGATTTCTTTCATCCACCGCATCATATGTATTAAACACATGATATCATGTAAACACAAGACATATGATGTGCACATAATATGAGGTATAACATGATATTAGTGATATATATACAGTATATATAATGATATATAGCGTATATATAGTATATATCATGACATATCAAATAAATCTAGTCCTGTTTGTTTACATGATATATCATATGCATTTATGTGCATTTTGTGTCTTAAATATCATGTGTATCATGAAAAACTATGGACCATGTTGCACATAGAAAGTATATATACATATTATGATGTGCGTATATATATATACATATATATATATATGTGTATACATATATATATATATACTATGCATATAAACGTGTATACATATGCGGATGTATGATGTATGTATGTGTATATATGTACACATGCCTAACATATCAAGTATCATGTGACACCTACCGGGGCCTTTGAAAGTGGGGATTGTGCCATAGATCCATTGGCTGATTTCCATCTTCTCCCCGGATCGTCACAACTGCGACAAGGACAGTTGGTCCATTTCTTTGCCAAAGAATTTCTGTGTACAAACTCGAGAAGAACAAAAAACTGCGAAGAAAGCCCTGCAACATCTAGATGCAACCATTGAAGTCCATCCCAAAACTGGCAGCTTTGGTACAAAACACGTCCGACCAGTTTGATCGCCATCATGTCCCTGGGAGCCCGCACGGAAATGTTGGGATTCATCATTTCTTCCTTGAAACCAGCCATGCCATCCTTGTCGTTCACCTGATGGCGCGACGGCGCCATATGTTTCATAGGAATGGGGTGGACTCAAAAACAGAATATGGATCATCACGAATCATCGAATTTGTTTCTTTATCCACAGTATGTTTTTCATAATCATAATCCATATGATCATATGATACCCCTATTATAATGTTTTTTAAACATAATATGATTTTGTTTTTTATCGATAAAAAAACAAGAACAATCATAAACAATCATGGATCCAGGTCATCTAAGTTTTGATTTCTCTCCAGAAACCGAAACTAAGGGTCAGCAGGCCCATGCCAAGGAGAATATCGTCTATCTACACAATCAAATAATAATATGTGTGTGTATATATATATAACGTTCCATGATATTATACATAAATAAATACATCAAAAAGCAGGGAGGGATGGAAACCCAACAAACAAGGCAACCGATTGACTCGGCGCCCTGGTAAGGGTGACGAATTTGAAATTCTGATTTTTGAGGCTAAGACACAAAATGCTGGTATTTGCAGGAGTCGTCAAAAAATGTTTGCAACATGGACATTCATTTCGATTGGCAGGCGTGTGACTCAAGAGTGAAAATTTGCGTTTCGCCTGCGCGGTGACTCGATTTTGCTCTTCAAGGGTTTAAAAAAAACATTAGAAATTTATGATTTTCAATCATCCGAATCATATCAGGGCGACATTCACTCTTCCAGTTTTTTCCTCTTCTCGACGCTAGCGGTGCCAGAGCGCTTGTGGCAACGCAGAAGCCACAGTCTGCAACAAGGCAGCGTTGTGACGCCATGTCCAGCTGTAGGCCCAAGTGTACCTTTTTTTGTACACGTTTTTTTTTGTGGAGCATCGACGGAGGTCGCCATTTTTTCAAGTGTTTCCATGTTCCATCCATTTGTTGAGTACCAGCAACAATGGTTCTATAGGATCTATCCCACAAACGACCTCGAAAATGATAAGTCTTAGTCTTAGTAAAGATATTTTGTTTGTGGTTGACTTGGGCCAACTTGAACCTTTTGTGGGGATAATCTTTGACACAACTGACAGCATGTGCAACGTTTGCATCTTCCGTAACGTAAAGGAAGTGCTCGTCAGGGACGTTAATACACCCCCCCCACCCCCCACCCCCACCCCCCCCTGATGATCATACGACAGCATGCGCAACGTGTGCATCTTCCGTAACGTAAAGGAAGTGCTCGTCAAGAACGTTAATACACCCCTCCCACCCCCCACCCCCACCCCCCCTGATGATCATACCACAGCATGTGCAACATGATAAAAACTCAAAAAAATCAAATCCTATACCCCCATTTCAGCAAGCCTCATTTTTGAAATTTGCAACCCTTCCAAGGGATCGTAAATGGCACATCTCAAAATTGGCAACCCTTCCAAGGGCGCCGTATCAGCCGCATGCCACAAACAACTTCGATTTATGAATAGTTCCAGATATCAAACTGCTCAGTGGAATCTCCGGGAAATTCATCACAAGCTGCCCCTGGCTGCCGCTGCCATCAGCTGCCCCAGCTGTGGCCTACCTTGACGATGGAATCTCCAGGTCGAATCCGCTCCTTTGGATGTTCTTCGTTCCACCTGGGAGTGATTCAAGTCATCCCAGCCTGGAAAATCACCAGGAAAACCAAGACATCTCTGAAACCCGGACTTACCCTCCGGTAAACGTTTACATAAGTATGGAAAATCACCATGTTTCACAGGTAATTAAATCAACTATTTCTATGGCTATTTTCCATAGTTCTGTTAGTTTACCAGAGGGTAGCAGATCATTTCAGGATGCTGTATGTTGTACGGTTCATTTGTCTTCAACTTGGCCTGTCTTGTAGGTAACTTTTATCACCACTATGAAGGTATGAGATAGTATGTACATCGCGCAGAGATGCACAGAGAAATACAGAGAAACATTTACCCTTCCACATGACAGGTTGAACGGCAACAGGCAAAGGAGATAGGGGCCACAGGAGATTTCGCAAGTCACCTGCAGTAACTTTTTTGTTATGTTGCCGCTGTATGTTCCCAGCAATGAGGGAAAACCCAATGCCAAAAAAAAAAAAAAAATTGTCTGAAATGGCTGGTATGAACATCCCCAATGGATAATATTGGAAGACTTAGGGTTTTAGGTTTACCACATTAGTGTAGGGCTGGTTGGTTTCTTAGACACGCGTTTGATGCTGTTTTGCTGTTTTGCTGTTTTGTTGTTTTGCTGTTTTGCTGTTTTGCTGTTGCTGCTGTCGCTGCTGTTGCTGCTGTTGTTGCTGCTGATGTTGCTGTTGCTGTTGGTGTGGTGTTATTGTTGTTGTTGTTGATGATGTTGTTGTTGTTGGCACAAACAAAGACTGGGGCCGTTGTTTTTGTTGTTGTTGTTGTTGTTGTTGCTGTTGCTGTTGTTGTTGTTGCTGTTGCTGCTGTTGTTGTTGTTGTTGTCGTTGTTGTCGTTATTCTTGTTGTGGTGTTATTGTTATTGTTGTTGTTGATGATGATGTTGTTGTTGCTGTTGCTGTTTCCCTTTCAACAACTCCTCCAGAATTTGCGAAGAGTTGTCGGGTAAGGCAGCTGGAAGAGCAATGCAAAGTCAAGATATAATATATCCGGTTTGTCAAGAAAATGGGGTACTGCATGTATCGCCCAAACTTGATGATTAATTAATTTTACATGGCCAGTTCTGTAGGAAAAATGAATAACCATGATGTTGCACGGTTGACTAGTTGACTAGTGGATTTATGGGTATCCTATTTTCACACAAAGCCATCTGCCACTAACGGCACTAACGATGCTGCACGTGCATCCTAGGCATCGTAAATGGTTTATCATCCACATATACCCCATACAGACATAAGCCATATGTATATATATATGTATATATAACTGGAGTACTTAGTATGATTATTACAAACGATGCGAGGGGTTTTCATTTGCAGCCGCATAGTGTACGTACAGGTCTTGAGGGTCTGAGCCATTGACTTGCATGCCAAGCCTCCCGGTGCCAAGTTTTGAATCCTTGGTCAGTTGGAGGAATCGGAGATCAGGTTGGGAGAGCGCCTGCCTGAACACGGAAACACTCCGTTTTCAACAACTGTCCAAGAACTAAAAGAGGGAAAAACCAACAGGTGATAAAGGAGAAATATGGTAAGGATTGGTCAGGTACCCTCATAGGGATAATAACTACCAAGATAGATAACCTTTTTAAAAATCACCAGCCTACCAGCAATAACCAGAAAAGGCTGGACATCTGCCAGACCTGTGTTCGACTTCCGTGTCGTGGAACACAAATGAACATTAAACGTTTGACAGGGTCACGAGTTTGTTTAAGTGTGGTCCTGCACATCCCAGTAGCTTTTTACAACATGGTGTTACAGTGGGTACAGTATCCTGTAGGTAGCTTTTCGCCACATCGACGGGATAGAGTGAAATAAGCTCACGCGACCACAGAATTTCTTGAAAATTCTGATGCGTCTTGAAAATTCTTGAACTAGAAAGAAAAGTGAGCACGGATTCTGGACACACATTCATTTGTCTCCTGATCGTGTGCGAATGTCCTGAAATCAGCTGATGCCTCCATTCAACTTTTGCGATTCACCAGACCCGAGATTTTTCGTTGAAGCCGTTGAAGGCAACATGTTTGCATCTTTTCAGCTGAGAAAAATCACCATCCCAACTTATCTAAGACAATAAAGCAACGGTTTCCCCAAGAGGAAAGAACCGGCGGTGAGATGGCTGTCATTTCAGTAGATCCTTGGGTTACATTGTCATTTTGGGTTGTTTACAGCCACACAACAGTGTTATATATATATACATATTTCATCTAATATCACTTAACATTCCCATTCATTAGATATCCATAATATTCTTAATGGGAATGTTAATTAAGTGATATTACCTGAAACATGTATATACACACGGTTTTCATTACGGTATACCAATGATATTCGAAATCTATCCCACTGTTCACTGTTCTCCATCTTTTGTCGGTCAACACCCCAGTGTTGGGCTCCTACACCAAGGCGACCAAGGCGCTCCAGCGAGGGTTGTTCAACTTGTATTCCTGGCCCAGCCCAAACCGAAACCTGGAGACATGCTGACTACTCAATGGATTGGTTTAAGGGAACCACTTAACCGGAAACTTTGCTTTTCTCGTAAAATCACGTAAAATCTGGTGGGTCCTGTAGATTTTGTTTTTTTCCCGAAAACAATCCATTGAATGGTGTTGGAATCGATGGAATGGGTTTTTGCATACTTTTCCCAACATTTTCCGACAAAGCCCGATTGATTCCTGAATTGACACCAACAGACTCTGGATCATTTTCATCTCCCTCTGAAAGATGATGGAGTTCGTCAGTTGGGGTAAATCTATTCCCAATATATGGAAAGTCATCAAATTCCATGGTTCCAGTCACCACCGACCAGTCATGGTTCCCTTGAACTACTGCTTGGTAGTTTCAACTCTCAGAATCCAATGGATTAGACAGAAATTGAAGTCGCGGCTCAGCCGAATCATTCGCCCTGGTTTTTTGCCTGGTCTTGGACTTGGATTTGCATAAGAGGTAAAACATGATAAAACCACATGATGAATTTGCCATGTTGCCTGTTGGCAGTATCGCTCATTTTGAGACAAACCCACCTGCAAAGGTACTCTTGTTTGCGCATCTTTACACGTCTTGTTAATGGTTATGTAAATCCCTCATTAGTGGAAAAAACCCAAAGGAGGCCAGCAACAAACTGGACTGCTTTCGAGAAACTCAATTCGCAGCTCTTTGGCTCCCAAATAGAGAAATGGATACCCCAAACGCTCCCAACTGACGCTCCCACTTCCAACCACCTTAGATCATCAAAAAAGATCACTTACTACAGCTACAACAACAACAACAGCAACAACAACAACAACAGCAACAACAACAACAAACAAAAACATAAAAAGAATCCGTTGAAACCAAACCTGGCAGTTTCAAGTCCCCTCTGGTAAACTAACATAGACCCTGAAAATAACCTATGTTTAATGGAAACTAATCTTCCAACCTTGACAAATTGGCAGGGTCTGTGTTAATTTACTGGAGGGTAAATCATTGATATTCATCCCATTAATGGGAATAACCATTATTACATCATCCCATTTATAGCCATGATAACAAGTTTGTGGTATACCTACCCCTCTGAAAAATGATGGAGTTTGTCAGTTGGGATGATGCCATTCCCAACCGAATGGAAAGTCATAAAATTCCATGGTTCCAAAACCACCAACCAGCTATTATAACTGTGACCATTGAATATCATGTATTACTGTAACAATAATGAACCATTATTGACGATTACTATTCATTATTAATGTCAACCCTGGATTAATAAACCCCTAGGCTGTTTAATTGGGAAGGTACTATTTGAGTATCAAATCATGACTATTGGGGGAATACCCCCCTGATTTTCATAAACCATGGTTTATTAATCCTGGGTTGACATTAACCATTATTAACCATTATTAACCATTATTAACCATTATTAACCATTATTAACCATTGTTAACCATTATTAACCATTATTAACCATTATTAACCATTCTTAACCATTATTTAACCATTAACAACCATATCATCACCCTATGTAGATCATATAATAGCATATAATAACATATAATAACCATTATTATTGCCATAACCACCATTGTATTACTACCATAACTATACCATAATAGCCATGACGATTTTTTTTTGCAGGTCAGTAAGTGACCTCCAAGGACTTTCGGTTGTGACGGCTCCAGGGCGCCGCACCAAGTTTGCCACCAGCCGAACGATCAAGTCCTCGGCCGTCGGACTACGGTGACAGCAGGACGGCCAAAAAAAGGCGGTGCCGTTGTGGCCGCTGGTGAAACCAAAAAAACGCATCACGAAATGCCTGTAGATTTCACTAGAACCAGTTGATAATTATATATATTATATTATATATGTATTATATATATATGTATTATATATATATGTATTATATATATATTATATATATATGTATTATATATATATATATGTATTATATATATATATTATATATATATGTATTATATATATATATATATTATATTACATATTATATATATAATATTATATATATATTATTATATATATTTCACTCCAGTAAATACCGATATATATATATATATATATATATGGGCAAATTATAATAATTCACTAACCTGAAATAAAGAAGTTTTGGGATGATTCCTCTTACTAATCTTACTAACCATGATTCCAGTGAGGTCGCAGTGAGGTCGTTATAATTTACCCAGATATATGTATATATTTATTTATCTTCTGAACACATAAACAGTATTCACTGGATTTCACTGTAGATTATGGATTCCCCATCGAATTCTGGTTGACATTTCCAAAGGGCGTTCTGCACACTTGCCCCAACGATGTGCCTATACTGGTGTTAGGATGTGTACGGGAAAATCAACAGGAAATCAGGGATTTACCATACAAGCCTGGAGTTTCCTGCTGGTATGTTCCATACCAAACCAACTCGGTGGGAGGAATGCCTGCAGACACCTCCAATATCAATGAACATCCACTACAAATGCCCCAAATGGATCCAAATGGTGGATTTCGACCATCAAACATTGAAACAGCAAGCCCAAGTGGAAATCAGAAACAACAAATCATGGACTTTTACGGGTCTGATAATCAAAATCCATGGAATGGGGACATAATTAGCCAACAAACATGGTAAACAGCAAACACGCCTCTATTTTGCAAACAATTGACAATACTGGACAATCAAAACAACAAAATGGTGGAAATAAACGCATACTATGACAAAGATACCAACACGAATGCCTGCTGCACGAACTTGCCGAGTTCTCAGCTCTTTCGTGTGATGATTTCATGGTGGCTGAACGCGAGCGAACAACCGTTCGGTCTTCGTGACCACTCCCGAAAAGAACAACATTGATATCTGATGATATTTGCCGAAAAAGACACATGGTGCATTTTTATTCATCATGTGGTCCCAATTTCATGTGGACCATCCCCAAGTTTGTGGTTTATGAAATGGGGTATGAAAAGCTAGAAATGGGATGTCTTTTATGACCCCCCATGGTTGGTTGATGGTGACTATGGTGACTATGGCAGCCAGGGTTAACCAAGATGGGCATAGATAAGCCATTCACCAGGCGTTCAGCATTCACCAAGGTTGAACTGACATAGACATATAGAAATATGATAAATATGTCTACCTGACGCCATGTACCTGAAATTCAGATTGATTCCCGAAGGCAAGACATACCGAAACGGTGATTCACCCAAAGCCCTTCGTCACGTTCCCTGTTTATAGAGCTTGTTCGTTTCATTGGTAGGATTCTATCCCAACATTCTTGGGGTTGGCGATCAATACGAGGTTGTCTGAAAATAGGGTAGCCCTATAGCTCATTGGTTTATCATGACTTGCACTATAATATTACACATTTTGGGGTATACATCATTTTCAGACCCCATCACACCCTGAAAGAAATCCCCTTAAGCAGCCGACTCACAAAGTAAAACCTGGGCACCTGGAAGCATCGACGAATTCAATGGAAAAACATGGGAAAAATCACGCACTGAATGGAGGCTTATAATTGCTTATAGCTGTGAAACTCCTGCATCAATGAGTGAATCCATGATTTTCGCCATCTTTGATTATCAGAGGGTATCATCGTTTGCTGCTTCCGGGTCTAACCTGGGATGGCAAACAAAAATAGCTACAAGGTGAATATGGCACCCCGTTGAACGCAATAGCAACAAGAAGACGCACGTTTAACATCGTTTAACTATATAGGTGAATTCTATGGTTTATGGTATTTATGGTATAACTTAAGTATAGTCAATGGGGTTCATAAACCAAGAAACATCACTGGGGGCACCAGAATGTCTGTATAAAATGTTCAACATGTTGCCCCGTGAGCATGGAACAAATCAAAGTCCTACCCGACCACGGCCTACCCGTGTTGTTGTAATGCCAGAAACGGTCCCGGGACTTGTCCCGATGATCCCAGGAAGCACATCACCAGGAAACTTGACTTTGCCAATGGGATATACCATGATATACCCAAAATGGCAATGGGGAACAAATGATAGCCATTGGATTTTGGGGGATACCGTATCAGACAAACCCTGGAATTCATTGGAATTCTAAGCTCTTATATATAATACATAAGCAGTGTTCAAAATCTGTAGTCATTTGCATGAAATACTGGTTGGTTGAGAGCACGATTCCCAGCTCATGGATGATGATACTCCCGAATATATCAAGGATCATACAAAACTTGAAAAAAAAACACGTGAACCAACCATCAATTATGTACACAACTATCAACTGTATTCCCATATGTTGCTAAAACCAAAATTATCAAAAACTATGATAGCTATACCATACATGTAGTAGATATACCATCTATTATGATGACTAAAACCGCAATGACAGTACCTATCCCATCGCCAGTTTTTGTTCATGTCGGAGCCGCCTTTTGAAACTTCTCTCCAGCCACGACTTCAAGGTTCAGCACCTCATGCTGAATTTTGAGCGGCGAAGAAATCGATTTAACCATCAAACATGATGATTTAATATGGTTGAACCAGGATGAATGGTGATTTATATAAACATCAAAATAATGATTTAACTATCTTTAATGGTGCCTTTTTCTTGTCACTCTCTGATTGTTGCAGGAAAAAAACAGCAGGTTTATGCTTTGGTGCCGTGAACACAGTGATGTAAACAACAGTAGGGTTTACACTTTCTAGAAAAAGGGTCGCAGACCAAAAGAAAAGGCAACTACCTTTCCACTATATTAAAAAAACAGAGTGACCCAGTAGTAAATAATATGAAATACATCCCTCCATTGCAATCACCTCAGTTTTTCGGATGGGTTGCACAAATTCAATGGATTTAAGGGAAAAACTGCAGGACAGCATGATTTTCGCTTTAACGGAGGTACCATCTGGTTGTGACTAACATAGCCATGGGAAATGGCCCATTTATAGATGGTTTACCTATTAAAAAATATGATTTTCCATGGCTATGTTGAATAACCAGATGGTAAAAACCCATGTAAAAGCTGTACATCTTCCCATCCAAGTCTGATATTTGTGCGTCTCCAGGAGCGCCTCAACCGACTTGTTCAGCAGCTCCTCGTTGTAGCCCTGAATGCCAGGCTTTCCGTTCACCTGCGAAGCCGGAGCCTCTAGAGCCATCGGCCATTTCAGGGACCGATTTATTGATGGTACCTCCCAGGCCATGCCAGGCCGAAATTTCAGGTAATATCCCCACAAACTATGGCCTTATATGGTACAGTACCTCCACTTTAGGGTCTTGAAATTACCCGTGAATAAACCCCTATGAATGCTAGTTAGTTACATCTACCATAAACCATAGAATTCACCTAGTTATGTGCGTCAACTTAGCTATCGTTTGGGGGCCTTGTCTTGTAGCTATGGCAGAGAGACCCATTTATAGATGATTTACCAATTAAACATTGTGATTTTCCATAGCAAACTGTTGAATAACCAAACCTGGACCTTCCAAATCCTAGGAATTTAACGGAATTCTAGGAAGTGACCACTTTTTTTGCGCAAAACGAATTTGATCAAATCCTTATTTTGACTCAATTTCCTTGAAATTCACCCAAAGCCAATGAGTTGTGGATGTCGCAGGCTATAAGGTTTCTGCATTACAGTTGAATTTTCAGTTTTTGACCTTCAAAAACATCAAGAATTACCGGCAAAACTCCCGCAAAAAAAGTGTCAAACTCCCGCAAGTCCCGAAAAGTCTGAACACATCATTGACTGCAAAACGTATGACAAATGCAAGGTCACTGAGAAATTCGTTGCAACTTCTGAAATTCTGATCTTTACTCGAAAGCAAGAAATGCTAGAAATTTCTAGGAATAAGATGCTCCAGGAAGGGTGCATCTGTTTGGGGCTGGATTCTATGGTCAATCTGTTCTACACTGCAAGAAAAAATGTCTTTGGTTAACTTTGGTTAATAAGGTCAATTATATTATATAAACACATCCCGATCTAAATGCTAAACAACTAAAGGACCAAACTGTCCCTTGATGTTAATTGCCAAATTACTTGTCGTTCTCCATTGATTCAGTGATACTGCTTTTGAATCAATGAACTGTGATACTGCGTTTAGTGATGTTGGGTCTAAACGCGTGGATATCAATGGACATAGACATAGCTTATCACTTGTTCTCCTTCTTGGGCCATTTCCATTGGTGTCAAGGAGTCAAGGGCCCTATTTTGCTCGCAGCGCACCTTAGGGAAAAAAGGGAACACTTTATGTTTGTTATATACCTTGGACATCCTATGCTTGTCATTTATTTTATAATCTTGTTAAAAATTGGGGAGACGGACATCCTGAGAGAGGTGATTAAGATAGGTTTTGGATGGTCTTTGGGGCCTCGGGGTTCAAACATCTTCGAGAATCCCCATGGCGGCCATGGCCCCCCCCGGGCCAGCCTTCTTGATGCGATGCCCCACTTGCAAAGGTTTGGTAGGATTGGCCAAGTTCCACCTCAGACTGGCTGGTCCTTCTCGACACGTTGAGTAACTGGGCCAATGAATACCTCTTGAATTTGCCATGGTTTTTGCAATGTTCTGAATGAGTCATAAGAATTTGCCAATCTAAAAAGTTCGAGCCATTTTGGGGGTATTTCCTGCCATCCAAAGCCTGATATTCCTCTTCCATTGTGGGTCGAGAACAAAATCATGCCATAGTATGCCATGGTCACATCACAAACTATAAATATAACTATAAATATATATATATATATATCTATTAATACAAAGACAAGAACGTAACATCATCATACATCATCAACATCTACCAAATACATCCACTTTATTCTATTAATACAAAGACAAGAACGTAACATCATCATACATCATCAACATCTACCAAATACATCCACTTTATTCTAGTCTATTAATACAAAGACAAGAACGTAACATCATCATACATCATCAACATCTACCAAATACATCTACTTTGAAAAATCTCATGGCGAAGTTTGCTGCCGCGCGCCGATGACCGCCGATGTGCCCGGCCCTTAGGTGCCAACTCGGCAACAACGGACTTGCTGATAATGTCCTTAATTTCCAAGGTCTTGCTGTCCACTGTTAGGCCTCAGAGATGAACAGTTCGAATAGGTCCCTTGATTGAACATTGTCCATGCTCGGGTTTTCGCACCAAAATAGCTGGGATTATCTGGATATATCTGGATATAAATGGGATGTAAATGGATGAAGGTGGATGTATATAAATGGATGTATATAAATAGATGTACATGGTTCCCCGACTAAATGTATAGGTACAATGACACAAACCCCATGACAAAAAACACTTTAGGACACAGCAAGGACATCAAACTTGGGTACTGGATTGCTACATGTGGACAAGAATCAACAACACATGCTATCTGTTGTTCTTAGGGCCTTGTTTCTAGGCGTATGCTTGTTGGCTGCATGTATATATGTATATGAGCCGCCGTCAAAATCAATTGTTTATGCCTGGTACAAAAATATAAGTTATCGCTCTTTGGGGGGGCCCTATCGCTTTCCAGTGTTTTGTTCAAATATGTTCAAATCAACACGAAATACTGCAAACATGCAAGGGAATTAGCTTCACGGATTCAGATCTAAACTGCCGGGGATGGATTAAGGGCCTTTCGTTGTCTTTGCGTTTGCAACCATGTTGGGGAGCTATCTAAGCACATTCCTAGACTCTTTCCTAAGCAAGGAAATCTGTCACGATCTCATCTCCGAACTAGAAAGACTGTATTTGATATAGACCAATGGTTCCAAAAAAGAAGCATTCGTAGCTATGAAGAAGTGCATTAGGCTCCCCAAGTCTGAATACAACGTGGTGGCCTGGTGTCGAGAACCTGCTCACTTTTTTGTTGAGCCCTTCTTCTTCTTGGGATCAAATGAGTCTATCCCTCCTCCGGGGTCCCTTTTTCAACATAAGGTTATCGCTAGGTTATCGCTAAGGTTATCGCTAAATTGGAACACTTTGACGATCAAGAAAGGAAAGGAAAGAGGAACGTAGAACAAAAAGGACAACTGAAAAAACAGAAGGAAAGGAAGGAACAAGAAAAGGAAACAAAGGAAGAAGAAACGACAAATCAAACATGGAATAGATGGAATTCAGAACAAAATTCGTAATCAGAGTTGATTTGGTTCAGAATTCAATTGCGTTTAGTTTTAACTGAAAGAAGGAACAAGAAAAAAAGAAAAAGAAAAGGAAACAAAGGAAGACGCAATTCGAATTAAATCTAAACACACAAAGGGCATTCAGAATTAGATTTCAATCTATTGTTTGCTTAATTCAGAATTTGGTTGCGTTCAATTTGGTTTAATTCTACTGCTTTGGGACCTGGG
This sequence comes from Cladocopium goreaui, assembly GCA_947184155.2. Taxonomy (NCBI): domain Eukaryota; class Dinophyceae; order Suessiales; family Symbiodiniaceae; genus Cladocopium; species Cladocopium goreaui. Next base: position 221,626 of record CAMXCT020004002.1, on the reverse strand, counting down.
AAGAAAAAGCAATCTGCCTGCAGAAAGCAATGGCTCAATCACCTTGGACAGCAAATGAAATGGCAACTGCAAGAAACGCGGGCACTGCAGGTTGAATTTTCATCAATTTTGCCCACAGATGGTTACAGGTTATCGCTTTTTGGGAGGGGCCCTATCGCTTTACATGGTTTGGTGCATTTTCTCAACACGATTGGACCCTCCCTTACTAAAGTAATCTACGCTTATTTTGACCGTATCTCATATGTATATGTATAGGTGTAGGTATAGGTATTAGGTATAGGTATATGCATATAATGCATATGTATACGCCTGCGGACCGAAAACCGAGCTCGTAAAACTAACGCTTTTAACAACTTGTAACTACGTTACTGTACTAACTTCTCCAACAACTGGGGTGGGCTATTAACGTCTTTGGTACTAACAACTTCCAACTGCGTTACTAACTTCTCCAACAACTTGCATGGGGTGGGGTGGGGTGGGTAGCGTGGGCTATTAACGTCCTTGCTACAACAACTTCCAACTACGTTGCCAACTACTCTAAAAACTTGCATGGGACTTTATCAACTTCCAACTACGTTAGGGACTCTTGACAACTTGCGACTACGTTCTTGATGATAGGTTACTAACTTTTGTAAAACCTTCCAACTACTTTAGTGGCTAAGAGCACTGTTTCGGTCTGTATATTTAAGACTATTGTGTGTGTGTGTGTTAGAGGAAATGGTTTCTTTTCAGACTCCACAAAAACGCTCCGATGAAAATGAGCTGTTACTGTGGTAAAACGCGAAAACACCCGAATTTTGGAGTCCATTTTTTGGACGTGTTTCACACAAGAAATTCGTGTTTCGCCACAGTGCCATACTCATAGTGCAAGAAAAACACAAAACGTCCTTTTACGAGCACGGTTTCCGGTCCGCTGGGATGTATATGTGTATGTGTATGTATATGTGTGTGTATGGGTTGTCTGAACATAGGGTACTCTCCGGATGTTTAAAATCTGTTCCTATAGATTCCTATATAAAATGGCAAGTGGAAATCATTATATGTTTTTTTGTTTTTCCGGGATATACAGTGGATATACAGGCTTCAGATCCACTCATACCTTGATACTTGGGCGCGGCCCTGGGAAACCTGGGACCCGGACCCAATTTCTGCCCTGATCGATTCAAACCTGGGCAGATTGAAACATGGAGGTTTTGCTGCGAAATGCTAGGAACACATGGGGAAACTGATCTAAAAATGCTAGGAACATGTTCTAACCTCATGGGAAATGCCTTGAAAATTCGGGTTTATTGCTGACATCATCTATGATTGCTGGAGGACATGCCAGGCGCTGAACCCAAAGGTTCAGTAGGCAGCATGATATCCCCTAAACCAACGTCAGGGGATAGTGAATCCTCTGTCACTGCTGCCTTTCACAGAGTCACCTTGTGTCACATGCGCGAATGCCCCGCGGCATATATCGATCTACGCTTGAGTAATGCAAAAGAATCACATATAACCACATTCTCTATTTCGCAAATTTCAAGATTCTTTCTTCTGCAAGGCTCATGTCAAACACAATGGATATATCAGGTATTCTTGATTATTCTTGGGTTTATCACATATCACATTACCCTAACTTGGCCAATTTCAAGCAACTGCCCCATCTGGGGCCGCTACTAACCTTCATCAATCTTGATGCCTGCCAGGTTGTTGGGACAGGCCAGGCAGCGAAAAAATGGCCCAAGCGAGCCATGAAAACGTCAACCTGCCGATACCTTCCACCATTGCATGGTCAATGTGACTGGTAATCCACATAAAATATAATATTTTGCTGGTTGGCGGGTGATTTTCCATAGCAAAAACCGATCCAGGATTAGTTTCTAGTCCAAGTGGGTGGGGATGATTCTCAACTTTCAAGCATTTGTCTTTTTGAGGGAGTCATGAATCTTCTAGTTGGTGGTTTCAACCCTCCTGATAAATACTTTGATCAGTCTTCTCATCTCATTTCTAGGGCTGAAAATAACAGCAGGTGTCAAACTACCAAGCAGCTATAGTAGTTCTACATAGTTATACCCACCATTTTCCTGGTTAAATTCCCCCCATTTTCCTGCTTAGATCCCTAACGTTGTCATGGTAAAACATGGTCAAACCCGCCATGGCTGCCGGGATCACATTTCTAAAACTTGCTGGGCTCTAAGGTGGAAATGCACAAGATCACTCAACTTGTGCTTCTATCATAAACATGTATCATTATATATATATATATATTACTATACATGTGTATATATATATATACACATATTACTATATATATATATATATATATTACTCTATATATAGTACTGTAAATATATGTAAATATATATATATATCACTATATCATATACATATTTACGTGAATACACACATTGTGACAACATTTGAGAACATATCCATCATCCACAACCTGCTGTCACCCGGGTTTTCGCCTCTTTGGCGGCCTCTTCCTGCACATCAGGGGTTTGTTTGATTTGCCACGAAAGCACAAAGCCATCAAGATGAATCCCAGTCGGTGTTTGCATCTTGTCTCTATGCTATACATACTTATTGGTTGATAAACATAAGGGTAAACAAGTCATCATCACAAAGATAGAACGGAATCTATCACTGTTTAAGTAGATTTTTACTGTTCTATGCTTTTGGGGTTAGGATATACACTCAACCACCCAGAACCATGGCCTTCACTTTCAGCTGAAGTGTGGCATAGGCCCAGTTGAACTCCTCACTACCCATCCTTGGCAAGGATGCCGAGGTTTCCTAAAATGGAGGTACCCCAATAGCTGGATGGTTTATAATGGAAAATCCGAGTCGAAAATGGATGATTTGGGGGTACCCCCACTTTAGGAAACCTCCATGTAATGAAGAAGGTTGCCCTGGCAGTCTCTCACATATTGGGTGTGAAAAAGAAGCAGTCCATTTTGGGTGTCTGTGTGTGAACATGGAGGGTTCAACCCCTGCAAATGGAATCATATAATAGATCATAATAGATTATAATAGGATATCCATGGACATAGGATAGCAAACATGATGATTCATCAGTGGATATCCTGTTGATCCAAATGTCCATCCCCCTTTCCGGCCGGCCACTTGCCAGTAAAGTCTTTGTCGAATTCGTCGAAGATATCCTCAGGCATTGAGGGATCTGAGGAGATCCCAGATGACCGGGTGGTGGATTGCCGGGTTTCGGGCAGTTTTAGGTGGGCAGTTTTAGGCTGTTGTAACCAATCAAAATGGGGATAGCACCAATATACCAATAACGACAGGGACAGCACCAATACAATAGCTTGAAAGTGATGATTGGGGCACCCATGTTGCTGCAAACGACCTTCGCCAAACTCAAATAATATCAACAAAGCCATGTGCAAGTGGTAACTCGCCACATGGTATCAACTTAGGTTTATTCCAAGATTCCAAGCTGTAATCACCAGGGAAAACCCTCCCTGCTGGGCTGACAAATGCCATTCCGCAGGATGCAAGAACTGCAAAGTCAAGATTTTACCTCAAACTGCCTACTATATGTTTGCGGGAGAGAATTCTGCGCAGCTGGATTGTCCATCCACAGAACCAGAGAAACCCGGCATCGAAGGCCATGGCCAGCAGAAAGGGCACTTGCAAGGACATCTTCAAGGTTTACGTATGGGTCAACATGATATGTTTCATCATTTAATATGACCAGAATCCTACCCCCTTACTTCTGAATCTTCTGATCCTCAGCCAGTAGTGTTTCCTCTCCAAACCAGAGTCTTAACTCGGACCACTCAATGCCCAATTGGATTATGCCCAAACATCCCTCTTCAGGCATCCAAGTCGAGTCCAGTTGTTTTTGATGTATCTGGTTCCGCTGCCAATCTTGTCTGCCAAATTGGAAGTTGCAAACAAACAGTGACAGAGTGGTTGTTTTATCCTTTGGCAACCCATGGGGCGCTCCCTCCACGCAACCCACCTCAAACTTAGGATTCAGATATCGAACTTTTCTGTTTTTGTGGTGGCTGGGGCTTCGTACTGGGCTCACCCAAGTTACCCTCTGGTAAACTGCCACGTAACTATGGAAAATCACCATTCTCAATGTGTAAATCCACTATTTCTATGGCCATTTTCAATAGCTATGTAACAAATTGCCAGAGGGTAGTAGGTGGGGTGATAACCCAAGTTTTGTCAATGTACAAAAAATAAGCCTATACTTACCCTACCTATATATCTGGGGGAAACCAACCCACTCACTTAGTAAGTGGGGTGAACCAAGACGTAAATTATATAGAGATATACAGTTATACATAGAATGTCTGTTTATATATATGTAATTATATATATTATAGTTATATATATTATAATTACATATATATATATAATTTGGGTGTGCTTTCAGTGACGCCGTTCAATCTCCACGGTTCACAAATTCATGTGGCCCATTCATTCCCTAATGGCCATGCCTGCAGGGGTATCCCCCCAATGAACCAATTCATAGGCTAACCAATTCATAGGCTATATAATCTATGAAATCCCTTACAGTCTCATTCTTTCTACCCCTTACCCATCAAATAGATTCTGGTCCAATCATTTACAGCCCTATGTACATCAACTCCATCCCAAATAAGCTGATTCCCTTGAAACTTTTCATCTTTTTTCGTACCACTCCAGCGGCCATGCCTTGCACCGAGTCTCTTCCAAGATGGCATAGCTGGGTGCCGCATGGCCCTGCAGCTGTGCCACTTGTCGCGCCAAGCCCTTGAACTCCGCCTCGCTGGCGGCAACGGCCAGGGCGACTCGGGGCAAGTCGCCCATATTTTCTGCCAAAAAGTAAAGCTTATATAACTTATACCGGTTTCGTCAAACGTGGCTGGGAAATCCTACATAAATAGATCTATTATATAAATAGACTAAATATATGTTCTAATGGGATAATAATCGAACTAAATGGGGGATTTTCTAGCAAACCATGATTGACGACAAGAGGGAAAGTGGATCAACCATCCATTTCTCACAAGATCGCACATGCTATCGCATGCTTTTTTGATCTTGTTTGGCTCACGTTTAAGAGAAAAGTGGGGTTGTGGTAGCCTGGCTAAACTGTGATATGTCAATCTATGTCACCAACCCAAAGCAGGCTCAACATAGGGCAAGACATCCTCCAATGAGCTCATCATCATATTAGGCAACTTGATATCGAAATGGTCGACAGATTGGTTGACGGATGGGTCGACAAACGGGAGTGGGTCCCTGGGGGGATCCCACAGAAACTGGTCACAAGTCCCTGGGAAATTCATAAAAAAAAACCTGCATTGAAACACCCAATTTTAGGTGTACCCTCTGGTTGAATGGCCCATTTATAGATGGTTTACCTATTTAAAATTGTGATTTTCCATGGCTATGTTAAATAACCAGATGGTATCTCATCTTTTTCATGCGGAAAACCACTGGTAAAAAAAGTATATCCCTCTCTTTTTTGACACATGTGTGGATGATGCGGATGATGCTCGGAACATGGAAACACACGTCATCAACAGTGAAACACTACAGCATGCCGCAAAGGGAAAAAATATCACTTCGAACTGTTAATCCATCCCTTCATCTTGAAATTTGAATACAACAGCAACTCAAGGTGAAGTCCCCTAGCCTTCAACCACCTGACCTGAAGTGGTTCAAGCTACCTTGAAAACCTGACCAACTTTGGCGCTCTGCTAACCCCTCACCAAGGTTGACCCCTTAAGGGGTTCCCCTGGTTGTAGCTGCGACACAGCAGGCTATAAGATGTTGCAAGTCATCTGGTTGGTATTTTGACATCCGAGAGTCATCTTTATATATGTTCACTCTTGTTGATTATACCACAATTCTTGCTTGCAATGTTTGAACCCACCATCCTCCTCCCGAATAATATTGTTTGTATTTGTTTGTGACAAATCTCTAAGATAAAGAAAAGCCATTTCCCTCTTCTTCAGCATCGGATCTTATGTTTCTGCATCTTTCTACACAAAAAATGGTGGTCCGAAATCTCAGTTGCGCCATGGCCAGTCCCAATTTTTTTCCCCCAAAGTCCAATCCGGCCAAGGTTCGAGGCCCAAAGTTTGATCTCCGTCGAGATCAAATTTCTCCCTCAAAGCCACCATCTGCGCTTGGGTCAGGCCCTGGAAGCGAGACGATTGGTGTTTGGAGGTTGGGGGCATCCAAGAAACTAGGCTGGCATTTGGCATATAAATGGGATATTATTGGGATTTTATTGGAATATATATGGCATATTAATGGGATATATATGGAATATTAATGGGATATTATTGGCTGGTTGGTGGTTTTGAGCCCTACCCCTCTGAAAAATGATGGAGTGAGTTCGTCAGTTGGGATGATGACATTCCCAACTGAATGGAAAAATAAAATTCATGTTCCAAACCACCAGCCAGGTAGGAACTGGCCATCGGTTTCCTCAGCGCAAATCGGGATGGAATCTCCTTAGCGAAAATGGCACTCTCTAAATCCAGCTGAACTTGGCACTGTGGTCCCTTAAAGGGGGGTTTGAAGCTCTCCAATACATCTGGCTGGGCATATGAATTTCAAAAACGTTCATAAACCTGAAAGTTCGGCCGAACTTTAGGATAGTTTTCCCCTATTCCCATTCCAGTGATAGTTACCCAGAAACATCCAGACACCAGGGTTCCCAAACGGCTATGAGTCAAGACCCTGCCACATTGGGTACCCTAAGATACCCAAAGTGATAGCTGAATAATTAATGAAGATTATGGAGATTCATTCCATAATTTTTCCCCAGTATGGTAACAGGTTTTGACATGGGTAGTCAAAACTAAGTACCTAAAATAAAATGGATGGTTAAAATTAAGATATACATTCAACATACCCCAACAATATCCAACAATTGGATGGTTAATATTCATATATATATGTGTATATATATATATATTCAACATATGGGGATGGGTCAAAACCTTGTACCCCTGGTGAACATCAAAATAGCTGGTAAATGGATGTTCATCCCACTAAAAATGGTATTTATAGGTATTGATCCATAGCCATATACTAAAGCCTGTGGTCCCCCAGGTCTGTTTTTTCTGTTTTTTTTGACCCATGCCACCAAGCTGCAGCCGTTCCACTCTCTGCCGCCGCTGTCTTGGCTTTAGATTTCACCGCCGCCACACCTGTCGAAAAACCGAGGGGATTAACTCTTGAAATATGGGGGAAACATCAGAAATGATCCATTGTATACATTTTGTATGGGATATGAATGGAATATACTTAAGTATAATGGGATATATAATGGGATATAATGGAATATATAATGGAATATATAATGGAATATATGATGGAATATATAATGGAATATATAATGGAATATATAATGGAATATATAATGGAATATATAATGGAATATATAATGGAATATATAATGGAATATATAATGGAATATATAATGGAATATATAATGGAATATATAATGGAATATATAATGGAATATGGAATATGGAATATATAATGGAATATATCAAATTTCATTATATTCCATTATATGTTCCATTGTATATTTTCCATTCATATTCCATTACATAAATATATATATATACTGGTTGGTGGTATACCTATCCCTCTGAAAAATATGAGTGAAAGTCAGTTGGGATGATGAAATTCCCAACTGAATGGAAAGTCATAAAAATCAAGTTCCAAACCACCAATCAGTTTTAAATGATCTATGAGATTTCACGAGCTCCTGGGTTTTATGTTTTTTTTTGGAAATATTGATGAATATTGGAGATGAAAATCCCAAAATCCCAGGAGCTCGTGAAAATTGATAAAATGATGGTTGATTGATGAGTAGTTCGGAGAGTATACATGACTATACTATCCAAATCTATCCAAATCTGAGTATTACAAATGATTCAATGGATGGGTTTAGGGGAAATTTACAGGAAAGCTCCATAGAAAATCATGGAAAATCGATGGTTTCCGGTTAAGATTTTCCCTTAACCAATCCATTGATGAGTAGTTCGGCGATTATACATGACTATATCTATCCAAATCTATAAACCATATATTGGTGAGTATTACGATCAGCATTTTGCATTATGTATGTCAAATAAATGCTCAACAGAACTTCAAATAACATATGTTTCCCTGCTTCCCACCAATCCATGGCCGACCTCATGAACTACTATCGGGACTTTTCAGGGGACATAAACCCCCAATTTCTGAAACCCTGGTGCAATGTGGTGATTTGTTCATTTTTGCGTGCTACAAATTGGGGTTGTCTAGTGGTATAGAGGGATAGGATTACCATGGATTACCTATCATAAAAACAACAATCTCCATGTCTTGTCAAATCGTTTTTTTTCTCGTTTGAATCACATTGAATAATATTAAATCCATATCTTCACTGATTTGGTGGTGAAATCCTGGTGAAATCCCAATGTGAAATCCCAATGTGAAATCCCCATGTGAAATCCGATGTTGCTTGTGGTGTGTCTTCGCATCGGGAGATGCGATTTATTGCATGAACTTCACCACCCAGGCGCCTTTGGGCGGTGGAGGATGCCCCGCCTACCACCGAAAAAGTGCCGAGAATTTTTGAAGAAAAAATCCGGGAGTGAAAATGGATGTGGCTTGTATAGATTAAACATATGTTTCCAGGATTTTCGAGGATGTCATAAACTATTATAACTGGTTGGTGGTGCAATAACCATCTTGAAGAATATTAGTCAATGGGAAGGATGACATCCCATATATTCTGGAAAATAAAATTCATGTTCCAAACCACCACCTTTCTCCACCTTTCCTTTGCGCGCGGCGGAACCACCAACCAGATAAGCTATCCATGATATTTTGCCGATATCTTTTTCTTGTCCAGCTTTACCACTTTAGGATCAAGACCTGCAGGTGACTTTCAACAGCTGTTTCAACAGCTATTTCAGGTCGATGCGCCAACAGGACTTTTGTGTTTTCATGGCGTTTAAAAATAACAAACATCAAGGGATTCAATCAGGCTTGAAACAGGCTTGACACAGGCTTGAAACAGGCTTTAGTAGGTCATATAGAAGATATACATAATATATATATATATATATATATATATTATAATTACATAGTATATATATACACATATATATACATACACATATATAATATTATATAATAATATAACATTTATATATATATATATATTCCCAGGAACCGCAACTTTGCGCCACCTTCAGTAGTTGGTAAAGTAGCCCACTTTGCGGCATCTAACCCACTTCGACGGGTTCCCAGCCATGCCACACGGTCACCTTGGTCATCTTCATAGTGTCCACATTGGATCGCGCTTGGTTCCCACGAAATGCCGCCTGGAAACGGGATCCGAAGTCATTTATTGGGTCCCCCATTTATCCTCAAAGTCATGGATGACCATGACTTAGTAATAGTATTACCCTCTGGTTATTTCAACATAGCTATTGAAGATGGCCCAGTCGAAATAGTGAGTTTTCCCATTCATAGCATGGTGATTTTAACCATAGTTAATTATGTAAACGTTTACCAGAGGGTAAAGCATATGAAACCAATCATGGTGACTTGGGGATCCCCCATGACTTAAGAACCCCATGCGCGAAGCACCAATCGGCTACAGATACACAGAGCTGGGATTTCTGGGATCCCTTCGAGGATTCCTTGGTCTTGAAGTCATGGCGGCTACAGTTCAGGCCGTGGTCAGGATGGGCCTGGTTTTCTATGGTTTATGATCACCCCATGCCATGGGAAAATCACTACACGTAGTACAATCTAAATCCCGAACTGAACATGGGTTGAATTTTCCGAAGATTCCGATCCCCCAGGAATTGGGAACACAACCCATGTTGTTGTTGTTGTTGTTGTTTTTTCCATGGCATAGCATGGCTCATATAAACTATATGTCATGAACTGCTGGGATGGGCAACACTTTCGACACGAAGTTTTCTTGGTCCTTCAGGATCATCCGGCAGGTCAGTCACCGAAAACATAGAAATGGGACATGTCAAAAAATGATTAAATATGCTGAAACCACCATACCCGTACCTATCCCATATACAGATACATATATAACGTTATATATATATATATGTATATGTATATATATATATGTATGTATATGTATATATATGTATATATGTATGTATATGTATATATATATATTTAAATATATATGTATATATATACACATATCTATATATACACCTAGTAGTTGTTGTACTATAATATAGATGACCAACGCCAGGTATATAATTGATTCCAAAACTTCCAAGGTTCCTGTTTGTTGGCCATGAACATCATAGCTTTCCCTTCCAAATCTGGTTGGTGGTTTTAATCATCTTGAAACATATTAGTCAGTTGGGATTATTATTAACCAAGATATGGAACAAATAAAAAATGTTCCAAACCACCAACCAGAAATAATAGTGAACAGCAGTTGCCATCGTTGGCAGCTGGTGGACCGTTGCATCGCCTGTATCTTCAGAGCCGCATTCTCCTGGCTTGAGCAGCAACAACTACTTTGGTATGGATAAAGTCATTCAAGGTGTGGTCCCATAACTAGTTAAGTTGGCTTATCAACTTGAATAATTCCAATCAATACGCTTTCTGATAGACATACATCTATAATCCCAAAATGTGAATGGCTTATACCATCTTTACGTAACGCAACTGGGGGACACCCACCTTGGGCTTCCAGGAACCACCCTGAAGTGTCCTCAACTTCCTGCTGTAGCGTGGCATAGGCCCAATTGAATTCGTCCATGCTCATCTGGCCACTCTTGTCCTGGATAGACATGGCTGGTGCGTTTTACGTAGGGTTGCTGGATGGGTTGCTGGATGGATTGCTGGATGGGTTGCTGGATGGTTTGCTGGGAATTTTTGCTGGGATTATGATTACGAATGTGATTGTGGATCATTCCCTCAAATTCCCTATGTTTAGCACCAGTAAGATGGATAGATGGCCCCACAAATCGGAAAAAATGCTGAAACATGGCCCCATCTTTGTATCTTTGTTACCCTTCTGTTCACACCAAGAAAAAGCAAATCAATGTATAATGAGTATAATGTACAGTAAGGGGAGATGTTTATCCAGAAATCATCTGGATAAATATACAGTCACATCTGACGACCTATTCCCACTTTTGTTGGTCGAGTCCATGTTACATTGGTTGCTTAAATACTGTACATTCAATTCCCCATTGTTTATGTTTACATCCCCGATTTGTGTCAGTCAAACTCAAGAACACATCTCTTGAAAGCTGCCAGAATCCCTTCGCCCGACAATAAACACCTTCAGTGAACACAGCTACAAGACCAAGGTTCTATAGATTCACTATAGATCTATAGTGTGTGTGTGCGTTGATGATAGAGGAAATGTTTGGCAAATGCTGTCCTTCTACCACCAATTCATTGGTATTCGCTCCTGCGAATCAAAATAGAGCCTTTGCTTTATCTTAGTTCCAAGGCCGACCGGCTAATATGGACCCATTCTCAACTTAGATCATCTGCAAACAATATAGTTAAGTTCTCAACATGAGTTATCGTCATGTGCGGATAAACGGATATCTATATGTATACATGTATAAACAAATACAGTAGTATATAATAATTGGTGGTCGTGTTAAGT